>OX336398.1:9551415-10016604 GCA_946902985.2 Meconema thalassinum | reverse complement strand
TGAAGGCAGTTGTGCAGAAGAGCCGACCCTGCTCTTCGGGACTAAGGCTAGAAGAAGATGTGAGTTTGTAAACAAGGAGAGGGTCACGCAAGAGAATCATGCACTCCACAATCCAGTGGCTGGCATATCTCTCTCGGTCTAATGTCGGCACATATGGAAACCTTTAATATATCAAAATAAACCAATCGGATTTGCTAATTAAACACACCACTGATCTTGTCACTCGATTCTTAGTTGTTCCAGTGAGTGAAATTACGTATGTCCTGGGGGCGAAATGGATTGTGTTGCATAATCCCCTCAATACGACTTAAGAACTTGAAAACAGAATGACGATATCTTAAACAGTTCCGTAGATATTTGAGGTGGTCTTCTTAGCTTAATAATTATTGGCATTATTTTCCATCTAGAAGACAAAAGGAAGAAAACTTTTATATCTCACAATCATGAGCCACGGGACCTCATTTTTACGTGGAATCCGATCCACATGACATGGCATGACAGTTCACTTCGAAAATCTTACATGCATTGACCGAGAATCGAACCCGGTCTACCTTGGTGAGAGGCTAACTGCTTCACCGCTGCGCCACCACGCCCCTTAACAATCTAGAATTATTGACTCTTACTGTCTCTCAGCCATCTCGGCACCGGACTTAACTATGATTTTTCTCTCTGCTTACTTTTAAATACCGTGCATTCCATGCAAACGTTGTTAGGAATGAGAAATTGTAACACTCAAGAAGCTTTTTTGAGACACATTTTATAAAGCAGAGCGTTATTATCTGTGTTTTTGATATTTTAAATTAGAAAAGCATACATCATCAGAGAGGAAATCTTCTATGAAATAAATAGACATGGCAACACCGGACACGAGCAATGAAGAAAGATTGGAACTGTCAAATCCTTGCCAAGCAACTAAGATTATTCATTTGTTTGTTTGAGCTCTGTTTCCTATTGGTTAATTCAGTGCTTGTACACTAATTTACTTATTAGTATTTGATTGTACTGGGCGTTGATAAAAAATCAAACTATATAACTCTTGGGTTAAGAATATGTATTGTGCAACATAGCACTCGGTATTACTCGAATTAGCTGATTATAAACTCGGCAACGCAGTTCAGTGTTTCCGACCTCCCGCCATATCCTTAACTTTCTATCTTTTGAAAGACAGAAGACTGCTGTTTATCGTGATCCCGGCTGGAATTGATATATGAAGCAATAGAGAATCTAGGGTCGAATCTCCATCCCCTCATATCATGGCATACGATTGGTTTGAACTATTCGATGGGAGCCATTTAGCGAATCCACCCCTACAAATCATAGTACACACGTGCATTGAATTGTTTGATGGGCGCCTTTAGCAACTCCGCCGCTGCGAATCATACCATACACGTGGTTTGAATTGTTCGATGGGTACCATTTAGCGACTCCATCCCTGCAAATCGAAGCATACACGCTCAGTTTTTAACATGATTTAGAAGATCTGGACGTCAGAAAAATGTGATTTTGTGATATTTAAACGCACAATTATTTGGTTTGTCATCCGACGATCTTCTAAACGTTCCTAGCTGCCTTCCCTCTGGTTCCCTGGTATCGACAGAAGATTCAATATGTGCGTGTGAAAGAAAGGTATTTCGAAAGATTTCTGGACCCGTCTACAACAACATGGATGTTAAATGGGAGAGAAAAATATATTAGACCTTTTCCAGATGTTCGGAAAGCCACACATTGGACGAATATTGGGACAGAGGCGACTTCACTGGTTTGGGCGCATCCACGGGAAAAAGCCCAAGAACACGAAGGAAGTGGAACCGATGATGCTAGAGACAGTAAAATATGGAGTGTCATCTGCAGCAAATACCTCCTCTTGTGATTGACTGACTTTACTTCTATTGATTTTCTGTGTTTGTATTTTTTATTTTTGTTTGTTTTGTAATATTTGTATTTTTTCCTTTTGTCTTTCTGCTGTAGGCCTACAAGGCCCGTTTAATGTAATAAATGATGATGATGATGATGATGATGATGATATGTTAATTTTTAGTAAAGGGCTGTGTGTGCTTACTCATAGAATAGTAACTCCTCTATTTTCCCCTAGGCATATAAGTAGATTAACATTTTAAGAACCGAACATGACCCTGACAACAGACTCTCGGAGGCTGGGAACTAGGTGTGAAAAGGTCACATAAGGCATAACCACTTAACCCTTTTAGATTGGAAATACAGGAGGCACACACAGTAGTTAGTGGGTTTTGTTTCGCCCAGGGCTATAGTTTATTTCCTAGCAGAGTGGAGTTTGTCCCCAAACGCCAGTTAAGCAATGTAGGATTCCTTTGCCGTCCACATGACTATAGCTCAATGAAGTCCATCCTCCTATTTGTTTTATTTATATGGTTGCCCAGTCGTGGGAATTAGGTAGGAAAATACCCATGTATACCAGATATAAATAAAAATGGCACCCAATCTTGTTGGCTTCAATTAATTAATCTTCCAGGTGTTCTAATTTATCTATTACCAAATTACCGTACTAATTACACTAGCAATGTTCAGTGATCCTGTGAGAGAGGTTTGATGCCAGGGGACCAGAGGGAAGGAGGCTAGGAACGTTTAGAAGATCGTCAGTTTTTTTTGTTCAGTTAGAACGGGTAGTCTCTTTCCGCTTGTCTCTCCCTTATTTGATTTTCTTCATCTTCCACTTTTGAAATTTTCTGGCTTAATAGCGTGTCTCGTACACGGAGCTGGAAACGGATACCTAATATAGTTTCTGGTGCAATGTGCAGCCATTGATGAAGGCTACTTATCTACATTACATTTAAATATTGCACCATAAGTTGCATCTGTCTGTTCGTGTCAGAAGTGATTGCATGTTGACATGTGCATGGTAGGCTGGGGAAGCATTGGCAAACCCCACACTGTTTTATATTTTTCTTGTTGTGTGTGTGTATTGTGAGATGGCTAGCACAGAGCAGTTGATGGCTGTGGTCAACACAAATTAGGCATTCTAAAACACAGCATGTAGAGGAGAGGAGGGATGAGATGAAAGAGGGAAGGGGGTTGATTGAATCTCAGAAACACTGTGGAAATGAGAATTTATTATCCACCTAACATGTAATGTTAACACAGAAAATACATACATATGTACGCACTATAATCTCTACAGAAGCTACTTAATCAGCAATAGTGTTTCAACATTAACATTCCTCAATTTCAGCTAATTGATCCGAAGGACCTCCTCTTCGTCATCTATTTCTTCTTCTGCATCTTTTTTCCCACAACCGTGGCTGGCGCAGTAACTACACAATGTTGAACATTTCAGTCCAACTATTCTGGCACTGGCAGTTCTTGTTGCACTTATTTTGACAAGCACAGGAAGTTATGTAGTGTAAATCTGGTGGTGATGGAGGCAAGGTTGATGTGCTTGGACGGAGTCTTCTTCCTTCTCTCTATCAGCCAAACTGGAGTGGGTCCTTTATAACGTTGAGCCACTGCTGAACCTGGTGGTAGGCTCGTAACGAGTGTTGTTGTGCAACTGCTGTCGCTGGTGACAATACTTCCAACCTGAATTGAGCGAGGATTGTTTATTTGGTACACCTGGCGGCGAGCAGTGTTCGAGTCGCCTGAGCCACTTGCATTATATGTTGATATTGTAGGTTTTACGTTGAGAGGGCAGTGGAATTATCCATACAGTTTATTATACCATATGTGAATACAACTGTTAGGATACACATTGCCGTCCACGACATAACTCCAGATTGCTCTATCTGCACTCGCGACTGCTGAGTAATATAGCTCTCATCTTACGACCTGCTCACGACTGAGTGACGACCCTGGCGACAGCTGCTCGGCTACGCTGATTTTGTGGATATATTTGCGAACCCATTATCAAGAGGGCGTCAGCCTGAGTAATTTGACTTGTTGCATGTTCAAATTCGATCATGGGTTCGCGAGATATCAGAAAGGTCGCGAGAAAGTAGGCTGTGAGGCAGAAACCACAGTACTGTTAATTTCAGTCCTAGAGACTCGAATTTTTTAGGGGGTAGAGGGAGTAAGGCCCTTTCATTTATGTCAAACAAACTTTTTTGTAAACTTCTTAATTTACAAAATATAACGAATTTCCAAATTGGACTTTTTTCAAATAAATAGTAAAAAGTAAAAAGCTATTTTTCTAACGTTAAAGGACATAGAGACCTTTCGTTTAAGACTATATAACACTTTTTTGGATGTTTTGTTTCCGAAATGTAGTCTATTTTAAAAATTGAACTATTTTGGTTTTTGTCCTCGTGACCTGGGACTTGGTTCACAGTTAGAGGGGGTATAGCCCATTCATTTATGTCAAACAAAGGTTTTTTGTAAAATTCTTAGTTACCGAAATTGAGCACACTTTCAAAATTAAAAGGTTTTTGGAAAATATGTAAAACATATACAGTTCTTTTCTAACGATAAAGGGCATAGAGGGCATTCGTTTAAGTTTATAACTGACTTTTTAGGCTTTTTGGTTTTGGAAATATCGCCTATTTTAAAAATATTTTTTGAAAAAATTTGAAAAATACACTATTTTTGGTCTGAGGGTGGGATAGAGGTAGGTGTTGGAGTTAACACATGTCTTTCTATGATTCTTAGGTTAATCATATAGCCTACTTTCCAAATATTTTTAGGAAAAGTTTGAAAAATACACTATTTTTGGACTGAGAGAGGAATAGAGGTAGGCGTAGGAGTTAACATGTGACTTTACCTGATTTTTAGATTAAACATACATCCTATTTTCCCAATTTACCTTTTTTGGAAAATTTGAAAAATTCAATATTATTTTCGACTAGGCGTTGGGATAGAGATAAGAGTGAGAGTCAATGATCAACCTAAGAGTATTTTGGAATTTTGGAATTTTAGTGTTGTTGTTGCTTACAAACATGGCAGTAAGCATTATGCTGCCATAAACAGGGGATGAGATACTTTCCAAGACCAAATAAGCCAACAAGTGGGAGCAAACGTGAGAGCAAATGTGGGAGCAAAAAGTGGGAGCGTATGTGAGAGCAAATGTGGGAGCAAAAGGTGGGAGAAAATGTGGGAGCAAAAAGTGCGAGCAAAAAGGAGGAGCAAAAGTGGGAGCAAAAAGTGTGAGCAAAAAGTAGGAGCAAAACGTGGGAGCAAAAAGTGGGAACAAATGCGGGAGCAGAAAGTGGGAGCAAAAACGTGGGAGCAACAAGTGGGATCAAATGTGGGAGCAAAAAGTGAGAGCAAATATGGGAGCAAATGTGAGAACAAAAGTGGTAAAAATAGTAATAAGTGGTAGCAAAGTGATAGCAAAGTGGCAGATAAGTGGGTGCAATTTGGTTGGTTTGGGTTTGGTTTGGTTTAGTTCGGCTTAGTTCGGTTGAGATCTGCTTAGATCGGTTAGGGCTTGTAATTATTACACAATTTTACATCTTACAACCTGTTCGCTAATGCAATCGTAGAATGTTAAACACATGCATAGTATTATATTTTAGGTAATACAACATTCCCATACAATTGCGCCATTTAACGTTTTGTTACATTATTTAAACAAGATATATTTGTATTAAACGATAAAGCAAACCCGGTGTGTGTATTGTTAGTGCTAAGAACAATTGCGCCCATTATTGGAAAGCATGATAGTGGTTCAGTGAGTGCTCATATTCACCGCTAGGTTGCATGCTAGTAGTTCAGTGAGTGCTCATATTCACCGCTAGGTAGCTGACACATACTTTGCGTGTTGCATGTGACTATCTCGCAAAGTTTGACCGCGTGCAAAACGTGCTTGTTTAAGCTGTGTATATAAATTCAATATACAATTAACCACTAAGTGCTCAGAACCAACATGTATAGCCTTGTCTAGGGTATATGGGGGATCCTTTGCAAGAAATTCTGTCTAACCCACCAGTGTACAGCCTTATCATATGCAGTAAGTACCTGTTAACCTTGACTAGGGTATAGGAAAATTGTCAGTTGACTACTAACTTTTACGGTGATGACATCGTGAAAGACCGTCGAAACAACCAGTGTACAGCCTTGTACTACGCAGTAAGTAGCTGTTAGCCTTGACTAGCGTATATTAGAAGACCCTTACCAAGAATTCAATCAGTTTACTACTAACTCTTACAGTGTTCACTTATGAAAGACCGTCTCACCGGCCAGTTTTCAGCCGTGTCATACGCAGAAAGCAACTGTTAGCAGAAAACAACCTTCATGATGGAAGAAACTGTTCATCGTGAATGACCGTCGAAAAAACCAGTGTACAGCCTTGTACTACGCAGTAAATAGCTGTTAGCCTTCTAGGTTATATCAGAGGACCCTTATCAAGAATAAAATCAGTTTACTACTACCTCTTACAGTGTTCACATCATGAAAGACGGTCTCACCGACCAGTCTACAGCCGTGTCATACACAGAAAGCAACTGTTAGCAGAAAACAACATTCATGATGGAAGAAATTATTCCAAACTATATGTTTAAGGAGTGTGGAAAACACTTTTCTTCGAGACTACGATAGAAAGCGTCACGAAATATCATGTGGCGAATATCATGAGTGCAAAACCTGAGGCAGCAAATTCAGCAATGCCTACAACGGACGTCGCCATGACGAATGTTGTAATGTTGTGTCATTAGCTAAAATACAAAAAACTGAGTCTACAAAACGTTACCTGCTCTCAATGGTTCCGGATTATAAAGGACTTACGGAATATGAAATGTCTTTTGAAGGTCGTCTTAAATTCTATTTTATACTTTGTGATACGTGTAAGGATTTAAATTCATACCTTAAAGCGTCTAAACAGCAAATAATCCATGCTATACATTAAGAACAAGCAATTCACACGTCGATAAAAGTTAATCTTGTGGCTGATTGTAGATTTATTCATACATCTACCAATGAAATAACAGATCGTGCTTTCAAAACACTTAATCAGGCCATATTTTTGGAAACATACTTAAGTCGTTTCTTGGAAACGCAATTTAAAATTTAACTACTGAAATGGAAGAATCTGACCTAAAAGGTAGTAATTGGGCTTTGCTAGTGGTGGAAGGACTGCGATTGAAAATAAACAAGTATAATCCGTTGCGTGGATGCACATATATTCCATTACAAGCAGCTGTAAAAGCAAGAAAAGCCTGCATTAATCCTCAAAACTTTAAGGACGAGAGGTGTTGTATATAAGCCATTTTATGAAAACTGGTTAAAACGAACGCATTAGTAAATACAAGTATCTGTAAAACTTGCATGATTTTTCAGTAATATCGTTACTTATATCCCTAGTCGACATTCCCAAATTTGAGAAAGCCAACAACATATCCATCAATGTATTTGGACTGGAAAAATACAACAAGCTGTTTCCTCTAAAGGTTGTGGATCAAGAGCTACAAGACCATCGTGACATTCTTCTGCTAAGTTCTTCATCTGGCCATAACCACTACGTTTTCAACAAAGATTTTTATAAACTAGTAGGACATCAGATTACCCGCCATGGACGTAAGATACTGAACCCGAGGGGGTTATGCTGACTGATATCGAACGTGGATCTCAGAGACTGTGATCTCAGTATAAAGGTTCCACCAGGGAACGAACCCGAGGTCCGCTGAGGGAGTTTCATTGTAAAAACCCCTAGAGCAAAGTGTATATTTAATCACTGGTGTGATTTCAGTTGATAATGACATTATTTATTAAAATAATGCAGGGAAATTGAGCAGAATACAGCAGTATTAGACTACTTGGAGTAGGCTATACTGGACTTGGAGCACAGAAAGTGCAGAGTTTGACGTTTTACTAATTGGCCCAGAATTGTGGGAGGTGCCCCTTGGAGCCACGTCAATCTTGCTGACCTCGTTATGTCGTCTGGAAGAGGTTGGGGGCTTGAATAATGACACAGTTTTTCCCCGACTGAGAATAGGACGAATAAGAGTGGGGAGAGATCCCAAGGAAAATCATTGATTACTCGTGATTGGAGTAACGCAATGACATGAGAGTGGCACATAGGTGAATCTTTAGCCAGGAGGCTAATTTTAGAGCCTTTAATCTGCGAAATTGACGCATATTTAATGAAGTGCGGAAGAACCTAGACTATGGTTGTTTGCGGCTGAGTTTGAAGAGGTCGCCAGGGATTCGCAGTGAAACAGCGTCCCCACGCTATGGAGAATGGAATTAATATTAATTAATTGGCCGAGCGATTCTTCAGCACGCAGATAGTTCTGGGATCAGTGAAGAAAAAGGAACCCGATGAGCTTGGTTTCGAGACCAGAATCATGCTGGGAGAGGAGTCGAGATAGCGCGGGAAAATTCAGCTCTACTTTTTGTGTGAATCCAATATAAGGGAGTCGACCCTTGGCAGAGCACCCAGTGTCGCAGCCAGTCTTAAGCCAGTCTTACGCAGTTTACCCAGTTGGACTCAGTTTGTCACGGAGAGTCGCAGACAGTCATCGCTGCATGTGTAGTCAGCAGTACGAACAATGGTGTGTTCACTTAGGAAGCAACGTGTGAGTTAAGTTGCAGAACTATTGTAAATAATAATCTGTGTAAAGTTATGTACAGTGTTAAGCGCAATGTATCAAATATTGACTGATCATACATGTCTAATTACGCTGGAATGCGCTGGGAGAAACTTTACGAAGCATTTGGTAATGTCTTAAGAATACCAAGTAGTAACGCTCAGGACGGAAGTAAGCATATTTATGCAAATCAGGAAGCTTACCGTAGGAGTATGGATAAACTGTTGGTGAATTCCGAGGGCAATTGAACCAGACTTTCAATCAGGAGTTGGTAGGAGCACGGGAGATGCCGTCGACACCGGCAATTTTGATATCTTTGCTAGGGAATTTCAACCAATGAAAAGTGTACAGAGTGACGTGTGTTATGTATAAATCATATGTGAAATATCTTTTAAATTAGCGGTTTAATAAGTGTTATAAAGTGTCATGTGTTTTGGAAGCAATAGCTTCTTTATAGAAATGCAAAGTGTCGTGTGGTTAACGGAAGAAATGTATCATAAAATGTGTGTATTCAAGATGCAAATGTCGCACTAAATCTGCATATGGCAGGCGACCCGGAAGGATATGAGTGGTTGGAGCCACCATGATGAGCCTTGATATATGTGAGTACCCCACAAATTATGTTTAAGTGGAGGTATAGGCCACTGCATGTAATGTGATTTCAGAGTTATAAAGATGCCAGTAAGAATCAAATTAGGAGATAGACTCTCCAGGTTTAATCATTATTGTGTTGATTTTAATAGATTTGAGATGTTTTTGCATCAGTGAGTGGATTAATCGTTACCACTATCATTAAAAATGGCAAATCAGTTATGTAAATGAAACGAACACGGTTGTTCGATTTTTAAGATGATTAGTTGTGTCGGATTTTGGTAATTTATGTCAGTGAGAATAATAATAATAATAATCATAATGAATATCAAAGGTATGAATGAACGCATCAAGTAAAAATGTTGTAAGCAAGAAATATTTACGCTAACGGCAAGACTTATCGATCTAAGCAGTAAGATTATACAGTAAGATAACGTTACGGGATTAAGAAAAGAGTTTTATATCACAATATATATTGTATTAATGGGAATATAATTATGCCAGGAATGGAAGAGCTTTTAGTGAATTGAATTTGCAGCTTATGTGAAAAGCTTATAGAGAAATTGATAGATTTCTCTTGGTTATTATAGGACGAAGATCATAGCATTAGGTAAGGGACCAGGTAATCTATTCTTCGTATGAAGTCTCGTATGCCGTGGACATAATTGGGGATGTGCTTTGTACCAGAGTGTATTTAGTGAATGGACCCTAACTCTGATGATGAATATGGAAGGTTCCGGGTTCGAATCCCGTGATAGGTGAGAGGAAAACGTTGGACATCTCTGCACTCTATCTGATCGCCCGAGAACTTATTATTGAGTGATTCGGCTCGTTGAAGTGAATCTAATGACGGCAGCATGTTATGACTGACCGCAGCATTTATTAAAGATACCGGTTACCTACTAGACCAATGTTTTATGAATCTCGTGCCTTCATGTTGAAATGGGCCTATTTGGTGCCAATTATTATTATCCTCAGGGTAGGAGTAAATGTTAAGCTCATCCAGTATCTGTTTGCATAATATTCAGTTTAAATCCATTGGGATATGTGTGTCACTAGGACCACGGTATTTGTCTGTTAAAATCTTATACTGCTTAGGGAAGGTAAGATATATGGCATGAAACGAGGGTCGAGGCACTGTAGGACCTCACTCCACTGCTATTGTGTACAGGCCGCTTGGAAGAGGGTCGGGACGGTCAAGCGAACCGTGAAAGAAAGTTTGAAAAGAACAGATTTTAGACCCTGTTAATGACATAAGATGAAACATTGTTATATTGAGTAATGAAGCCATGTGGTTTAAGAATACATTGATAATTATAGATCATCCTGATGGTTCATGATTTTAGCAGTCTAACGAGTGGTTAGACGTTGCATTTGTACTGTCACTGACATTTTTTTCAGAAGTTGGCTACTGGATGCCACAGGCTACGCGCGCAAAGGTAGTTTAATTGTACCATCCGACACAGCAATAATTAACGTTTTTAAGATGGAATCACAGACGGCATGCAGTGGAACTATATAAATAGAAGAAGTGTAGGGGTAGCTTACATAATTATGGAGTTGCATGTAGACTGCTGTGCAACACCTGAATAGGCTAATGCATGTAAAGCATTTGGTGGGGAGAGAAAGATCAAAACACACACACGATACACATAATTGTCAAATTAAGACAAGTTTTAAGGAATAAATAATTTTGTAGAATTAATGAAGTCACATTGGACGACAGAAGAATTAAAGTACAGTTTGTTTCTGAAGTTGTATGTGCATCAGCGCACTAAAGTATCATTGTAAAGTTGATAAGGGTAAAGGTTTGAGTTATGATATGATTTTATTGTGATTATATTATGTTGATATCAGTGGATTGTGGAAGTAAATTTTATTTGATTTTGGTCTATGTATTGGAGATTGTTTTGTTTGTTTGAAGCCATGAATTTTATTACTGAATTAAAGTTTTAGAATAGAGTTGTGCCTTATCACTGTAGAGTTGATACCTTTTAGCCTCAAATCCAAAATATGCAACTGCTCAATTGGGAGACGGTACACGCCCGAGTCCTGACGCTAGCTGGAGGCGGAAGCATATTTTCCATCGAGATTACTCACATGGGTACATGGAAATTGATGTCCTGTACAGTGATTTGAGCTATAGGTACAAGTAAAGTCGGTCTAGATCGAGTGCACACAACTCTATTAAAGTAACAATTAACATGAAATAGGGGATGACCGCGCCTAACCCTAGCTAAGCTCCGATACGAACAATATAAATTTTGATAAACACCTTAATTAACATGATCCAGGTAACTTGGGGCGGTAGTATTCTATCATGGAATCGCCTCAGAAGTGCAATATGTATGTTTTGGCATTGCAAGACCTGATCTTTATTTATCATGGCATATAATTATCATGGCGCTGGTATGTGGGCCGGTTTTAAATACAGGTCACCATAGGCGCAGAGGTGTATTTCATTATCATGGCGAGACCCAAGTGGGGCATTCGACAGTACAACCGAGACCTTGGAGGGTTGCTGCGATGTCTTAACGTGGACCTCCTCCCATGATATTTTATTTATCATGGCGCCCAGGTTCGTGGAGCTTATGGGATTTAGGGAAAACCCATAGATTTTTATGGTATTTCATGGGGAAAACCATAGTAATTGTTTTTTTGCCTCAAACTGTGTTTGAGTGATTGTTGAGTTCAGTAGGCTTTTGATGTAACGCAGAATCTCTCTATTGAGAAGAGAATTACCCAAGGGTACGAGCGCTACACACCCAATCCACAATTTATCATAATATTGACAGGTTTTGTACGATCTTACAATATGTGTACAGTGTTTGATGTTTCTCTTCAAAACATATCCACACATTTTTCCAGGAAACCTGCCTGCATATCAAAATATATTATTGTAAAAATGTCAGGTACAGAGGAGATCCTGCAGGTTATTGCAGGGTTGAATCAACATTTTGATGCTGTTAACGAGCAAAATAAGCTGGAAGCCAAGGCTTTCCAGAATGAAATAAACACTCGTTTAGATGCCAATCAGCTGGCAATTAATGCAAATCAGGTTGCCATGAATGACAACCAGGTTGAATTGAATAATCGGTTAGTTGCCAATCAGGAGGCAATTAATGCAAATCAGGTTGCACTGAGTTATCGTCTAGATGCCAATCAGGTTGCAATGAATGCAAATAAGGTTGAATTAAATAATAAGTTAGGTCAAATGCAAGAGGTAATTAAGACCGAAGTAACAGAAACTGTTGTAAGCATTGTATCAGAAATGCAGGTTAAAACAGATAAACGTTTCGAGGCTATAGAAGCCAAGCTCGAAAGTAATTTACAAGCGTGTAAGCATGCTCAGGATGAAACCAACAGTAGGTTAGATGCGCTGTCTAATGACATTAAGGATATTCAAATCCAAAATGAGGCGAATCTCGAACGCCAAGCGAAACAGTTTTCAGAGTTTACGAGAACGGTAGATCAGAGGTTAGAAGAGACTGACTCTAAATGGGACCAGAAATTGAAAAGCTATGCTAGAGCAATTAACGGTGATCTCAAGAAACAGGATCAGAACATATAAGGTCAATGTCAGGAAATAAGCGAGATTAAGGCTATCGCTAATGAAAATAAAGAGCTGGTAAGCAACGTGAAAGGTCAGATGGGCAAAGTTCATCAAGAACTAGACCAAGTTCAAAGTGACATTGTTGTAGTTAACAAAAGGCAAGAGGAGAATAGAGGTGAGATCATCAAGGTCCGGAATGAATTGTCAAAAGTCAATGGACGCATTCAAGAGGAAATTAAAGGGCTGAGAGAAGAACTCGAAATAAGAGAAGGCCAGCAGACAGAGGCAAGCGACAAGACCCTTGCTCAAATTAAGGAAGATGTAGAGGATGAAATCTCCCATATCAAACAAAGCCTGAAAGAAGACAAGAAGAAAATATTTCAAGTGGCCGAGGAAAATCGAGATAGGCTTACCAGAATCGAGAAGGAGGTAATTACTCGACTAGAAAGAGCGGAGATGCGCCACAATCAAATGGAGACTAGGATAATCGCACAGGAGGAAACCCTTATGAAAGATCCTAAGTCAAGTGAAGGCAGCATTGAAGATATTAGGAAAACAAGGTGGGCAGGATTAGAAACCCAACCTATAATCAGGAATGCTACAGGCCCAGGCGAAAGTCCTTATATGACGCCAGGTGCACCAGTTGCAGCATCAACGCCACATGAAAATGCTATGCACACCCAGGTGATAAACGTAATCAGGGCAAGCGAAGAGAAACCAAGGAAATTCTTAGGTAGCCACTGTAATATGACACCAAAATATTGGTTGAAGGAAGTGTCTGAATATCTGAATGATGCGCGGATACCGCCAGAGCGCAGGCTACGAGCCATTGAGAAACTAACAGAGGGACAATGTGCATTATGGTTTCGCAGTTTCCGGTATACTTTCGATACTGTTGAGGAGTTTCGAGAGCCATTTTTGAAGAGATACTGGGATCCAGCGACCCAACAGAATTGACGGTTGGATTTGTATCCAAAAAAATACAGCACCAACAACCCAACGAAGTACGCAGAATTCTTCATATCGCAGATGTGTCGCTTCAAAGAACTGGATCAAAAACCGAGCGAGCTGGAATTATGTATTGCTATCGCCAAACAGCTCCCATACGAGATCCAAAGACTGTTAATCTCGGCTAATGCGAAAACTGCTATAGAAATGGAGACAGTTCTTAGACAACTGGACCTCACAACAGCCAATACGATGCGTCCGAGTCGAACCGTGGAACAGGTAGACGTGACCAACACGCAGACTGACCAACATCAAGCTCCAAGGAACAACAAAGCTACGAGCACTGAAACATTAGATTCCTACGGACGGCAATGGGAACAGGAACCCAGAAGACGGCAGCCAAAGTACAAAGGGAATGCTAGTAGAGGAGGAAGAGGCCGAAATTCGTGGAATAAGCAGAATAACAGGGGTAGACCGTACCAAAACAATGGAGGTAACAATGGCCAAGAAGGCAACAATAGAAATTGGAGACCCCAAGAAAGAAGAAGTAACTTCGATGACGAGGTAGAGGAACGATATCACGCTTCATTGCGATACCTCGAGGAGAGGGGAGATGAGCCCTAGAAACAACAAGTCCGCTGGCAAGAAGTTATGCAGAACAGGACATCGCCAGACAGATATGGAGATGGAGCTAAGAGTTTGGAGCTACAGCGCAGCGAACAGGAGAAAAGAAACTCCAAGGGGACGGGCGCTGAAGAAAAAAAACGCCAAAATTAGAAGAGTTCGAGATGGATGGATGGAAGTCTGTTAACATCATTAATTGGATAGCCAAACCAGAAGAGCTAATCGAGGATACAGGAGGATCACAGGTCATGGTCAAGAGAGAATTGCCTATTATAATAGTAAGAGTGGCAGGATTGAAAATAAGAAGTCTGTTAGACACGGGTTCAACAGTGTGCCTTATGACACAAGCGTTATATAATGAAATAGCCCAGAGAGAGGATATTTTGAAAATACCGATCTCTAGTGCCAAAATAAAAGGGGTAATTCCATACAGAACAATGATATGTAAATATCAGGTATTCCTAGATTTACAGATAGGAGGCTCTATATTCTCACAGAGTTTTCTATTAGTAAACAAACTGCCTTATAACCTACTTATTGGGGCAGAATTTATAAGGGAATACAGAGTGATAATCGACCTAGCACAGGACAGGGTTATGTTCCATGTGAATGAGGAAGCCGAAGGCTTGGAGGTCGCACTCAATGAGATTGAACCAGGGTCAAGTGAACAAGTATGGCATACATACAGAGACGTGGCGGAGGAAGAAGTGTTAGCTATGGAGCAGTTAGAAGAAGAACTGAAAACACTAGCCACAGACTTGGAGAAAGATCTGGAACCCGAACTGGAAGAATATATTTCGGAAAAGCTAGAAGAAGCGAAAATTGGGCTAAAAGAGAAGGAAAATTTAAAGCAATTATTACTGAAACAGAAGGAAACCTTTGATTCGAGACCTGGTCGTATAAAGAACTTCACTTATGCTTTTCAAGTCAGTGATTGGACACCATTTAGGCAGAAACCCTACCCTATAGCCGAAAAGCATTATGCCAAAGTGAAAGAGGCAATTCAGGAGATGTTGGAGGCCGGTGTTATTGAGAAGACACCTACGCCTTATGTAAGTCCATTGGTAATTGTACCGAAGACAGACGGGACTGTCAGAGTATGTCTGGACCTGAGACATTTAAATTTGAAGGTTATTCCGGAGTTTGACCAAGTGCCACCTATTAAAGAGATCCTCAGGAAGTTCAAAGGGAAAACCGTATTCACAAACTTGGATATCACTTCCAGTTTCCACCATCTTGAATTAGAGAAGAAAACTAGTCTGTTGACAGGATTCATGTTTGATCAACACACATACTCGTTTTTAAGGCTACCTTTTGGTTTGAAAACAGCTGGTTCAGCACTGATAAGAGCGTTAGATCGCAATCTATCAGATGATGTGAAGGAGAGTACCATCAGATATGTAGACGACATTCTACTCACGTCAGAGTCTCTGGAGGAGCACATGAGAGACCTGAAGAAGTTGCGAGATGACCTTCGTGAAGCTAACTTTAAGGTTAATATCAAGAAATCGCACTTCTGTCAGAGGGAAGTTAAATTCCTAGGGCATGTTATTGATGCAAATGGAGTCAAGCCTAATCCAGATAAATTGGAGGTAATTCGAAATTTCCCTCGACCCACGAAAGTAAAGCACGTCCGACAGTATTTGGGAGTAATTGGATTCTTTTCGAACCACTGCCCAAATTATACTACGACAGTAGCACCCCTGCAGGACCTATTGAAGAAAGGCGGCAGATGGAATTGGACGGAGCAATGTCAGGAAGCATTCGTGAGGTCAAAACAAATGCTTTTGGAATATGTGAAACTGGGATACCCGGATTATACCCAGAAGTTCATCATACAGACGGATGCATCACTTATTGGTATTGGAGCGATGCTATTCCAGGAAAATGTTGACCAGCCTGAAGAGAATGTTTTTATTGCCTTTATAAGTAGGAGGCTGAAAGCCCATGAGAAAAATTACACGATTACAGAGATAGAGTTGCTCGCAATTTTGTACGCGTTGCAAACATGGCATAAACTCGTGTACGGCTTTCAAATAGTCCTCAGAACAGACCATAAAGCTTTAACATTTTTGTTAAAGACAGACTTGTCTAGCCAGAGATTGACAAGATGGTCCCTGTATATTCAGCAATTCAATGTGGAAATAGAATACTGTCCAGGGAAAGAGAATGTAATACCGGACATATTAAGCCGTTACCCTAGAGAAGAGGAAGCGCTAGCTCTCCAGATTGAGAATCGAGATCAGGAGACGTTGGATGACTTGAGGAATCTTACCAACCTACAACGCGAAGACCCGTGGTTGAAGATGATGATCGATTACTTTGAGGGACGCTTAGCAAGGGGAACTGCAATATACAGAGAGGCAGAGGCATTGGCAACATATTATGTATGGTATAATCAGATACTGCACAAGTGGGATGATGTAGATCATACACGTCAAAGGATTGTGATTCCTGCATCTTTGCAGAGGAGATTGGTGTGGCTAGCACACAGAGCATTTGGACATCCCAGAATAGACAAAATTTGTGCTCTGTTGAAAGAAGCATGTACTTGGCCAAAGTTGAGAGAAACGGTGAGAAATTGTATTAGGACATGTGATTTGTGCCAAAGGGTAAAGCCAAATCCCTTTTTAATGAGACAACGACCTATCCCGTTGTTACCTGAGAAGCCAAGGCAGCTATTGAGCATAGATAACTTTGGACCACTGCCTAGAGCACGTAGAGGCAATAGACACATTTTTGTAGCCATGGATGTATTTTCAAAAATGGTGGTATTATGCCCCATACAGAAGACAAGTTCAAAGCAGGTATTGAAACGCCTGAAAGAGAGAGTTATTCCGATTCTTGGGAAGCCGGATAACATCCTCTCAGACCACGGAAGTTGCTTCACAAGTGCAGAATTTCGTCGAGAACTGGAAACTCTAGGAATTAGGCAGATTTTATCTACCATTCGCCATCCTGAGGCAAGTCCAGTTGAAAGAGTAATGAGAGAGATCCAGAATTAAATGAAGATCTACTGCTCTGAAGAGAATTGGCGTTGGATTGAATTCCTAGAAGTAATTGAATACTGTATAAATAATACCGTACATGAGGCGACAGGTCAGGTTCCCGTGACTCTATATTTGGATCAGAGACCGGAGAGACCGTGGACTGGTGTCATTCCATTACCAGTAGACGCACAGCCAGGACGAGAATTGAGGATGCAACGAACCTTCGAATATCTCAAAGCACAGGCGGAGAGACGTCAGAGGAGAAATCGTGCGAATAGGTATCACAGACCGCTTCTCGTCAGAGAGAAAGTGTTAGTACGGAAACCCGCCAGTTCAGATCCTGAGGCACGGAAGTATAAGAAGTTCATTTTTGCATATCACGGCCCGTTCGAGGTGATTAGAGACCTACAAAACAATGCATACAGGATAAAGCATTTAGAAACTGGAAACGAGGTCATTATGAATGCAGCCAATTTAAAAGTTTATTATTCGCCAGAAGAATTCGACGAACAAGAAGAAGTATTAACAGCGCACACCCAACTGAACGTGGATAGCGAAGCCAACCAGGCAGCCAGACCTGAAAGTTCACGCGGCGAGGCGGAACGAGAAGCAGACAGCTTGCCCAGTGGAAGGGACAAAAAGCAAGAATGCCAGTGCCTGCGAGAATTCTACAAAGAAATGGTCGAAGCGGCAAGGCAAGTGGAGGCCATAAATGAAGCCCTCCGTCAAGAGAATGAACAGCTTAGAGCTAAGCGCAGTGTGGAAAGGGGAGCTGGACTAACCTACTCGCAGCCAGACGAGGTGAAGGACCCCAAATGTAAACACAGACACTGGTAGACAGTCAGCTGGTTACTTACAGAGAGTCATTTGCAATTGACTTCTATAAGTTTTGCAAGGGGAATATGAACCCGAGGGGGTTATGCTGACTGATATCGAACGTGGATCTCAGAGACTGTGATCTCAGTATAAAGGTTCCACCAGGGAACGAACCCGAGGTCCGCTGAGGGAGTTTCATTGTAAAAACCCCTAGAGAAAAGTGTATACTTAATCACTGGTGTGATTTCAGTTGATAATGACATTATGCAGGGAAATTGAGCAGAATACAGCAGTATTAGACTACTTGGAGTAGGCTATACTGGACTTGGAGCACAGAAAGTGCAGAGTTTGACGTTTTACTAATTGGCCCAGAATTGTGGGAGGTGCCCCTTGGAGCCACGTCAATCTTGCTGACCTCGTTATGTCGTCTGGAAGAGGTTGGGGGCTTGAATAATGACACAGTTTTTCCCCGACTGAGAATAGGACGAATAAGAGTGGGGAGAGATCCCAAGGAAAATCATTGATTACTCGTGATTGGAGTAACGCAATGACATGAGAGTGGCACATAGGTGAATCTTTAGCCAGGAGGCTAATTTTAGAGCCTTTAATCTGCGAAATTGACGCATATTTAATGAAGTGCGGAAGAACCTAGACTATGGTTGTTTGCGGCTGAGTTTGAAGAGGTCGCCAGGGATTCGCAGTGAAACAGCGTCCCCACGCTATGGAGAAAGGAATTAATATTAATTAATTGGCCGAGCGATTCTTCAGCACGCAGATAGTTCTGGGATCAGTGAAGAAAAAGGAACCCGATGAGCTTGGTTTCGAGACCAGAATCATGCTGGGAGAGGAGTCGAGATAGCGCGGGAAAATTCAGCTCTACTTTTTGTGTGAATCCAATATAAGGGAGTCGACCCTTGGCAGAGCACCCAGTGTCGCAGCCAGTCTTAAGCCAGTCTTACGCAGTTTACCCAGTTGGACTCAGTTTGTCACGGAGAGTCGCAGACAGTCATCGCTGCATGTGTAGTCAGCAGTACGAACAATGGTGTGTTCACTTAGGAAGCAACGTGTGAGTTAAGTTGCAGAACTATTGTAAATAATAATCTGTGTAAAGTTATGTACAGTGTTAAGCGCAATGTATCAAATATTGACTGATCATACATGTCTAATTACGCTGGAATGCGCTGGGAGAAACTTTACGAAGCATTTGGTAATGTCTTAAGAATACCAAGTAGTAACGCTCAGGACGGAAGTAAGCATATTTATGCAAATCAGGAAGCTTACCGTAGGAGTATGGATAAACTGTTGGTGAATTCCGAGGGCAATTGAACCAGACTTTCAATCAGGAGTTGGTAGGAGCACGGGAGATGCCGTCGACACCGGCAATTTTGATATCTTTGCTAGGGAATTTCAACCAATGAAAAGTGTACAGAGTGACGTGTGTTATGTATAAATCATATGTGAAATATCTTTTAAATTAGCGGTTTAATAAGTGTTATAAAGTGTCATGTGTTTTGGAAGCAATAGCTTCTTTATAGGAATGCAAAGTGTCGTGTGGTTAACGGAAGAAATGTATCATAAAATGTGTGTATTCAAGATGCAAATGTCGCACTAAATCTGCATATGGCAGGCGACCCGGAAGGATATGAGTGGTTGGAGCCACCATGATGAGCCTTGATATATGTGAGTACCCCACTAATTATGTTTAAGTAGAGGTATAGGCCACTGCATGTAATGTGATTTCAGAGTTATAAAGATGCCAGTAAGAATCAGATTAGGAGATAGACTCTCCAGGTTTAATCATTATTGTGTTGATTTTAATAGATTTGAGATGTTTTTGCATCAGTGAGTGGATTAATCGTTACCACTATCATTAAAAATGGCAAATCAGTTATGTAAATGAAACGAACACGGTTGTTCGATTTTTAAGATGATTAGTTGTGTCGGATTTTGGTAATTTATGTCAGTGAGAATAATAATAATAATAATAATCATAATGAATATTAAAGGTATGAATGAACGCATCAGGTAAAAATGTTGTAAACAAGAAATATTTACGCTAACGGCAAGACTTATCGATCTAAGCAGTAAGATTATACAGTAAGATAACGTTACGGGATTAAGAAAAGAGTTTTATATCACAATATATATTGTATTAATGGGAATATAATTATGCCAGGAATGGAAGGGCTTTTAGTGAATTGAATTTGCAGCTTATGTGAAAAGCTTATAGAGTAATTGATAGATTTCTCTTGGTAATTATAGGACGAAGATCATAGCATTAGGTAAGGGACCAGGTAATCTATTCTTCGTATGAAGTCTCGTATGCCGTGGGCATAATTGGAGATGTGCTTTGTACCAGAGTGTATTTAGTGAATGGACCCTAACTCTGATGATGAATATGGAAGGTTCCGGGTTCGAATCCCGTGATAGGTGAGAGGAAAACGTTGGACATCTCTGCACTCTATCTGATCGCCCGAGAACTTATTATTGAGTGATTCGGCTCGTTGAAGCGAATCTAATGACGGCAGCATGTTATGACTGACCGCAGCTTTTATTAAAGGTACCGGTTACCTACTAGACCAATGTTTTATGAATCTCGTGCCTTCATGTTGAAATGGGCCTATTTGGTGCCAATTATTATTATCCTCAGGGTAGGAGTAAATGTTAAGCTCATCCAGTATCTGTTTGCATAATATTCAGTTTAAATCCATTGGGATATGTGTGTCACTAGGACCACGGTATTTGTCTGTTAAAATCTTATACTGCTTAGGGAAGGTAAGATATATGGCATGAAACGAGGGTCGAGGCACAGTAGGACCTCACTCCACTGCTATTGTGTACAGGCCGCTTGGAAGAGGGTCGGGACGGTCAAGCGAACCGTGAAAGAAAGTTTGAAAAGAACAGATTTTAGACCCTGTTAATGACATAAGATGAAACATTGTTATATTGAGTAATGAAGCCATGTGGTTTAAGAATACATTGATAATTATAGATCATCCTGATGGTTCATGATTTTAGCAATCTAACGAGTGGTTAGACGTTGCATTTGTACTGTCACTGACAACTTTTTCAGAAGTTGGCTACTGGATGCCACAGGCTACGCGCGCAAAGGTAGTTTAATTGTACCATCCAACACAGCAATAATTAACGTTTTTAAGATGAAATCACAGACGGCATGCAGTGGAACTATGTAAATAGAAGAAGTGTAGGGGTAGCTTACATAATTATGGAGTTGCATGTAGACTGCTGTGCAACACCTGAATAGGCTAATGCATGTAAGGCATTTGGTGGGGAGAGAAAGATCAAAACACACACACGATACACATAATTGTCAAATTAAGACAAGGTTTAACGAATAAATAATTTTGTAGAATTAATGAAGTCACATTGGACGACAGAAGAATTAAAGTACAGTTTGTTTCTGAAGTTGTATGTGCATCAGCGCACTAAAGTATCATTGTAAAGTTGATAAGGGTAAAGGTTTGAGTTATGATATGATTTTATTGTGATTATATTATGTTGATATCAGTGGATTGTGGAAATAAATTTTATTTGATTTTGGTCTATGTATTGGGGATTGTTTTGTTTGTTTGAAGCCATGAATTTTATTACTGAATTAAAGTTTTAGAATAGAGTTGTGCCTTATCATTGTAGAGTTGATACCTTTTAGCCTCAAATCCAAAATATGAAACTGCTCAATGGGGAGACGGTACACGCCCGAGTCCTGACGCTAGCTGGAGGCGGAAGCATATTTTCCATCGAGATTACTCACATGGGTACAATATATAAATGTAAACGGTGTTTTACTGACTTTGATAATCGATATGGTCAACAAGGAATGGATAAATTGAAAGAACACAGAGCGTTTTGTGTCCTGCATGACTTTTCTAGGGTTGAAATGCCTATTAAAAACCCAATTGTCAAATTCATAAATGTGGAAAAATGCTTAGAATACCATACGTTATATACGCAGATTTCGAAAGTATACTCTTACCATATCAAACATGCCTACCCTATCCTAAGGCAAGTTATTAATTGCCATACCAGAGTCATGCTCCTATGAGCTTTGGTGTGTATGTGAAACCCTGACCAGCTGTGGAACACATAAAGACAACCATTCCAAGCCATCCTGTTATTTATCGTGGTCCTGACGCTGCAGAAAAGTTTATGGACTGTTTGCTCTTATTAGCTAATGAAATGGGTCGCCTTTACAACTTAAATGTTCCAAAGGCCTTAACTCAGGATCAAGAACCATAGTTCCAATCTTCTGAAACCTGTTATTTGTGTCATCAAACATTTACTAAAGAGGACTGGAAAGTTACAGGCGAATACCGTGGAAGTGCTTACAATAACTGTGATTTGAGGTGTAAAACACGCAACCCCGTTCCTGTATTTCTACATAATATAAGTTGAAACGATACATATTTTATTTTAAAGCAGTTTGGATGTACTACTGAGAGAGTGGATGTTATAGCTAACTCCAAAGAAAAGTACATTTCCTTCACCAAATATGTTGCAAATCTTAAGCTTCGATTTGTGGATACGTTCCGTTTAATGACAAGTAGTTTGGAAAACTTAGTTACCAACTTAGTATCATACCCTGAACAGACAAGTACTTTGGGAAAGAAAATGCAACGCTCATGACTCGTAAATGGGTATTTCCTTATGATTACATTGATTCATGGGAAAAATTAAGTAAAACGTGTGTACCTGCAAACAAGGCATTCCTTAACATATTAAATCAAGAAGATGTTAGTAAAGAAGATTATGAACATGCCTAGAATGTGTGGAATCAGTTCAGAATTAAAACTCTAGGGGAATATACTGACCTTTACCTAACTCCAGATGTACTCCTTCTTGCAGATAGTTTTGAAACTTTTCGAAACCAAACACTAGAAGCATACCGAGTGGATGCTGCACACTTCTTTACTTCGCCTGGTTTAATATTTGAGGCAATGCCCCTTTATATGGAATTCAACTGTAATTGCTACAGTATTACGATCAGATTCTTTCAATCGAGTCTGGAATACGTGGAGGCATATGCCAGGTTTTCATTGGTATGCTTAAGCTAAGATAAAATGCATGGGAACCTAAGATTCTGAGAGACCATGTAGTTTATTACCTATTATGATGCCAACAACCAATATGGTTGGGCTATGTGCCACTCCCTTCCTTACGGTGGATTTCAGTGGGTTTCTCCAGATACTGTTGATCTAGAAACACTAAAGGAAGACGACTCTGTTGGATATATTTCTTGGCGTTGATGTTGATTACCCATGTGACCTTCATGATCTACACAACGAGTCACCTTTCCTACCAGAGTGTACACAACCTAAGGATTCGCCTCTCAGAAAACTAATTCCTCATCTTGGAAATCGAAGGCGGTACGTTGTTCATTACATGGCACTTAAACAGGGCAAAAATTATTAAAAATTCATTGTGTATTCAAGTTTAAACGATGACCTTGTCTAATTTCGAAAACAAGCTAAAAATTATTTTGTGAAAAATCCGTACAAATTATTTAACAATGCAATTTTTGGAAACACAATGGCAAATATTCGTAAAGAATATATATACGACTTGTGTCTTGTATTAGCAGAGGCATTGTCAATAATTGTATAAGTTTACAAGATTATAAGGATTATGTTATCAAAAACGAGGTATAAAGAATACCAATGAACATTATCGCTTCTAAAAAACATGACATATCATCTATAAAACTAAACTAAATTGCTTTGTGTCCTGGTGATGATAAAAGAGTAATTGATTTGGATTGTATAGCTACACATGCCTATGGTCCTTATTCAACCATTAACCATGTTTAAAGTGTTAAGTATTGCATATGAAAATCGTAAAACAAGAAATATAATACTGTAAAACAATTGCACTACAGAAATACAAAACAACACCAATCAAGCAACAAAAAAGAAAAAAATGGCATTCATACTTAAGAATAAAAAAAATGAAAAGAACAACAAAAAACTAACTATATAATTTAATAACTAAACAAGATGTTCAGTAAAGAACATACAGCCTACTTTCTCCTAAATGCATGGGTATTGTTATAACTCTTTGTCCTTTTCAAGGAGTATGATCGAATGTTGGTTGTAGTAGCTTGTTGAAATACAACGTGCTATAGGGATATTAAACATGAATATGAGGTGCCCTTTGATAGTGCTACCTCTGTACCAAATTTCGTTCAATTCGGTTTCACCGTGTTTGAATTGATAGGGGGAATCGATTTGCACACATACTTGGCCACCATCTGCAAACTATTGGGCTGATGTTCTTGCAGTTTGGTCTGAATATGTTTCCCACATAAAGATATGGTGTTGCAAAATTTGGTAGAGACTAGATTATTAGGTTGGTCGTAATTACATTTTAGCTTTTAACATTTTGGTGGCCACGATTACGTTTCCGTCAAGATAGCGGTGATATAAAACATGACACTGAGGTGCCCTTTGCTAGTGCTACCTCTGTGCCAAATGCCGTTCCATTCGCTTTCACCGTGTTCGAATTGATAAGGGGAATCGATTTTCACACAAAGATGGCCGCCATCCGCAAAATATCACGCTGATGACCTATTAGTTTGGTCAAAGGATGCTCCCTCCATAAAGGTATGTTGTTGCTAAATTTGCTAGAGATCGGATGATTAGGCTAATCGTAATTTGATTTAAGCTTTGAACATTTGTGTGGCCGCCATTACGTTTCCGTCAAGATGGCGGCGATATAAAACATGACACTGAGGTGCCCTTTGCTAGTGCTACCTCTGTACCAAATTTCGTTCATTCGGTTCCACCGTGTTCGAATTAATAGGGGGAATCGATTTTGACACAAAGATGGCCTCCATCCGCAAACTATTAGGCGAATGACCTATTAGATTGGTCAAAGGATGCTCCCTCCATAAAGGTATGTAGTTGCAAAATTTGGTAGAGATCGGATGATTAGGTTTACCGTAATTTGATTTAAGCTTTGAACATTCGTGTGGCCGCCATTACGTTTCAGTCAAGATGGCGGCGATATAATACATGACACTGAGGTGCCCTTTGCTAGTGCTACCTCTGTACCAAATTTCGTTCCATTCGGTTCCACCGTGTTCGAATTAATAGGGGGAATCAATTTTGACATAAAGATGGCCGCCAGCCGCAAACTATTAGGCTAATAACCTATTAGATTGGTCAAAGCATGCTCCCTCCATAAAGAAATGTTGTTGCAAAGTTTGGTAGAGATCGGATGGTTATGTTAGTCGTAATTTAACTTAAACTTTGAACATTTGTGTGGCCGCCATTACGTTTCTGTCAATATGGCGGTGATATGAAACATGACACTGAGATGCCCTTTGCTAGTGCTACCTCTGTACCAAATTTCGTTCCATTCGGTTTCACCGTGTTTGAATTAATAGGGGGAATTGATTTTCACACAAAGATGGCCGCCATCCGCCAACTATTAGGCTAATGACCTAGTCATTTGGTCAAAGGATGCTTCCTCTATAAAGGTATGTTTTTGCAAAATTTGGTAGAGATCGGATGATTAGGTTAATCGTAATTTGATTTAAGCTTTGATCATTTATGTGGCCGCAATTACGTTTCCGTCAAGATGGCGGCGATATAAAACATGACACTGAGGTGCCTTTTGTTAGTACTACCTCTGTACCAAATTTCGTTCCATTCGGTTGCACCATGTTCGAATTAATAGGGGGAATCGATTTTCACACAAAGATGGCCGCTACCCGCAAACTATTACGCTGATGACCTATTAGTTTGGTCAAAGGATGCTCCCCCTATAAAGGTATGTTGTTGCAAAATTTGGTAGAGATCGGATGATTAGGTTAGTCGTAATTTTGATTTAAGCTTTGAACATTTGTGTGGCCGCCATTACGTTTCCGTCAAGATGGCGGCGATATAAAACATGACACTGAGGTGTCCTTTGCTAGTGCTACCTTTGTACCAAATTTCGTTCCATTCGGTTGCACCGTGTTCGAATTAATAGGGGTAATCGATTTTCACACAAAGATGGCCGCCATCCGCAAACTATTACGCTTATGGCCTATTGGTTTGGTCAAAGGATGCTCCCCCCATAAAGGTATGTTGTTGCAAAATTTGGTAGAGATCGGATGATTAGGTTAGTCGTAATTTGATTTAAGCTTTGAACATTTGTGTGGCCGCCATTACGTTTCCGTCAAGATGGCGGCGATATAAAATATGACACTGAGGTGTCCTTTGCTAGTGCTACCTTTGTACCAAATTTCGTTCAATTCGCATTCACCGTGTTCGAATTGATAGGGGGGACAGACATTCAGAGTACACACACTCACACACACACAGACACACACACAGACTCACACACACACATACACACACACAGACAGACACACACACTTTTTTTCGCCCTGTGTTGATCTCATAAGTCTACTTTCATTTTTTGCAAAAATCGAAAGTAGGCTAAAAATTAAAGAAAGTAAATGTATTATGTGTAAGTATTGTAAATGTATTTAAAATGAAATAGAACATATTGTATGGACACTGTTTGTACATTGTAATTACTACCCAATCCAAAAGTTAACCTCTAGTAATCTTGAGTTAGCTAAAATTAGGTACGGTAGTCAAAAGTATAGTATAACTGTAAATGGGAAATTGGCTAATTCCAATGTGTGAAATATGAAAATGAAAGAAAAAAATGAATAAAAGCTTTTACTTTTTAAAACTTAACTGATTTTGTAATCCTAAGCTGGTTGTGCGTAGCGAATATCTTGCAGAGTAGGCATCGTGCAAGTGTTATCTTTACCTTACTCTCTATAAGCCTAGCATAGAGATAGTTGCGTGTGCCCTTATATACATTGTGTATGAACATTAGCCTCTGGCTTAACTTTATAGGTTAGGTTGAGTTAGCTGAGGACATGTTTGGTTAGGTAAACTGAGGTTAGGTTAGGTATGTGACCTTGTAGTTTACTCTTTTCGGAAAATCTAAAATTTTAAATCTAAAATCAAAAATCTAAAAATTCAATGGGTAATAATACAGGGTCATTTTCTTTGTGCGCCCCGATACACACGGCACGATAAGCCGGCTTTGTCTGGTGCAGATCGGGGGCGCGCTTACACGATCCAGCCGGTGGTGGCGCGCCCCGCTGACTCATATCGTTAGTTCACACGTGTATTGTCATTCATATGGACGTGTATCTGCAAAGCTTAGACGAAGGTGTTGCACGTTTAGTGAGTATTGTGATTAATGTGATTGTTGGTCATGCCTAGACACCAATTCACATTGCACGAACGTGTGTTTAACCATAATTCGTATATTAAATTAATGATTTCCTTTATTGAAACAAAGAACTGTAAGTTACATCCTAACTGAAAACACAATAAAGGAAAAAGGATCACCCGAATGGGCATTAATTTTTACCATAATCACTTAATGATTTCAATCTTTTGCGGCACGTCGTAATATGGTATCTGGTACACCTTTCGTTGCATAAAATGCAAACACAATTATCATTCGGACTATGGAAGGATCTGTTGGAGCATATCTTATGATGGAATCCGTGAATGGCGAGTCTCGTTATTACGTGTCCTTGATCTTGATTCTCGTTAGACCGCGTTCTGTTCATCATGGCATCAGTAATATAAAAGTCTGGATCTATCTCCTGTCTCTTTGCTCTTCTAGCCTCCAAAAAGTCAGTAGAGGATCTTGTAGCCGGCAAAGGAACTTTCAGTCTGAGATCTTCGATGAAGAAGGTTTACTTTGCTAACTCATAGACTAATCTTGTGGGAGCCATCTTTCAAACTCTTAGTATATACTTTAAAAATCTCGACTTAACATTCTCTATTCTTTCTAGATCGCTAAATGTGAGAAAATTCCATATTATTTCAAGACCATACGTAACAACTGGTGAGATGGTCGTATGGAAAAGGGACAGAGCTGTAACTAGCGATAACGCTGGTAGATTCTTAATCTCGTAAATGGCTCTGATAGCTGTTGCTGACCTCTCTTGTATATGATGACTGAAGGATGTGGCTGTAGTCTGCAGGGTTATGCCCAGGTATTTGTACTTGTTCACTACGTTTAATGGTTCGTTGTAAAATGTGAGCGTGTCTTTAAGCGCAGGTTTACCTCCTTTTCGAAATGTCATTTGAACCGTTTTTTGAAGGTTAATATCAAGGTGATTTTCATTGACCCATTTTTCTACTTCAAACAATACACTCTGTAATTCTAATTTGTTTGATGACCCTAATACCATGTCATCCGCATAGAGTAAGAGTGTGGTATTGGGAGAGTCCTTTATTATGCTGGTAATGTCTGCCGTAGTAATATTAAATAGAAGCGGGCTTAAAGGATCACCCTGCAAAACTCCGTTCGTCTGTCTGATATAATGAGATGTGGTGACACCGTCGTCTATTTCTAAGAGGTTGTATGCCAGTATATGTTCCAGTAAGGTCGTTATTGGTCTTAATTCATTGGTCAATCCTTTGATCTTCTGGATAAGTAGTTCCCGATGTAATGAGTCGAATGCTTTTGCATAATCCACAAATACTGTATAATATTTTCCTTTAGGTTTTCTTAAAGATTCTTGCACTTCACTTAAAAGATAAGTTACTGCCTGTCTTGTGCTTCTTCCTTGCATAAAACCAAATTGGCAATCTGGAATTTCTGCTATTGGTGTTAGTTTCGTTGTGAGAAGCTTCATAAATACCTTGAAAACGTTGTTCTCAAGTGCAATACCTCTGTATGAATTGGGATCACTGGTGTCCCCTTTTCCCTTGTAGAGAATTTTGATGGTATTTTTTGTATATGAAAAGTAGCAAATGTTGTTCTGAAACAAGACGAAAATTTTGAATCAAGTTTTCAGGAAGACCTGTGTCTAATTAGGAGGCTTGCTAAACGATTCACGGAAACAGGCTCCGTAAATAAGATTAGAGTTGAGAGAAAGCATTGTATTCTTATAGAACAAAAATTAGACGATATTGGCGAAATATTGGAACATACCCCTCAAATCGTTTAGCACAAGAAACGGGTGTAACATTCATCAGAATATGTCAGGTGTGTGTTACAAGAGTGGAAGGACATTTTCAGCATCGGCTATGAGCACTGTAAGTACACATTATTGAACATGTTTGGTAAACGTTTAAAAGAGCCCGCCACCACCGACTGAACCGTGTACGCACGCCCGCGATCTGTGCCAGTCACAGCTGGCTTAGCTTGCTGTGTATATTGGGGCGCACATCGATAATGAACCTGTATGTATTCTGCAACATAGCGCTGGGTGTTACTCGAATATTACCTGATTATAAACTCAGCAACGTAAGCTCAGTGGTTCCGAGCTCCCGCCATACCCTTAAGGTTCTATCTTTAGAAAGAGAGAAGACTGCTGTTTATCGTGATCCCGACAGGAATTGATATATGAGCCAACAGAGAATCGAGGGTAAAATCTTTCTTCTTGAGAGATATAAATATTATTTTTGAATCATCATTCTGTAAATTCACGGAATCTGCTTATTTATCTTATCTTATCTTATCTTATCTCTATATATAAAACTCAATGTTGGTTTGTCTGTTTGTTTGTCTGTTATTTATACAAATCTACACCGTTTCACCGATCTGAACCTAAATTTGCATACTTACCCTTTGAAACCCAGCGGGTATCGCTGTCTACTTTAAATTTCGGACAGACCACTCCATTCCCTGTATTTAGGCCCTTTTGCAAAAATCTACACCGTTTCACCGATCTAATAACTTGACGGGCATATTTTCGCTAGGCGACAACGACTAGCATTATATCATGATGGTCAACGCCGCAACATTGATGGACATGTTGTCACTAGGCAACAACGATTTACTCTGTATCATGATAGTCCGGTAAAATTTGCTAAACGACACATGGGAAAACTGACCAATTGTGAATCAAGGATTGTATTGGACTGTAGCATTCTCTAAGCTATCGTATCCACAGTTAATATTTCATTTTCGGGGCTTAGACAACGTGGTCATATTGCCCCGTGTACATGGGTGTGTGTGTAGAATTCATGTGATAACCTGCTTTATTGTGATTGTTGCACTAGCGTGTAAATATATATATAACTCAATGTTGGTTTGTCTGTCTGTTACTTTTACAAATCTAAACAGTTTCACCGATCTGAACCAAAAATTGTATACTTCGCTTTGGAATCCGGTGAGTAACACTATCTACTGTGACCATTTGACCGAAGTCCCACGTCCACACAAATATGAATTTCAACATCCGCCGAGCATAAGACTCAACATCCCGGGGTCCATCTGAGTAAAAAAAAAGGAAAATAAACAAAACTAGCGGGACGGATATGGAAATTCACACTCCATTAAGGATGGAAGGAAGTGCAAATAATTTGTGAATAACACCAACTTCTTAAAATACCTCAGTTTAATTTAACTGTCTGCTGGTCCTATTAGAATACAATGCTCCCCCAGGGAAATATCTAATATTCCAGCCCTGAAAAATAAAGACATCCTGCCCTCCTCTGGGCCCCTCATCTACCTATAATTTACATAACGCATAAAATAAATTATTCACAGCCTTTAACCAAAATAAATTCATTATTTTCAACGTTTAATTTGATGTCTGAGAAAATCTTCAGTCCATCTCACCATATTTTTTTAAATTAATTGTGTAAACTGTACATTTATCATAGTTGTGCAGGAAAATATCAGTCCATCCTGACACCATGATTTTAATATTTACAAATGTATCACTTGAATCAAATTTCTAGAATTGCTTCAACCTTTGCGGTGCAATTCACATATCCTAACTCATATCTGGACACTTACATTCCCAAAACGATGTGAAATAAAAATCACTAACACCATGACAATCATTTCCAAATTCAAAAATTTGAATGTGCTCCAAACATCCTTCCACATTTTAATCATAAATACATTTTATTCCACATTAAATATTTAACTTAAATCCTCTGATTTAATTTATTTAGTTTAATTCACTTTAATTTAATTCCTTTATTTATTTCCTTTGATTTATTTAATTTATTATTATTTGGAATAATCCAAACTGGTATTTTATGAACATTAATGGATCCACCAACCAATCAGCTATCAGCTTAAATAATTAATTTATTTACCATCCTCTGGACAAAAATGCCTCTCATACTGTAAATATGTAGAATAGGACACGGTAAGGCTTTCTGCAAAAATTAGGACGAGACCTCAACTTATGCATATTTAAACGACTACAACATGTGGGCTATTATACAACAGTTTAGGAATGTAGAATTTCACTGACGATAGGCCATTAGCTTCCCATACGAGCGACTATAATTTCCTCATTTTAATTATATTTGAGCATGGAGCAATTATTTGGCCCTCATAACTCAATTTCAAAAACCTCCTTCTTTAATTCATATTTTATTTTCACTTAACATTTGATTATTATATTCTTATTTTTATAATGACCCCTCAGCTACGCAGGCTGGGTTCAATGGCTTCAAAATAACCAGCACATGGGATCATGCTCTCCCTCACAATCACCTTAAATATCTCGGCCTCTCGCATAGGTGTAATAAACTTTTAATATCTTCTCCAACACAACCCTGTTTAACTGTCGCATTATTTCCAATACATAGTTCCTCATTTTATACAAAATTCGTATATGAATGACCTTCCACTCCCAGTATCAAAAATCACGTTTTCGGCATGTCCTTCTATTCAACATAAACTCCCATATCATCAACTACGATCCATTATTCATCCAATTATAAACCACTATTATTACCAGGAATTATTATTTTTATTGGAAAACGTTCCAAACAATATAATCATTTACTTATTATTATTATTATTATTATTATTATTATTATTATTATTATTATTATTATTATTATTATCATTATGGCTTGACTACCAGTCATACAGCCTTCCGATATCATATCTCAACTTCATTTACAAATAAAATATTTTACAACATTTATTTTAAATTCAAATGTAAAATTTTATAAATTCACAGAAAATTCCGTTGCAGTAAATTATTATTCCCGAGGAATAATATTTAAGCGCAATGTGGCTGTCCACATTACTGATTCATCAAAATACTAAAATGAGAAAAACTCGACAAAATATTCTTAACAATTACTTTAATTATAAACAAATAAATTTAAACAAACTCCAACAGCATTATCAAAGTTCCCCAGCATAACGTTTAGACGTAGAATGGTTCAAAATAACCTCCGTATCGTAGCCTACTGCTATATCGTGGCATTTCCAGCTGAGATCCCCACACACTAGATTTCCATCAAAGAGATCCATTATTATAAATTGGCTGATAAATCCGCAAATGTACTGTAACTTCTTGAAAATAAATATCCAAACGCAGAATCCTACTAGCAGACAGTATAGTCGAAATTGAGAATGCAGAAACACTAGTAACTAATAATAAAGTTGGCTTACATCGTGAAGTTCTTGTAGGCAGAATCCTTTTGACGTAGAGTCCGTTTATACCATCTGATACACATATCTTCCCATGCACAGACGTTCCGCTTCACGTTTCGCCTAACTCCATCACTCACGACGATGTTCCCAAAAATCCCCTGACATCTCACCTCCACTTCTCTTAGCACATCACAATGACGGTTCGGTCTATCATTTTCAAACAAATATGATGCATGTCCAGCAACATAATGTTATAAATATTCGAGTCCCAAACTAACACTTGCAGCTTTGTGCCACAGAAAATTTCCTAACTCGACTGGTTCACTTTCCCGTTCTAGAATATTTACACCGGGTTCGAAATCATTTTTGCAACCACGACTGTTGGTTCGATTCTCGCGTACTTGCTTATGGCCTTGATGTTTGGAGCGATACACTGACAATCTAAAGAGTGGTTTACATAGTACACTAGTACCATATCTAAACTCTAGGCTAGATTCCCTAGATGAGTAAGGAATATTATTCCCCAAAGCTCTGCACACACGAAAGCAATGGCTCATATGTCGGAAGATATCCTGACTGCAGGTAAGGAATATTATTCCCCAAAGCTCTGCACACACAAAAGCAATGGCTCATATGTCGGCTAAGATATCCTGACAGCAGGTAAGGAATATTATTCCACAAATCTCTGCATACACAAAAGCAATGGCTTGCCTACGTTGCCTATTTATGATATATGGATTTTAAGGCCCACACCATATTCGTTGATTGCTTTCCAGCACTTTTAGACTGGTATCCTCAAACTCAATTACCAAGCGTGACTTGCCCTCGTGTGCCTGACGTCTCAAGTCAGAGTCTCCTCGCATCACCTCACACCTGTTGCATGTGGCCTAACTCCCACCAGCCACGCGGTTGAAAAACATAATCCTTGCGTCATGGATTCTTCGCTTTCCAATATCTCTTAATCCACTCGACCGATTCCCTTGATATCTTCGGTATTTTTCCCCAGAAATGAGTACTGCACGTTTCCACGATGTTTTGGTGGTTCGACCTCTTCACATTAAACTCGTAAATATACCATATGAGGTTCCTCAAGTCGAAGGTCTCCCCATCTGGTGTCATCTTGACGAATCAAAACGCATTGGCTCCGCGCGCTCTTCAAACAGTTGATTCATCCCAAGAAAAACAATCGGTGGCCCTCATCCATATGGGCACATCTACCCCTAGCGCAGGTTAAAATATAAATGAACACATTTTTATTCCAAACATTGTTTTTCTGACTTCATACTCTAGCTCTTGAATGATATCTCTTGATACTATCTGCATTAAATGTTCCCACAGTGTTTGCAGTTCCAATGTCAGTGATTCTATAACTTCCGTTATCTAGGCTCTGTGATATCCTAATAGGTCCATGGTACAGACTTGCGAAATTCGAGTACACTCTATTTGCCACATCTGAAGGTATCGGCTTTGAATTAGGACTGGTTTTCCTACTCTCAAAAGTTCCCTAAATTTCTTCCCTCGTACTCTTCTATTCCTTTTCTCAGCTTGTCTCCGAAAGTTCGCTAAGACTCTATCTTCTCTTTCTCTTCGGTTCGGCTCTATTTCCAGTGGTATAGAACCCAATCTATCCCATGGGCGTTCAGGTTTTCTTCCATGATGTAACGTATCTGCCCTGTATTTTCGTGTATTGTAGAATTTATAGATTGTGTTGCGATGGAATTCACGTCCATCCATCTCCAATGCTCAGTTGAACAAATATAAGCGACGAAATTTCGATATCTCTGCCATAATTCTCTCCGCAGGATTACTTTCTGAGTGTCTCACAGAACATAATACTTGTCGAATACCCAATGCTTCCATGGCTTTCCTAAATTCTGCCGAAGTGAACTGTGAACCATGATCCGAAAGAATAAACTCAGGTTTCCCAGCCTCTGGTATGACACCTTCACGAATCCTCTACATAATATATTTGGAGTTGGCCTTTTGAATGGGATGTAGCATAGTGTGCTAAATATATCCACATACCCAGGATGTATCTGTTTCCACATTTCGACTTGGGTAAAGGCCCATAAATTTCGTTAGCAAACATCTCACATGGTTTAGATGGAGTATGGGTCTTGGTGCCTCTCTTAACAAGTGAGAATTATGTTTATTTCTTTGGCACAAGTTACACGTCCTCAAAGTATCCCCAACAGTCCTTCTCAAATGCTCCCATATAAACTTCTCTTGGGTTAAATGTAGGGATTTGTCGACACCAGCGTGACCGCAATACGGTGAGGTAACCAGATTATAGCTGTCTGTAACCTTGGTGGTACGGCAATCCGCAATTTGGTATGATCAGGATCTACGAATTTGTATATTATGCCGTTTGCTAAATCATATTCCCTCGTTACATTTTCCATGAGTGGATAATTTACATCAGCAGGATCCATATCCCTGTGTAGAAATCGATAAACGTTTCTTAAAGGGCCATAACGTTTCTGGGATTGTGACAAATTAACTAATCTTCTTAATGTCTCTTCGTCTTCTTGTATCAATCTTACAATCATAACCCGAAATGTTGGTTCAACCGCTCGACTCAATAAGTCAGCTCCCACATTTGACTTCCCAGATCGATGTTCTATCGGCAGATTGAATTGTTGTACGAACAACGCCCATCTCGTTATCCTCTCACTAGCAAATTAGGTTTGAGTATGAACTCCAAAGCATGGTGATCTGTTCTAATTATCACTGATTGTCCCATTAGCAACTTCATCCAAGTCTCCAGCGCGTGAATTATCGCTAATGCCTCCAGCTGTGTGGTATAATAATTCTGCTCCGATGGTTTACGTTTTATGCTAATAAAAGCGATATAATGGCGAGTATTATCATCATCATCATCTTCTTGTAGCAATATGGCACCTACTGCAACCGTCGACGCATCCGATTCGATAATGAAGTTCTTTTGAAAATCGGGATATTCGAGTTTAATGCTGTTCATTAACAATGCCTTCACTACTTTAAAAGATCTTTCGCAAGTGTCATCCCATTTCCACTTATTGGCTTTTTTTAGAAAAACTTGTAACGGTTCTACAACGTCTGTGTATCGGTGACAATGCCCCGCAAAGAATTAACATGTCCCTAGAAATTGACGAACTTGCGTCACTCTAGTGGGCTTAGGAAAATTAGCAATGTCTTCTATCTTCTGCTCATTTGGTTTATAGCCTTGACCATCCAATTCATGTCCCAAAAACTTGATCTCCGACTTGAAGAATTGACATTTCTTAAGGTTGACCTTAAAGTTAGCTGTTCTCAAGTCCAGGAACAGTTTTCTCAAATGCTTCAGGTGTTGCTCCTCCGTCTCCGATGCTACCAAGATGTCGTCAATGTAACAGATAACTGTGTCTTTTACTTCCTGACACAGATTTCTGTCTAGGGCTCGAATGAGTACGGATCCAGATGTTTTTATGCCGAAAGGAAGTCTTTTGAAAACAAAGTCTGCCTCTCAAATATAAATCCAGTATATTTTTGCGAATTCTTACTTAGTTTGATGTGGTGATATGAAAATGTCAGATCAATTGTGGAAAACCACGTCTTCCCCCTAATCTTCCTTAATGGTTCTCTTATAACAGGTGGTCTGTCATATTCTGGCAACAATTTCGCATTTAAATACCTGGCATCAAGGCATATCCTCAAGTTTCCATCAGGCTTTGGTACCACAGCCAACGGATTCACATATGATGTTGCATATTTTTCAATTATATCGTCTTGCTCAAGACCCTGAATCATTTCTTTGACTTTGCTCCGATATTTTTCAGCAATAGGGTATAACTTAGCTTGGTGAGGAGTATCGTCACACACCTGAATAACATATTCGAAATCTCTAATCTCCGCTGGCTTAGTACCGAAAATGTCATCAAACTCCAATAATAGGCTACTCATCTCGGAAGGATGAACGGTTTCTTCAACAATTTCACAAGATGTCTCGAAACTCTCGAAATCATTCGTCCACCTAATCTCTCCCTCGGTGCATTTCTCTTCTTCCTCGAAAGGAACGTCTTCCGCATGATGAAACTTTATGTTGCCTGACTCCATATCAATAAGAGCTCGATATTTCTTTATGAAATCAGTCCCCAATTTCATATCATGAGCTCTATCTCGCATGACGACCAATACGTGCTCGAATATACTTTCACCAATTTTCACCTCTTGATACAACTGTGTCTTACATGTCGTGATTTTATTTGGAATTATTCCCTGGATTTTTATTCCAGAAACCGTGATTTTTGCGAATTCCTTTGTTAATTTCCAAGTGGCATACATTATCTCGCTTACCAGGCATAGCATGGCTCCAGTATCGATCAAAGTGTGAACTGGTTTACCATAAACCTCGCAAAATTATAATCGGCAATCTTGTTCTTGGTCCGCTCTCTATCGTTTCATTTTCTTCTCTGATTAAGTCATCATCTTCCGCCTGCCATTTCACAATTCTGGAAATATGTCCAGTGATACTCATTCCTGGCGATTGTTTTGATTTACAATTGGCTTTTTTTCTTTTGGATCTGCCGACTCATTTGTCAGTAGGGGGGTAAGGCGGTTTCCAACCAGTGTCATGGCCGCCACGTGAGTCCAAGCCAATATCTCGCAAACCGATGGTCGGATGTTGACATATGAGGTGTCGTTGGACTCGGGTTGACGCCCTCTTTCCAATGGACCACTCATTTCAACCCCTAAATAAAACCTACCCCTACTAGGGGGTGAAATTGTAATTTTTTAGTGAAAGCCTCTTTTCAAATGGGACATGTATAAGCTGCACTGCTAAAATGAACTTAAACGTGGTTGCTCATATCGCGCATGCATTTTACGAGATGCCGCTATGGATGAACATTTTTGTTTTTGTTTTGTACGCATGCGCACTTGGGATTTTTGTAAGAGGGCGAGCTCTTTGAAAAAAAATGATTGATAAGAAGAGGTTTTGGTGGTGAGGAGAGAACCAGATAGTCGCCTACTTTCCTACGACGTTTGCCGATATCTCTCGAACGCAAGGTCGGATTTGGACGTGTGACGTGTCAAATCGCTTGTCTCAAAGCCCTATATATGTTATTAATAGGTTAAAGTTTTGAGAATGAGGGAAACAGGCGTTTTGGGGTAAAATTATGATTTTAGACTTTTTCTGATATTTCACGAATGCCTGGTCGGATTTGGTCCTATGACGTGTCAAATGGCTTGTCTCGAAACCCTCTTTATTTTGGTAATAGGTTAAAGTTTTTGAGAATGAGGGAAACAGAATTTTTTGTTGTAAAACCGTGATTTTAGACTTTTTGTTATATCTCACAAACCAATAACGCCAGAGACGTATACGAGGGGTCGTAGGACTCGGGGTGACGCCCCTCCCCTATCTCCCTTTCGAATATAGTATATATGTTTAAAAAAATGCGAAAGAGCCTAACGACACTTATGTTGAAAACATTTCAGTTTTTAAAACTTTTCTTAAATTTGTCTAAAATGTTCATGACGAGTGGTTGTAGATAGAAAGAGACGATACCACTGGACACGTGTTTCAACGAAGCTATTACTGGCCACGGTGGTGATATACCAATACAGTATTCGCTATTTTGATGAGACGGCGGGTCGAGGGTTCGTTTTCTGATTTTTCCTATGATGGAATTCCTAATTCCTAAACCCCCTGAAGGGGGTCTTTAACGTGTAAACGATTATGAGTGACATGACAAATGATAATTCCTTGATTCGATGAAGTTGGCTTTAGATAGAACAAACAGAACTTGGTTATATGTTGCTTGAAGTGAGTATAGAAAACAAACTTGCTGGGGCAGACTGACAGGATGTGAATGTTATTTGATCTTATTGGAATGCATTGACTTGACAGGGCAATGAAAAAAGCACAGAGATGCTGAGGACACTTGAAGGTCAAACGATATGGCAACCATGGTGGGAGGGGGAAGCTAGGATGATGTCGCCGATCATGTTCAATGGATGAATTTATATTTTGCGAAGCATTGTTCGGAGAGGGTCATGGGACGACTTGTTTTAAGGGTATTTATTTTTTCGATGTTTCCTATGGTGGACTCATTGATTGAAATAATCCAAAACTGCTAGGGCATGGCCTTGAGATTTTATAAACCGATAATGGGATTTTGACATACAAGATCCACTCAGAACTTGACATGATGTCATTCTTTTTATGGCTTATGAATTTCCCCAAAAAAGACCCAAAACAACAAGATCATGGACTTTTGCTTTTCTTAATATATTGCAAACCCATAATGTAAGATGTTTACTGTGAGTGACGAAATCTAGCTAGGTAACGAAAGAATTATTGTAGGATATATGTATGGTGACTGACACGTCTTTGACCATTGGAACTTGTTTTCAGATCTGACTGTAGTACATAGGGAGTATAGGTTGTAGGCATGGATTGACAAACGGTGCACACAAAATTCAATTTATCGATTCAAGAATTAAGAGTAGACTATCATTAATTAATTGGTTAAAGAGTGTAGCTAAAAATAAAAAAATGGTGACTACATTAAACTAAACTGAACCAAGTCGAATCAAACCCAACCGAACCAAACCAAGCCTAAAGCAAACCAAACCTAATCAAGAACAAGCCAAGGGCTTAAGTGTAAAACTTGTGGGGGAATGCAGTCATTGGCAATGTCCAAAGGAAGGGATAACGCTCTACCTCTAGAGGGTAAGGTAAAGCTAGCGCATGGTGCTAATGCATATTCCCAAGTACATGAACCACACACACACAACTATCCTATGCTGTTTTTATGAGTTAACTGTTAAAACTTACTCAGTGGTTACTGAGCAAGATGGTCGCTACACACAACAAGCTTTAAATACTTGAGGCTAATAATCTATACACACACACACACACGCTTGTTCTAAACTAAACTGTCTTGCTGGCAGTGCTCACACAGTAGGCAAATGACAGAAATGCTTGGCTAACAGAAATACAATCATTTTCGTTTGTCTAATGTTACCAGCTAACCATTACATGCTATAGTGGTGAGCACATGTGCCTCTTGCACTGGAGATCGTAACTCGATTTCTAGCTCTAAGGCCTAGAATGAATCAAACTAAGAAAGAAGGGTATGGTGACGCAGTGGTTAAACTGTTAGCCTTTCACTAAGGTAGACTAGGGTTTGATTTTAGATTAATATACATGTCATAAACAAACAAACAAACAAACAAAAAAAGCAGAGATAATGTTTAAAACTGATTACACTTGTCTCTTTTTAAATTATTACTTAGATTGCAAATACAAAGGTGGACTGGGTTTGATATTCAGTTAATGCTGCCTATCGCATACTAGCCTGTAAGAAAGCCAAACAAGCAAAAGGCGTAGGTAGAGCAGTGGTAAAATCGCTATGTGTAGAGAACTACCTAACGGTTTTATGAACTGGCAATGGTATGTCGCATAAACAGTGCAGGATACAATCCAGCAACCATAATTTGTATCTTGTGGAGCAGAGAAAACATATATATAGAGAAAGATATAGAAAGCTAGTGTATGTATGGGTAGCATTGATAATTTGACCAGAGAAAATACGATGAGGTAGGGTGGGGAGAGGGAGAATTAACACTTATATATGAATGAATGGTAAATAGTATTTTAGTTTTTTTTCCCCAATAGTTTTGTTTTTTAAATGCAGTGGTAGATAGTCGTTATTTTGTAAAACATTCTTACTTGCAGTAGTAATAAGACTCTATGGTTTCGCTAACACATAGATAGACTGTATTATTGCCATGGTCAAGCACTCACATTAAGATCATTTACAAAATCATAAAATGAAAAATAAAAAATCTTGTTTTGGAAATATCGTTTTTCAACATACACAAAATAAATATATAAAAAATTTGTAAACAGCAAAATGGAAAATCCATGGTCAAGCACTCACATTAAGATCATTTACAAAATCATAAAATGAAAAATAAAAATCTTGTTTTGGAAATATCGATTTTTTTCAACATACACAAAATAAATATATAAAAAATTTGTAAACAGCAAAATGGAAAATCCATGTTTCCATATAGACAAAATTTAAAAACCTTAAACGGACATTTAAGAAAATATATATAAATGGGAAATTGACAAATGTGTAAATATGAAAATGGAAAAATCCATGTTTCCATATCATGAAATTGAAAAACATCAAACTGTCATTTTAAAAAATGCAAATGGAAAATTGACAAATTGCAATGTGTGAAATGTGAAATTGAACAAATGGCTATCATTATTTAAAAAAAAAAAAGAACATGGTGCTCTATGGTTGAGGTGTGAATCAAACCCTTTCTACTTATTTGGACCACCCGAGACTGAGTAGACTAGTTTAAGTTGTCATACCACTTTTAAAAGTTTGTGTTAAATCTAGGAATTGAACCCAAGAGCTTGTAGGGGAGATCAAAGGTTATAATATGTTAAACAGATAGCCTTGAATGAAGGGTGTGGTAGCTATATAGAGATGAGACGTTTCGCTCGGGGCAGGGAGGCATGGAGATCTGCATCAAACCAGTCAAAGGACTAAAGACTCAAACAACAACATGTACGTTCACCAAAATAATGTTGTGTAACGGTAAATGTTAGTCAACGAACAGTAATGCATTACTAAAACCCATGACACGATACCTAAGAGCTTTTCTAAAATGATTTTAAAATGCCTTTAACCCTATATTGAACACCCAGTTCACAAAACTCATAACTGCAATGTTATGGTAAAACAAAACAAAATCTATATTTCAAAACAAACAAGTGGTTTAGTCAATGTATACTGGAAAAAGTTTTGTAAACACTCAAGTCCTCAAGACCAATTAAATTAGTAACTGTCAGGTTGGCCGAGTGGTTAAGGTGTTTGACTTAAGATCAAATTTCTGTATAAGGAAGCAAGGGTTCGAATCCCTTACCTGACATAACTATTGCCTTAACATGGCTTGGCCACACTGTATTATTATGATACTCAGTACACAAACCATAGATATAGTGTATTGTTTAAGGCCACTCTCTTTCTGAACATAGTCAGAGACTGTTGATGGTTAACAATTGTATTAATAGTGGGACATGGGGATAGCAATTAAGAAAAAACAGCCAATACCCATACAATATTTTTATTCATTTTAGTTTTTTTTTACAATAGTTACACACTGAATACAACTTTTTATCTCTTTACCATTGTTTGATATAGATTTTAAACACAACGCTTGTTGTAGATCCTTTTACAACTTTCTCTAGGTACTCTTGTTCTTAAAAACTGGGGAAGCCGCAATGGTTTTATAGACATTAAACCCTCATTCTCTTTTTTTTCATTATTATTATTATCATTATTATAAATATTATCTTTATAATTATTATAGTCATTGTCACCATTATTATCATCATCATCATCATCCTCAACATCACTAGAACTATCCAATTCCATTTTTTCCTTTTCAAAAGGGATCTCTTGAAGAGTCTGTGTTGCTTTTGATAGTGTTACGGGTTTATTGAACGTTGACAACTGTCCTAACATGACTTTTTGAGGAGATAAATGTTTTTTCATAAGGAAGTCACTATGTTGAGTAACACTATGTTTTTGTCGGACTTGCTTTTTCTTGTTCTTTTGATCATGTTTTGTTAACACTAACGGTGTTTCATTTGGTATACCACATTGATGAGTACCCACACTTAAGACCTCACCATGTTTACTTTTTAGATGACCTAGACATTTTGTTGTTCTTTGTTTTGAGCACTGCCAAAATATGATGCCATTCGCATTTTCTCGCTTATAGTTATAAGAGTACCCATGATACAGGGCACGTGGTTTACCTTTATTGGTTATAGTATATTCCATAGTAGTCACTGACTTGTATAGTCGATCCGCCTACTACAAAGGTCTGAACACTTGTGGTGAAAGAATGATGTTGTGTTGACGTTTTATGCAGGATAATGTTGGTGGCATATGTGGGTGGCTTATGTTGATGACATGTGTTGTTGGCTGATTTTGGTGGCTTATGTTGATGGTTTATGGTGGTGGCTTATGTTGATGGCTTATGTTGGTGGCTTATGTTGATGACATATGTTGGTGACTTATGTTGATAGCTTATGTTGGTGGCTAATGTTGATGACATATGTTGTTGGCTTATGGTGGTGGCTTATGTTGATGGTATATGTTGCTGGCCTATGTTGATGGTTTATGTTAATGGCTTAGGTTAATATCTTAGGTTGATGGCATAAGTTGATGGCTTATGTTGGTGGCTTATGGTGGTGGCTTATGCTGGTGGCTTATGCTAGTGGCTTATGGTGGTGGTTTATGGTGGTGGCTTATGTTGATGACATATGTTGGTGGCTTAAGTTGGTGGCTTATGTTGGTGGCTTATGGTGGTGGCTTATGGTGGTGGGTTATGGTGGTGGATTATGGTGGCTTATAGTGGTGACTTATGGTGGTGGTTTATGGTGGTGGCTTATGTTGATGACATATGTTGGTGGCTTATGGTGGCTTATGGTGGTGATTTATAGTGGTGGCCTATGTTGGTGGCTTATTTTTGGTGGTTTACGTTAATACCTTATTTGTAATGGCTTATTTGACAAGTTATTGTTGTCAATGTATTTAGAGGATTTTTCTCTTGGTTTTGGAAAGTATCTCAACTCTTTTTTATGGTAGCATAATGCTTACCGCCATGTTTGTAAGCAACAACAACACACTAAAATTCCAAGAATCCAAAGTACTCTAAGGTTAATGATTGTCTCTCAACTCCATTCAACGTCTAGTCAAAAAACATTATATATTTTTCACATTTTACAAAAAAGGTAAATTGGGAAAGTAAGCTATATGTTTAAACTAAAAATCATATCAAATCATATGCTAACTCCAACACCTACGTCTACCCCAATCTCAGTCAAAAAAATATAATATTCTTCAAATTTTTCCAAAACAGTATTTGGAAAGTAGGCCATATTTTGAAAACTAATCATCCTATAAAGTCATATATATATATACTGAAACCAATGGCTTTTATATCCTTAATCTTAAGAACAAAATATGGAATTTTTGACATTTTTTCCAAAAATGTTCATTTTAAAACGGGGCTATATTTTGGAAACTAGGAATTTTACAAGAAAGTTTGTTTAACGTAAATGGCAGGTATTTACCCCCACTACCCGCAAACCAAGTCCCAGGTCTCTGGGGAAAAATCCAAAAAAAGTTCAATTTGGAAAGTAGGCAATATTTTGAAAACTAATCATCCTAAAAAGTCATATATAGACTCAAACCAATGGCTTTTATGTCCTTAATTGGTAGAACAAAACTTAACATTTTTTCAGTTTTTCCAAAAAAGTCCAATTTTCAAAAATTGTCTATATTTTGGGAACTAAGAATTTTACAAAAAAGTTTGTTTAACGAAAATGAAAGGTCTTTACCCCCCTCTACCCAAAACATAAATTTCAGGTCCCTAGGACAAAAACTGTGCAGTATATATATATATATATTTTTTGGGGAGGGGGTCTATATTCACTTTACCTCCCCACTTCACAAGATGGCGGCCATAGCTTAACTTAACCTAGCCTAACCTAACCTGACCTACGAGGTGTGATCAAAAAGTTCCAAAAATGTGGCTGCAACTTAACCAAACCTAGCCTAGCCTAACCTAACCTCCCTGTTGACTAGCCCCCTTTGGACGGGTCCTTTTTGAAGGGAGTCATTTTTTTTACGTGTCCCGGAGGACGGGTCCTTGTTGACGGGTCCCAGTGGCGGGTCCCCTTTGACATAATTTGGATAAAATGCAAGGCCAGTCCATAGGGATCAGTCCAAAGGACCCGCCACTGGGACCCGTCAACAAGGACCCGTCCTCCGGGACACGTAAAAAAAATGACTCCCTTCAAAAAGGACCCGTCCAAAGGGGGCTAGTCAACAGGGAGGTTAGGTTAGGCTAGGCTAGGTTTGGTTAAGTTGCAGCCACATTTTTGGAACTTTTTGATCACACCTCGTAGGTCAGGTTAGGTTAGGCTAGGTTAAGTTAAGCTATGGCCGCCATCTTGTGAAGTGGGGAGGTAAAGTGAATATAGACCCCCTCCCCAAAAAATATATATATATATATACTGCACAGTTTTTGTCCTAGGGACCTGAAATTTATGTTTTGGGTAGAGGGGGGTAAAGACCTTTCATTTTCGTTAAACAAACTTTTTTGTAAAATTCTTAGTTCCCAAAATATAGACAATTTTTGAAAATTGGACTTTTTTGGAAAAACTGAAAAAATGTTAAGTTTTGTTCTACCAATTAAGGACATAAAAGCCATTGGTTTGAGTCTATATATGACTTTTTAGGATGATTAGTTTTCAAAATATTGCCTACTTTCCAAATTGAACTTTTTTTGGATTTTTCCCCAGAGACCTGGGACTTGGTTTGCGGGTAGTGGGGGTAAATACCTGCCATTTACGTTAAACAAACTTTCTTGTAAAATTCCTAGTTTCCAAAATATAGCCCCGTTTTAAAATGAACATTTTTGGAAAAAATGTCAAAAATTCCATATTTTGTTCTTAAGATTAAGGATATAAAAGCCATTGGTTTCAGTATATATATATATGACTTTATAGGATGATTAGTTTTCAAAATATGGCCTACTTTCCAAATACTGTTTTGGAAAAATTTGAAGAATATTATATTTTTTTGACTGAGATTGGGGTAGACGTAGGTGTTGGAGTTAGCATATGATTTGATATGATTTTTAGTTTAAACATATAGCTTACTTTCCCAATTTACCTTTTTTGTAAAATGTGAAAAATATATAATGTTTTTTGACTAGACGTTGAATGGAGTTGAGAGACAATCATTAACCTTAGAGTACTTTGGATTCTTGGAATTTTAGTGTGTTGTTGTTGCTTACAAACATGGCGGTAAGCATTATGCTACCATAAAAAAGAGTTGAGATACTTTCCAAAACCAAGAGAAAAATCCTCTAAATACATTGACAACAATAACTTGTCAAATAAGCCATTACAAATAAGGTATTAACGTAAACCACCAAAAATAAGCCACCAACATAGGCCACCACTATAAATCACCACCATAAGCCACCATAAGCCACCAACATATGTCATCAACATAAGCCACCACCATAAACCACCACCATAAGTCACCACTATAAGCCACCATAATCCACCACCATAACCCACCACCATAAGCCACCACCATAAGCCACCAACATAAGCCACCAACTTAAGCCACCAACATATGTCATCAACATAAGCCACCACCATAAACCACCACCATAAGCCACTAGCATAAGCCACCAGCATAAGCCACCACCATAAGCCACCAACATAAGCCATCAACTTATGCCATCAACCTAAGATATTAACCTAAGCCATTAACATAAACCATCAACATAGGCCAGCAACATATACCATCAACATAAGCCACCACCATAAGCCAACAACATATGTCATCAACATTAGCCACCAACATAAGCTATCAACATAAGTCACCAACATATGTCATCAACATAAGCCACCAACATAAGCCATCAACATAAGCCACCACCATAAACCATCAACATAAGCCACCAAAATCAGCCAACAACACATGTCATCAACATAAGCCACCCACATATGCCACCAACATTATCCTGCATAAAACGTCAACACAACATCATTCTTTCACCACAAGTGTTCAGACCTTTGTAGTAGGCGGATCGACTATACAAGTCAGTGACTACTATGGAATATACTATAACCAATAAAGGTAAACCACGTGCCCTGTATCATGGGTACTCTTATAACTATAAGCGAGAAAATGCGAATGGCATCATATTATGGCAGTGCTCAAAACAAAGAACAACAAAATGTCTAGGTCATCTAAAAAGTAAACATGGTGAGGTCTTAAGTGTGGGTACTCATCAATGTGGTATACCAAATGAAACACCGTTAGTGTTAACAAAACATGATCAAAAGAACAAGAAAAAGCAAGTCCGACAAAAACATAGTGTTACTCAACATAGTGACTTCCTTATGAAAAAACATTTATCTCCTCAAAAAGTCATGTTAGGACAGTTGTCAACGTTCAATAAACCCGTAACACTATCAAAAGCAACACAGACTCTTCAAGAGATCCCTTTTGAAAAGGAAAAAATGGAATTGGATAGTTCTAGTGATGTTGAGGATGATGATGATGATGATAATAATGGTGACAATGACTATAATAATTATAAAGATAATATTTATAATAATGATAATAATAATAATGAAAAAAAAGAGAATGAGGGTTTAATGTCTATAAAACCATTGCGGCTTCCCCAGTTTTTAAGAACAAGAGTACCTAGAGAAAGTTGTAAAAGGATCTACAACAAGCGTTGTGTTTAAAATCTATATCAAACAATGGTAAAGAGATAAAAAGTTGTATTCAGTGTGTAACTATTGTAAAAAAAAACTAAAATGAATAAAAATATTGTATGGGTATTGGCTGTTTTTTCTTAATTGCTATCCCCATGTCCCACTATTAATACAATTGTTAACCATCAACAGTCTCTGACTATGTTCAGAAAGAGAGTGGCCTTAAACAATACACTATATCTATGGTTTGTGTACTGAGTATCATAATAATACAGTGTGGCCAAGCCATGTTAAGGCAATAGTTATGTCAGGTAAGGGATTCGAACCCTTGCTTCCTTATACAGAAATTTGATCTTAAGTCAAACACCTTAACCACTCGGCCAACCTGACAGTTACTAATTTAATTGGTCTTGAGGACTTGAGTGTTTACAAAACTTTTTCCAGTATACATTGACTAAACCACTTGTTTGTTTTGAAATATAGATTTTGTTTTGTTTTACCATAACATTGCAGTTATGAGTTTTGTGAACTGGGTGTTCAATATAGGGTTAAAGGCATTTTAAAATCATTTTAGAAAAGCTCTTAGGTATCGTGTCATGGGTTTTAGTAATGCATTACTGTTCGTTGACTAACATTTACCGTTACACAACATTATTTTGGTGAACGTACATGTTGTTGTTTGAGTCTTTAGTCCTTTGACTGGTTTGATGCAGATCTCCATGCCTCCCTGCCCCGAGCGAAACGTCTCATCTCTATATAGCTACCACACCCTTCATTCAAGGCTATCTGTTTAACATATTATAACCTTTGATCTCCCCTACAAGCTCTTGGGTTCAATTCCTAGATTTAACACAAACTTTTAAAAGTGGTATGACAACTTAAACTAGTCTACTCAGTCTCGGGTGGTCCAAATAAGTAGAAAGGGTTTGATTCACACCTCAACCATAGAGCACCATGTTCTTTTTTTTTTTTAAATAATGATAGCCATTTGTTCAATTTCACATTTCACACATTGCAATTTGTCAATTTTCCATTTGCATTTTTTAAAATGACAGTTTGATGTTTTTCAATTTCATGATATGGAAACATGGATTTTTCCATTTTCATATTTACACATTTGTCAATTTCCCATTTATATATATTTTCTTAAATGTCCGTTTAAGGTTTTTAAATTTTGTCTATATGGAAACATGGATTTTCCATTTTGCTGTTTACAAATTTTTTATATATTTATTTTGTGTATGTTGAAAAAAATCGATATTTCCAAAACAAGATTTTTATTTTTCATTTTATGATTTTGTAAATGATCTTAATGTGAGTGCTTGACCATGGATTTTCCATTTTGCTGTTTACAAATTTTTTATATATTTATTTTGTGTATGTTGAAAAACGATATTTCCAAAACAAGATTTTTTATTTTTCATTTTATGATTTTGTAAATGATCTTAATGTGAGTGCTTGACCATGGCAATAATACAGTCTATCTATGTGTTAGCGAAACCATAGAGTCTTATTACTACTGCAAGTAAGAATGTTTTACAAAATAACGACTATCTACCACTGCATTTAAAAAACAAAACTATTGGGGAAAAAAAACTAAAATACTATTTACCATTCATTCATATATAAGTGTTAATTCTCCCTCTCCCCACCCTACCTCATCGTATTTTCTCTGGTCAAATTATCAATGCTACCCATACATACACTAGCTTTCTATATCTTTCTCTATATATATGTTTTCTCTGCTCCACAAGATACAAATTATGGTTGCTGGATTGTATCCTGCACTGTTTATGCGACATACCATTGCCAGTTCATAAAACCGTTAGGTAGTTCTCTACACATAGCGATTTTACCACTGCTCTACCTACGCCTTTTGCTTGTTTGGCTTTCTTACAGGCTAGTATGCGATAGGCAGCATTAACTGAATATCAAACCCAGTCCACCTTTGTATTTGCAATCTAAGTAATAATTTAAAAAGAGACAAGTGTAATCAGTTTTAAACATTATCTCTGCTTTTTTTGTTTGTTTGTTTGTTTGTTTATGACATGTATATTAACCTAAAATCAAACCCTAGTCTACCTTAGTGAAAGGCTAACAGTTTAACCACTGCGTCACCATACCCTTCTTTCTTAGTTTGATTCATTCTAGGCCTTAGAGCTAGAAATCGAGTTACGATCTCCAGTGCAAGAGGCACATGTGCTCACCACTATAGCATGTAATGGTTAGCTGGTAACATTAGACAAACGAAAATGATTGTATTTCTGTTAGCCAAGCATTTCTGTCATTTGCCTACTGTGTGAGCACTGCCAGCAAGACAGTTTAGTTTAGAACAAGCGTGTGTGTGTGTGTGTATAGATTATTAGCCTCAAGTATTTAAAGCTTGTTGTGTGTAGCGACCATCTTGCTCAGTAACCACTGAGTAAGTTTTAACAGTTAACTCATAAAAACAGCATAGGATAGTTGTGTGTGTGTGGTTCATGTACTTGGGAATATGCATTAGCACCATGCGCTAGCTTTACCTTACCCTCTAGAGGTAGAGCGTTATCCCTTCCTTTGGACATTGCCAATGACTGCATTCCCCCACAAGTTTTACACTTAAGCCCTTGGCTTGTTCTTGATTAGGTTTGGTTTGCTTTAGGCTTGGTTTGGTTCGGTTGGGTTTGATTCGACTTGGTTCAGTTTAGTTTAATGTAGTCACCATTTTTTTATTTTTAGCTACACTCTTTAACCAATTAATTAATGATAGTCTACTCTTAATTCTTGAATCGATAAATTGAATTTTGTGTGCACCGTTTGTCAATCCATGCCTACAACCTATACTCCCTATGTACTACAGTCAGATCTGAAAACAAGTTCCAATGGTCAAAGACGTGTCAGTCACCATACATATATCCTACAATAATTCTTTCGTTACCTAGCTAGATTTCGTCACTCACAGTAAACATCTTACATTATGGGTTTGCAATATATTAAGAAAAGCAAAAGTCCATGATCTTGTTGTTTTGGGTCTTTTTTGGGGAAATTCATAAGCCATAAAAAGAATGACATCATGTCAAGTTCTGAGTGGATCTTGTATGTCAAAATCCCATTATCGGTTTATAAAATCTCAAGGCCATGCCCTAGCAGTTTTGGATTATTTCAATCAATGAGTCCACCATAGGAAACATCGAAAAAATAAATACCCTTAAAACAAGTCGTCCCATGACCCTCTCCGAACAATGCTTCGCAAAATATAAATTCATCCATTGAACATGATCGGCGACATCATCCTAGCTTCCCCCTCCCACCATGGTTGCCATATCGTTTGACCTTCAAGTGTCCTCAGCATCTCTGTGCTTTTTTCATTGCCCTGTCAAGTCAATGCATTCCAATAAGATCAAATAACATTCACATCCTGTCAGTCTGCCCCAGCAAGTTTGTTTTCTATACTCACTTCAAGCAACATATAACCAAGTTCTGTTTGTTCTATCTAAAGCCAACTTCATCGAATCAAGGAATTATCATTTGTCATGTCACTCATAATCGTTTACACGTTAAAGACCCCCTTCAGGGGGTTTAGGAATTAGGAATTCCATCATAGGAAAAATCAGAAAACGAACCCTCGACCCGCCGTCTCATCAAAATAGCGAATACTGTATTGGTATATCACCACCGTGGCCAGTAATAGCTTCGTTGAAACACGTGTCCAGTGGTATCGTCTCTTTCTATCTACAACCACTCGTCATGAACATTTTAGACAAATTTAAGAAAAGTTTTAAAAACTGAAATGTTTTCAACATAAGTGTCGTTAGGCTCTTTCGCATTTTTTTAAACATAAATACTATATTCGAAAGGGAGATAGGGGAGGGGCGTCACCCCGAGTCCTACGACCCCTCGTATACGTCTCTGGCGTTATTGGTTTGTGAGATATAACAAAAAGTCTAAAATCACGGTTTTACAACAAAAAATTCTGTTTCCCTCATTCTCAAAAACTTTAACCTATTACCAAAATAAAGAGGGTTTCGAGACAAGCCATTTGACACGTCATAGGACCAAATCCGACCAGGCATTCGTGAAATATCAGAAAAAGTCTAAAATCATAATTTTACCCCAAAACGCCTGTTTCCCTCATTCTCAAAACTTTAACCTATTAATAACATATATAGGGCTTTGAGACAAGCGATTTGACACGTCACACGTCCAAATCCGACCTTGCGTTCGAGAGATATCGGCAAACGTCGTAGGAAAGTAGGCGACTATCTGGTTCTCTCCTCACCACCAAAACCTCTTCTTATCAATCATTTTTTTTCAAAGAGCTCGCCCTCTTACAAAAATCCCAAGTGCGCATGCGTACAAAACAAAAACAAAAATGTTCATCCATAGCGGCATCTCGTAAAATGCATGCGCGATATGAGCAACCACGTTTAAGTTCATTTTAGCAGTGCAGCTTATACATGTCCCATTTGAAAAGAGGCTTTCACTAAAAAATTACAATTTCACCCCCTAGTAGGGGTAGGTTTTATTTAGGGGTTGAAATGAGTGGTCCATTGGAAAGAGGGCGTCAACCCGAGTCCAACGACACCTCATATGTCAACATCCGACCATCGGTTTGCGAGATATTGGCTTGGACTCACGTGGCGGCCATGACACTGGTTGGAAACCGCCTTACCCCCCTACTTGATTGCCACGTGGATTTTGTTGTTTTATTTTTGTTAAATTAATTCTTTATGTGAAATAAATTATTGTGCAGTTTAAAGTTTCTCGTCTTCGTTTTGGTTCATTTTAAATATCATGGTGGAGGTTATTGTGTGGGCATACTTTAAGTGATCCAGTTGACAACCCAGTCCCCGAGATACATTTAAGAGGTAAGTAAAGGTAAGTATGAACCCCCGTATATTTTGGTGTGTTCCACAATAATTTCTTGTTAACTATTGTGCTCTAATCTCGATAGTATCTGTCAGTGCCATTTTTATTGATGTAGCTGTGCCGGTGCGATTGATTATTGGCAATCCGATTGAGGGGGCGGATATCTGACAGCCTACTATCCTGATAACGGGGACAGTAGGATTGGCGACCCTAAAACGTGGGGCACGATCAGCAAAACATTGGATTACCAAGTTATTGCAGTAGAAATGACACCGCAATTTTGGAGTGTTCGAATAACATTGGATTACCAAGTTATCGATGTCAAAGGGATTGTGAAGACTCAAATAAAGAGGTTGATTCTTTGTTAGATGTCTTGGCCAATTGTAAAATTTGAGAGTGTGATTATATAGGAATAAAATGTTGTATTGTATTAGGAAAATTACACTCAGAAAAGATCGGATCTTATACAACTTGAGAGAGGTTAAATAGGCTGGAAACTTAGAAAAATCGCCTATGATCTGGAGTCTTATTTTATTTGACCGGCTTATGACATGTGTAGTCACATTAAAGATAAAATTAAACTATTTGGATTGTAAATGTAAATTATTTGTGTTAGGATATTTTAAAATGAACCAAAGAAACTTGAACATGTGCTTGAGTTTATTTCAACATGAAGTGTCTACGAAGGTTAATTATAAGGTAATTATAAGTTAGATTTAAGACAGAAAATTGCTCAAATTTATATATGGTGAAAAATGTTGCTCAGATGTTGTTATTTTGCTCTGTTTGATGTATGTCCCTAAAGCAGTTTATTATTGAAATATTATTGAAATGGCAGATGAAAGTATTAAGAAAATGTTGGAGGAGATGTCCAACAATATGAGGGAGATGAAAGCTAGCATTAATGAAAGTGTGAAGGAGATGGAAGCTAGAAATACTAGTCGAATGGAGGAGAATGCTAGTAACTTGTCTGCTAATTTGTCTATTAGAATGGAGGAGATGGAAGCTAGGAATGCTAGTAATTTGAAAGTTCTTCAGACCAGTTCTGCAAACCTAGAAAATAATGTGTCGCGTTTACAGATCAATACCCAGGGAATCGAGAATGCTGTAACTGACATGCGCACAGACGTGTCCAATGTGCATAAAGATGTTTCTGAGGTTAAAATTGATGTTTCTAAGGTACAGAAAGATCTTACTATGTTGAATCTTGATGTTGCTAATGTCCGGGGTGATATTTCATGTGCTAGAGCTGAAGTAATTGTTGTTAGGAATGATGTTGCTACTGTACAAGACAAAGTAGAGGAAGTTCAAAGAGAGGTTGGAAATGCTCGAACTGATGTGTCAAATGTCCAAGTTGACATCAATAATATTCATTCAGATGTTAATGATATGCAAAGCGATATCAATAAGATACAAGTAGAAGTCAATACTGTTTTTGTAGACTTTGCTAAAGTTCAGACTGATGTTAACAAAGTTAGGGAAGAAATTGAAACTTCATAAACACTTTGTACTCGTAACATTAGTGCATTAACAACTCGGTTAGTTGACGAGTCTGTTAGGACAACAGCTTCTTTAGCTGGTTTAAAATACGATGTAGAGGTCATGAGAACCCAAGTATTAGATCACAATCGTTTACTTAAGGAAGACATTGAGGTAGATATCGCGGAAATGTTAACTGCAAATGTAACGGTTTGGAAAGATGAATGGAACAGGTAAAGTGGGGAACATGTCGATCAGATTCAGGAGCGAATTGAAAGAAAACTTGCCAGTACACAAGTAGACATTAATAATGAAGTAGTTCAGATTAGGAAAGACTTGAATGTAAGGATGGATTCGCTATCCGAAAAGCAGGTAGAGGATAGAACTCAAATAGGTCAGGACGTGCAAGCATTAAAAACTGCGTTAGAGGAACAGATTCATAAGGTTGTCTCTGATGTTAATGAAACTACGAGCAAACTGCAGAATTTGAAACTAGGAGAAGCTAGCATGATGGAAACCTATAAGGAAGAATTGATTAGGAAAGTCATCACGGAAATCACGGACAAGGATATTGAAGGATTGACTGGTGAAGAGGATAGAAATTACGTGAGAAGATGTAACCTCGCTACAAAAGAGAGAGATATTAGTCCTGAGGAACGTATATCCAGATTCAGGGAAGAAGAAGAGGATAGAAATATTGAACCTGAATGGAAGTATCGTGATAGTGGGAAACATTATATGGATTCATATCCGAGAAATGTGACAGTCATCCGGAATTTTGAAGACAAACCTCAAAAATTTAGCAACACTGATAGTCTCACACCGATCGAATATATCAGGAATCTTGAAGACTATTTCATAGAAGCCCACATTCCTAGAGAGAGAGAGATGAGAATCGTAGAAAGATTTCTAGCTGGAGGACCCCTTGAATGGTTTAGGGCATTTCGGTACACTTTCAGCAATTTTGACGAATTTGCAGAGGCACTGATAAAACGATTCTGGTCAATAGAAGCTCAGAATTCATTAAGAGCTGAGGTATACTCGAGGAAGTATTCAGGTACTCTTCCAACACGGTACGCTGACTTCTTCACGAGTCAGTTATCACGCTTGAGATTTTTGCAACCCCCATTGTCAACAGAGCAGTTGATAGATGCGATTTCACGTATGCTGCCTGTGGAAGTAAGAAGACTGATCATATCGTCAAATATCAGAGATTTGACCAGTATGGACGAATTATTGAGAAGGCTTGACTACACGAGTCCAATGCCAAATTTGGTACAAAAAGGTCAGAGGCACGAATTCAAAGACGTTAATACGGTCTACATGGATCAAGTGCAGCAAACTGATAAGCCTGAGGAAGAAAAAACTGAAAATGTAGGTCCTCACAGGAATAATTATTTCCGCAACAACAGATCCCAAGGTTACCGTCCATATCAGCAAAGACGAGGCTGGAATAATAATAGAGGGAATTACAACAACGGAAGAGGTAGATACTACAACAATGGTTATAATAGAAACTACAATCGATATAACCAGTACCAGAATCAGAATCAGAATTCTCAAGGTCAGGTTATGACACCCGACAAGTATCAAGAGAGAGAGAAAGAAAGCCAGCAGTATCTGAAGGAATTACGAGAAAAGGAAGCTGAAAACCAAAAGAAAAGACAGGATGTAGTGATCGATCCTGGTCCTTCTACAAGTCAGCAGGGGAATTTTGAGATTGGTAACACGAAAAAAAACGCCGATTTCTCAACGACAGTGAGAAACTATGAATACATTGCCACACCACACAAGATTACCATTAATGAAATTTACGAAGTAACTGATGAGGATTTATTAGAAGAGAGGGGAATCGTCAAAGAGGAAAGACCATGTGCCTTACCTATTATTTCTGTACTGATAGATGGCCAACAGTATAAAGCTCTTATGGATACCGGCGCAATTATTTCAATCATTTCTGATGAATGCTATCAAAGTCTGTTAAAAGGAGAAAACATGACAGTTTTACCAGTTTCTACCGTCAAAGTGAGAGGAATTTTCCAAGACAAGGCAGTGAAATGCAAGATCCAAGTGCTGTTGAACTTTGAAATTAATGGAAGGAATTATGAACAGATCTTTATTGTGGTGAACAAGATCCATTTCGATATTGTGCTAGGAATCGATTTTATATCGAAAGTTGGAGCCATTATTGATATGAAGAATAGGAGTATTAGCTTTAATGATGGGTACATGATCACAGAAGAGATCGAAGAACAGGACGTGAAAAACAGTCTGGAGATAGACCTTAGGGAAGAAATTTTAAATACCATTATTAATGAAGTGGAGAATATAACAGAAATACCCAGTAGAAAAACTGAAGGATTTGAAGAAATTCAGGGGGAATTTGAGGATTTGATAAAGGAATTCCAAGATATTTTTGATGAAAAGCCTGGATTGATTAAAGACTATAAGTATAAGATAAGGCTAACCGATGAAACCCCTTACCAAAAGAGAATATACCCCATACCTGAGAAATACTATCAAGAAGTACGAGGGTTGATCAGAAAAATGGAGGTAGACGGGATTATTAAAAAATAGGCGTCGTCTTACATAAACCCCATCACTGTAGTGAAGAAAAGTAATGGTCAGATACGTCTTTGTCTCGATGCTCGGACCATCAACTTGAAGATTCTTCCAGAAAATGACCGACCACCTAAGATCAGAGATCTGCTTAGAAAGTTCAAAGGGAGAGCATGTTTCAGTGTTCTTTACTTGACATCTTCGTTTTACCAAGTTCAACTGGAAGAAGAAAGTATGCAGTACACTGGATTCCTATTTGACCAGACGTCATGGGTCTTTGCGAGAATGCCTTTTGGAATGGTCAACAGTGGACCAGCACTTATTCGAGCACTTGATAGTAAGCTCACTGACGAGGTAAAGGAGAATGTAATCTGTTACATTGACGACTTAATTGTATCTTCACCCAACGCCGCAGAACATTTAGTGCATTTGAGAAAGTTGTTTGAAAACTTAAGGGAGGCCAATATCAAGGTCAATTTTGGAAAATGTCAATTCTTGAAGAAGGAGATCAATTACTTGGGGCATACCATTGATAAAGATGGATATCATACAAACATGCAGAAAGTAGATGCGATCACAAGATTCCCAAAGCCAACTAAGGTGAAACAAGTCAGAGAATTTGTAGGCGCATGCCAATTCATTAGCAGCCACTGTCCGAGATACTCTGAAATTATGGCTCCTCTGTATGATTTACTCAAGAAAAATAATAGATGGAAATGGAGTACCACAGCAGACGAGGCTTTTGAGAAAGCGAAGGAGATGCTCAGAAACAACGTTAAACTGGAGTACCCAGACTTTGAGAAGGTGTTCTATATAGAGTCTGATGCATCAAGAATAGGCATTAGTGCAGTCTTATACCAAAAAGACGAGGCAGGCAACAAGCACTACATTGCGTTCACTAGTCGAAAGTTAAAGAAACACGAGGAAAACTACTTTACGACAGAACTAGAAGCGTTAGCTTTTGTTACAGCTTTGCAAGCTTGGAAAAAAATGTTGCTGGGACATAAGGTTATCATTATTACAGATCACAAAGCACTTCAGTTTATGCTGCAAACTGACATGTCTAGTGATAGATTGACACGTTGGGCTTTGTTCACCCAACAGTTTAACGCCACTATCGTCCATCAGCCTGGGAAAGATAACTTACTGGCTGATGCTTTATCACGTAACCCTATCAAAAATGTGCAGATACACCATGTACAATTGGAGCAGCAAGATCAAGAGACCGTTAGGAGGTTAGCCCGAATCGGTGTGTCACAGAAGAGACACGCTCCAATCAGGAAAATGTACAGGTTCCTTAAGGGTTACATGGACAATACTGATGTTGACTATGCAGCTACACAGAGAGATTCACGACACTTTGTCTTGAGTGGAGACATCGTATGTAAGTATGCTGACTCTGCGCATACAAAGCTCCGAATAGTCGTGCCACCTAAACTTGTTGTCAATTTAGTGTGGGTAGCTCATCACGCAACTGGACATGCGGGTTTAGATAAAACTCTTGATACTCTTAAAGAGAGGTTTATTTGGACTAACATGCGTTCCAGCATTGCTAATGTCATTCGTTCATGTGATAAATGTCAAAGAGCAAAGTATGCTTCCGCTCTATTGAAAGGAAAACCTAAGGCTATGAATCCCTCTAAACCAAATGAACTCATGGCGTCAGACATATTTGGTCCTTGTCCGAATGGATATCAGGGTAATCAGTACCTGTTGGTTACCGTGGATGTCTTCTCAAAATTTATAACAATGAGTCCCATGCAAAAAGCTAACACGAGGAACATTGTAAGCTGACTGGAACATGCTGTATTTCCAAAAGCTGGTAAACCAGAATATCTACTTTCGGATCATGGAGCTCAGTTTACATCCTTAGAATTTGCTGCAGATATGGAAAGGCTTGGTTTTAAGCACATATTTTCAAGCGTGCGATATCCGGAATCGAATTCTTCAGAAAGATATATGGCTGAATTTTCGAAATTCTATCGAATTTTCTGTCCGAACGATCATTCTGGTTGGGTGAGATTTGTACCCCTTATTGAGGAATGTTTAAATTCTACAGTGCAGGAGAGCACAGGAGAGGTGCCAATGAGACTTCATCTAGGAAGAAACCCAGAAAGGCCGTGGGACAATCTTTTTAACCACTTTCCTAGAGATCCCGACCTAGGAAGGCAGCAGAGAATAGACAGAGCGAAAGAACAACTCCAGAAAGCAGCAGAAAAACGACTGAAAAGAGTAGATGGAAGACATTTTGGTGCTCCCTTAGAAATTGGAAATCTAGTATTATTACGCATACCTGTCAAGGCTGACGTGGGTAAGAAAATCTATCCCAAGTTTGGAATAGTGTTCATGGGTCCGTTCAGAATTACGAATGCTTATGGAAACAACTGTTATGAACTCTACGATGATGAGAATAATGTCGTTTATAGCAAGTTCAATGCTGGGAACTTGAAGAAATATTATCCAAGAGTAAGCCAATAATAATTCAATTTCGTGTTCAAGTGAATTGAGCTATTTATAACACAGAGTTTAAAAACAATTTGCAACTGTTTTTAAAACGTGGTGAAGGGAGAATGCCCCCGTAAATTGAATTATATTGGGACCACGATGGCTGTATTGGCAAATATGAATAAAGTTATGGATGTCATAGTTGTGACGTGTATATTCATGACGTAGGCACGGATGACGCAGAATTCATGCAAGTAAGCTGGTTGAGCTGAGATTATTGGTGACGTCATGATTTTGTTCGAGAAAGATCTGAGATTTTCGACGCAGTCGCAGGAAACAAGGTATCGTGCTTAGGAAGAAGTTACGCTATTGGAGGAGAGACTCGAACCAGTGAACGATAGTTTGGAAGGAAGACGGAGATTGCTGAAACTACGATATTTGATTGCTTTTGGCATGCAGATTTGTGGAAAACTATTTTCAGTTATGGCATTGATTTGGAATTTTGAAGAAATTAATTTTGAGTTTTTTAAATTTGAAAATCCGTCAAGTAAAGCCAAAGTTAAAACTTCTAGCAATGACGGAGCAACAGGCTATGGAAGGGATGGATACGCCCCTTAAGAATTTGATAAAAGGTCGTGCACAGGAGAGAGGAGCTCTCATATCTCTCATACCGCTGACACCGCATATATATTTCTGATGTCAGATAGTCATTGTCGAGTGAATAAGTGAAGCAAGTTATCTTTAGCGTGTGGTTAAAGCCCGGCGCATCGAACGAACACGGAGCAGTTCCATTTTACGCTGTTCGAAACTAGGTGAAGTTGAAACGCTCACATTAACGTTTCTATCAGATAAGATATCAAGAGTTAACTTCTGCCTTTATTATAATTCAATTGGGCAGTACAACATTGAGGTGTGTAGAACATTTGAACAATTTCACGAGTATATTTTGAAAGATATTGACATTTTAAGGCTGCAGACAAAAGTGATTTTCTCGCCACCTGAGAGGCACTTTTAAAATTCCACATTATACACTACGGCTGACACGTATATCACAACCGTGATATTGAAGCATACGTTTGGTAATACAACGATACATTCTACTATGGAACATTATAGTCTGGCAGTGCTTTCAATGATTATAACAGAAGTTGAGATGGAAGGCTAAGGCTTTAATGCAATTGGGACATATATCGACGGAGTGAAGTAACAGCATGGAACTTCGTTAATCGTTATTCTACAAAAGCGAGCATGTAGTGAACATCCAACTACACTCATGCATCGTGAATCCATCGCTGAATTATATCAAATGACAGTGGAAATATCTTCATACTCCACGATTATGAATATTTCTGCGGAAATAACTACAATAAACTTCATGGCGAATTACGACCGGAACTTCAGGGAACTTTCAAGAGAGGCCAGGGAGGACCCGGCTCATAAAGAAGAATTTTGCCAGAAGGATGTCTTTCGTATACGCGGAGCAGTGCAATTTCCGGAGAAGGAAGCAGTTCGATTCTCCGAGGACGCTGATTCCAGGTTCGAGGTCGGAGCACATCTTCACGCTGGTGAAATGGAACCAACAGCAGTTTTCTTTGAAAACTTTCCTCTAGAACTTCAATCAACAGATAAGGTAGTCGTGAACGTTTCTTGTATTATTTGAGTCATGTAGCGATATCTGAGCAACCATTTTCCCATATTTTTTGTCCTATCTTTTGCCCCATTTTCTTGATTAATAATTCTGTACTCAGTACACTTCGTTGATTTATGCCTTTTTCTTCGATTTGTTGAGACATTATTATGTCAGGGGCATAGTTAAATAATTTTGGATCAGTTGAGACTGATAATTTAGATTCTTTCAGTAATTTGCATATTTTTGTAGTCACGATTTGACTGTAAAGTTAATGATTTGCTATGGCAGATTTGAAGTCAGACAGCGTGTCATGTTATTAAAGTAATTCTATTCAGTAAATTACTTTGACCAATTTTCTGTCATCCTCAAGAAAGAAGAACAATTAAATGATTTTAGAGCGTTAAAATCTATTACGTTATCGACGATCTTTGAAATACTAGTCGTCTTATGAACATGATTGCAACATAGACATTTATCATTGCATTATAGACAATTTTATGAAATATGAACTTTGATTACGATTTATTGAATACACTATAGTAATGAACTTTTGATAGGAGTTTTTCTCAATTATAGATTGGAACAATAATGTTTGCATTCCACAGTCTAATTGTATTCTATTCGACTATTTATGCAGTTTAGATGAACTTTGATTGAAGATAGTATTTTTATACTGCGTTACTTTGAAGATATTAATCTCAATTTTGATAGACCAGGGAGGAGTGTCTAATCGTATTTGCTATTAAATTTATTTGTGATTGGCAAATTTTTACTTCAAATCGATTCATGAATGAAACCCACGAAGGTTAAATAATAACAGACATTAATACAATTGATGAATATAAGAATTTTTGAAGAGGAACAATGGATGTATAATCGTTAGTTCAGTGGACCTGTAAAAGTCGCTGATGAATAATGCCCTTGAATAATGAAGGAGGTTCCCACAGTAATAAATGAAGTTGTTGAATTTATGAGTGGAGGTTTTGTATGTAATTTGGAAGATTTTGATGCCATATATATGAAGATATATGATGAATTCTGGGCCTATTGTTGAGCAATTTTGTGCGTTTTGAGCGAAGTATTTTTCCGCTGAATGTATTGTCCTGGTTCTTTGAAAGTTATTCATGTGAAGATACTGTTAAAGTTAACAAGAGTGTTAAATAATTTGAGATGAAGATTTTGAATGGAGGTTACCGTCACAAATATTAATAATAATTATTAAACCTTATTAAACCTGAATTTGACATTTAAATATAACTAACCTTCATTGGTCGTGTGGTTTAATGCATTTCTTGTATAAATAATATAAACAATATTAATATTGTAAATATCTTTGATAACAATTTGTAATGAAAGGGATTAATAGAGGCGTATATAAAATTTTCAATTGTCGTTTGACATTGTTATAAACAATTTATTATTGTTATAAATAATTAATGAACTTTTGTTATTAACATTTAGAGTTTTGTTTTTATACTCTAAACAACGCTAATTAAGCAAGTGGATTGAACAATTAAACATGATTTGGGAGTATTGGAGTAATCCACTGGTGCTTGAATGGAGCATTTAAAAGATTTGCGTGATAATATTTCAGTTGAGATGTGGACATTTAACGTGTTTTGAAAGGAGAGCTAAGCTCTGATGTAACTCGCATATGCTAGGGTTGAACGGAAGGGTGAGTCCACTTTGACGATGCAGGTGCATTGCAGCTGGCCCGGACAACTGTATGATAGAGGCCAAGGACGTTTACATAATAGCCTTGTGGCTATAAATAAAATATGAAGTATATAAACACGCAAACCAATTGATATATGTGTCTCGTCCCAAATCCCGTTTCCATTCCAAGTGCATTATTAATTACGTTATTTTGAGCTTGAGAAAGCTGAAACATTGTATGTAGAGTATACAAGTCCTACAGGAGGACATGGTTATGTGGTCGATGGCTTCTGATTGCCACGTGGATTTTGTTGTTTTATTTTTGTTAAATTCATTCTTTATGTGAAATAAATTATTGTGCAGTTTAAAGATTCTCGTCTTCGTTTTGGTTCATTTTAAATATCATGGTGGAGGGTATTTTGTGGGCATTCTTTAAGTGATCCAGTTGACAACCCAGTCCCCGAGATAAATTTAAGAGGTAAGTAAAGGTAAGTATGAACCCCCGTATATTTTGGTGTGTTCCACAATAATTTCTTGTTAACTATTGTGCTCTAATCTCGATAGTATCTGTCAGTGCCATTTTCATTGATGTAGCGGTGCCGGTGCGATTGATTATTGGCAATCCGATTTAGGGGGCGGATATCTGACAGCCTACTATCCTGATAACGGGGACACTACTTCCTTCAGCTTTTCACCTGTCAATTTGATCTCTATAGAGGTTTCTGATTTATTTCGGCTGCATTCCAGTATTTTTGTTTTACATTTATTAATTTTCATTATGAATTCTTTCCGTAAGATGGAGTCCATACCATTCAAAAACTCATTCAAATCCTCAGGCTTGTCGGCCAAGATGACGATGTCATCAGCAAATCTCAGAGTTGAAATTATTTCTCCTTGAATCTTCACTCCCACTTTAAATTTTTCTCTAATTTCCTTCATTGCTTGTTCAATGTAAAGATTGAAAAGTATGGGTGATAAGTTGCAGCCTTGCCTTACACCTTTCTGAATACCAGCTTCTCTCTCATGTCCTTCAACTCGAATGACTGCTGTCTGGTTTCTGTATAGATTGTATATCACCCTCCTATCCCTGTACTTTATTCCAATCGATTTCAAAATGTCAAACAATTTAGTCCATTCAACGTTATCAAAGGCCTTTTCTAAGTCTACAAAAGCCATGAACGTTCTCTTATCTTTCCTTATTCTACCTTCCAAAATCAGCCTAAGACTTAGTACAGCTTCCCTTGTTCATACATTTCTCCTGAAACCAAACTGGTCTTCACCCAACTCCGTTTCTATCTGGCTTTCAATCCTCTTGTAAATTATTCTAGACAGGATCTTTGAAGCATGAGTAATCAAGCTGATTGTACGGTAATCTTCACATCTGTCAGCTCCCACTTTCTTTGGTATAGGGATAATTACATTCTTCTTGAAATCAGGGGGCACCTCACCTGTCTCATAAATCCTACACACCAAGTGAAATAACCTGATCAGACCTTCATCTCCTAAGCAGCGTAGCAACTCAATCGGTATATCATCTATGCCTGGTGTTTTGTTCCTGCTTAAGTCTTCCAAAACTCAATCAAATTCTGATCTCAATATTAAATCTCCTTTCGCATCCTCATCAATTTCCTCCTCCCTTTCTATTACATGATTCTCAATCTCCTTTCCCTCATACAAACTCTCAATGTAAGCTTTCCATCTCTCAACCTTTTCTTCCCTATCTGTTAGAGGCTTTCCATTTGTGTCCTTAATATTACAGCACTTAGTCTTCTTTTCCCCAAAAGTATTCTTAATCCTTCGATAAGCTGTGTCTACTTTTCCTAATTTCAGACAATTTTCTATACCTGCACATTTCTCTTTCAACCATCCTTCTTTACCTTCCTTGCACTTCTTGTTAACCTCATTTCTCAGACGTCTGTATTCTGCTTTCCCCTTTTCATCTCTTACATTCTTGTGTTTCCGCCTTTCATCCACCAATTATAGTATATGCTGAGTGATCCACGGTTTTCTACATATTCTTTCTTTCCTACCAATGTTTTCTTCTGCAGATTTTGTTATTTCATTCTTCAAAAGTGCCCATTCGTCTGCAATTGAAGTTTGTTTAGGGTTTTTCATTAGTCCTTCCTTTATACTCATCTTGAATCTTTCGTTTACATCCTTCTCTTTCAGTCTGTCTATTGCCCACCTTTTTGGCTTTTGACTTTTCTTCAGTTTCTTCAACTTTAATCTGCATTTCATTACAACCAGATTGTGGTCAGAGTTTATGTCAGCACCAGGATACGTTTTACAATCCAAAATCTGGTTTCGAAACCTCTGCTTGACAATAATGAAGTCGATTTGGTAACGCCCTGTATCTCCTGGTCTCATCCATGTGTATATTCTTCTATTGTGGTTATTGAATAAGGTGTTAGCTATGACCAACTCATGCTCGGTGCAGAATTCTACCAGCCTGCTTCCTCGATCATTCCTTTCACCCAATCCGAAATCTCCTACTATCGTCCCTTCTCTCCCTTTTCCTACCACAGCATTCCAATCTCCCATTACTATAACATTTTCATCACCCTTGATATACCTCAGAATTTCGTCTATTTCTTCGTAGACCTTTTCAACATCCTCATCATCAGCTTGACTGGTAGGCATATAGACTTGTACCACTGTGGTGCAGGTAGGTTTAGTATTGATTTTTGCTACAATAATCCGTTCACTATATTGTTCATAATATTCCACCCGCTCTCCAAGTTTCCTACTCAATATGAGGCAAGCCCCTGCTTGGCCATTGTTTGATTTAGTGCTAATGACCATATAGTCTCCTGACCAAAAGTCCTGTTCTTCCTGCCAGCGCATTTCACTAATCCCAACCAAATCCAACCTCAACCTATCCATTTCCCTTTCTAAGTTTTCTAACCTTCCACTTCCTAGCAGACTTCTAACATTCCACGCTCCGATCCGTAGAATGTAAGATTTCCTCTTTGTCACTTCTGTGATGTTAACCCCCTCTCGAGTAGTCCCCACCCGGAGATCCGAACGGGGGACTAGTTTACCTCCAGATTGAAATTTTACAAAGGAGGAGGCCATCATCACATGTAATTATGCATAGAGAGGTGCATATCCTCGGGAATAGCATACGGCTGTAGTTTCCCGTTGCTTTCAGCCCTGCAGCAGGACGCAGTCTAGCCATTACTTGGCTTATATTATCAATATCTTAACCGTCTATAAGACTAGTAAAGAATTGATTTATTCTGAAAGGCTGCTACTCCCTTTCAGAATAAGTAAAGAGCAATTCTACTAACAAAAATACTAACCTTCTACCGTACTAACAATTAAATACCAAAATTCTACTAACGAAAAAATACTTAAGTTCCACCAACAACAAATACTACCACTAAAACAGTCTGTCACCAGGCACACTCACATGCACCCTCACACATCACAGTCTACTGAAACAATGAACTCTAACTAATAAACAATGCAACTGCTTCCAGACACACTCACACACCACAGTCTAATAGAACAATGACATATATCTAATAGACAAACTAACTACCTACTTACAACTAAAACTACATACGTACTGTACTGTTATTTGTATCTGTATTGTACCAGATCATTTTCTGGAATAATAATAATAATAACACATTACAGTAATTATATTTACCTGAGCAGCAGCGACGAGCTCGTAGAAGACGTGGTAATTACGTTCCCCAGGGCTTTGGAATGTAATTCGTGACTGTTCCAACAAATAATCTTGGATAATGCAGCCCTTGATCATCCATTTGCTATCAAAGCAAACCTGCATGAACTTTCCAAACCGGCTCGAGTTATCGTTACGTACCGTCTTGTTACAAGCGTCCAATGTTATAGGGACTTGTGTTTTTGGAGTCAAGCGAACACTGCTAGTAAACTAAGCTCTATTATAGGGACTTGTGTTCTTGGAGACAAGCGATCACTGCTAATAAACTAAGCTCTATTATAGGGACTTGTGTTTTTGGAGACAAGCGTGCAATGCTAGTAAACTAAGCTCTATTATAGGGACTTGTGTTTTTGGAAACAAGCGAGCAATACTAATAAACTAATTTCGTTTCCATTACTGAAGTGCAAGTGCTAATTCACATGGAAATATTTTTGTGGCTCTATGTAAGCATGGTTGGGAACTGTATAGGAAACGTATAGAAAATACAATTTGTCAGTGCAAACGGATTGATTTAGTGGAATTAAGCCAAATAAGAGTTACATTCATGTTTTTGCTTTATTTTTTTTACAAATACAGCGATGAAAAAACATCAAAAATTGAAATTATATGTTTATACTGCGCCCGTTGACGCATGTTTGCTCAGATAACAGAGACTAAAACTTACGCTGGAATGTAACTGAACATACCCTGCGAGCGGCGGGAAGAAGCTGAAGTAATATCGCTTATGATCATATTTTTATATATTTTGGACATTCCAAAAATCAACTATAATTATAACCAAGTAATTCTGCATATTTGAAGTACAACATACTTCGTAAATCAAGGAAACTATCAATTTACGCGGCCAGGTCATATCCTGAGAGCACGCCATATTTGGTAACACCAGTTCCTATTTGTCTTTGGATGAGACAACATCGATGTGCATGTTGGAGCACAAGTGAAAGTACGTCCGTCAAGGAAACAATGTGGCATGAAAAATCCGTGGATATTTTTGTTATGGATAGCCATCATGGCATTGCTCAATAGTTTAAAGATTGAAGACATTCAGCACTACATAAACTGTGAAATATTTTCATTCTACGAAGTGAAATGATGGACTTGTGTGAAGTAAACTTTACGACCGCATGGTCTCACTCGCACACACACACTTCAGTGTTATATAAACTGTGTACTTAATTAACTCTATAACTGTACAAAATCTACGAGAACAATCTTTATTTGCCGGATGGGCAGTATTTTTGATTTAATTTTGTGTTAATATTTTTGTGTAAATATCAGTGCAAGTCACGAGTGAGTGTCGCACAAGCGACAAAGGCTAGAGCCAGTGGCGGAGTGAAAATGGGCAATCTTTTTTACCGCATATTAGCTGCAGTGCGCGAAAGTTTTCTTTAATTATGTGCTACGTTATTACCAACGCTAAAATTACAATCATGCATAACCAGCAGATCTTCAAATACAACCCCAACCACGCGATGGCATGTGATTTCTAAATCATGCGTGGGGAATTGGCAGCGGAAGATGTTATCATTTTGAAACGTTTTACTGGTGAAGTACTATACCATCCTCTTATGTCGTAATCTTCATTCTTCATTTCATCCGTCCATCGTTTTCCCTCCCTTGAAGTTTTTAGTATGTTAATGTTCACCTGTATTTTCCTATTCTTGTTTATAAAAGCTGTCCATTTTGGTTTTGTGGCCCCCGTAATGGATTGTGTACTCGTTCTAACTACGATATTTAGTAATAACCAGAGGTGGGACGAATGGACTATGAATTTATCGGTATTTTACTGTGATCAGGAAAAACTTCTTGAAATATTTGTCATCGGGTGATCTCCTACCTAAAGACATTATTTTGGAGCATCTCTCCGCATATTGATTTTGATACTAAATGTTTAATGTGATTGAATTATGTTATCATTTTGAAACGTTTTACTGGTGAAGTGCTATACCATCCTCTTATGTCGTAATCTTCATTCTTCATTTCATCCGTCCCTCGTTTTCCCTCCCTTGAAGTTTTTAGTAAGTTAATATTCACCTGTATTTTCCTTTTCTTGTTTATAAATGCTGTCCCTTTTGGTTTTGTGGCCCCCGTAATGAATTGTGTACTCATTTGCAACGGCTAGTTTTCATTTCGTACAACTTATAAGCCTCGTTTCTCGATACGTTATATTTCCTCGAACCTCTGGGTTGATTGTTCGTTCTCCGCGCGATGCGGGGGCGGCCTGTCTCCTCCAGGGACGATCGTTATCCGATCGCCTTGTCCCTCTTGCGAATTCCTTGCCCGATTTTTGATCGTGTAAGTAGATGAGTCGGTCAGCTCTGACGGTCCTATCTCCCGTGGTCGCGGTTTCATTGCCGTAGCGCGGTGGAGGGGGGGGGGGGGGCTGGCGCTTTACAGGTAGCACTGACCAAACGGCGAGTTTCATGTTATATTCTGATATCTCTCTCTTAAGGGGCAGATGACTTAGATGTTCCGCCCCTTTAAAGCCACAATAATTTTTATTTTCTCGGTTGAAAGATGCTCGTAGCATTCGGGAGGGTGGAGAAGGTAGTTGCCGTTACGACCTTAAATACGAATAGCCTCGTGGAAACTCGTCGCTTCTAGGAATATTTAGATGATACATTTAAATTTACGTAGGTATATCTAGTATCTTTTATTCGCCCTTTAGTAACATCTAACGCTGGCTGTAGGGTTATATATTTTATTTGTTATCATCTTTAGGGCTCTCAGGTCATCAGTCCGGTGCACTCGAGTAATGCTATAGCCGAAGGTTGTCCTCCGGAGTAGTATCTTGTCGGAAAGCCCTTTCTAATGCTTCCCTCTCCTCTCCCCTCTGTGTAGTAGGTCTTGTGTGTGAGTGAGGTTAACTTGCTTTATTGCGTTGTCTGTGTATTTGTAAGTCAGGTGAGGATTGGGAACGAGGAGGCCTTGACCTCATGTTAAGCACCGTCACAATAACATAGGTTATCAAAAATAATTACTTACACACGCACAGCCTAGCTTAAGGGGCTAATCGACCTCATAAGTCGATGCTCCTCTCATAACAAATTACAGCTTCAAAGCTTATAATATTATTATTGAATCTACTCTAGGCAGAATGGATTTCTTTCTTCCTTCGCCCTCAACATTCAAATGTTGTATTTTGGTAGTAAGAGCAGTGTTCAGACAGGCAGTTGTGATTCTGAAGTCTTTTATACAAGGAGAGGAGTCAAACATGGAAGTGCACTGTCGCCAATATTATTGATTATATTGATAGATGCAATATTAAAGGGTAGAATGCATAATATTGGATAAACTGATGGGATACATGCTTTAGTTTTGCGGATGATGTAGGGATTTGGGGACAAGGAGGACATGTAATAAAAAGAAGAGTGGATATTTGAAATGACAATTTTATGGCGTTCGGAATGAAAATTAATAAACAGGAAACTGTGGTAATGCAATATGGATGAGGAACAGTTAGAGAATGTGGAAACGATTACATATTTAGGCGGTGTTATTCACAGGAATAAAGAAATTAATAACAGATAAATTAAAAGTACCTCATTTAATCATCATTTTCGACAGCTGTAATGGGATTATAAAGTACCAAAAAGAACAAAATTAACATTATATAAACAATATTTTACCTCAAATGTAACAACTCTCGAGAAGATTAGAGGAGATCAAGTCCGAAACTCGAAAATTAGCCAAGAACTAAATATAACGGACCCATTAGTACAGCGAATACAGAGGTCGAGGTTAAGAGGGTTTGGCCTTGTGTAAAGGACAGAGCTGCAAAGTGGGAGATGGTGAGGATCCTTGACGGTATTAGATTGGTTGGAAGGCCGAATAACGTATGGATGGACCATATCCGACAAGACACACATAACATTGGAGTGGATGTGGCAGAAGTGGAAGAGGCTAGTTTACAACACCCGGGTGACTCGAGTTGGGTATGGATGATGATGATGATGATGATGATGAATTCAAGCTTATACATTCCTTGTCGGGTTGGCCGAGCTGTGTAAGGCGTTCAAATTAATTTCGAATTTTCTTCATAGGAAGGGAGGGTTCGAATCCCTCGCCCAACAGCTCAGCATGGGTTGGCAACTGTCAATGTACCTTCCCTTTTCTTCCGATAGAGGTCTACTCTCTCTTCCGCTCAGCCGCCTAAGCTCGGATCGAAGAGCCACCCCACAAAAATGTCTCGGCATGACTCAGCTCCAGGTGGGGAAACGAAGTGCCCTGATTGAAGCCTCCGTGTAAAATGCTTCGGACACCTTGGTTATCAGCCTCGTAAGATTAATATAATCGGTAATCTTTCATTAGCCCCGCATAGCTAAAACAGAGGGATATTGTGGTTATGGGCCTCCTGTTAATTCGTGTTTAGATGGAGACTTGGAAACATCTTAGAGGATTTTAAAAACATTAGCTAATTTACAGGGACCGTGTAACATGTATAGCGATGTAAGCCACCTCCAGATAATTAGCATTTGTAGTTGCACCACAGAAAGTCGTGGATGTGGTTAAGGTATTAAGATATCCTAATATCGTCGGTTTTGAGACAAAATAAGTGTTACCAAAGGAATATCAACAAGAGGAACGCCTAACACAGGTAAGTAAAAACAAATTTTGGACTTTTGTGTAAAAATCACTCAAAAATTTTAAAATAAACCGTTCGGGTATTTGAAGGTAGAATAACGCCCGTTTCTTATAAAAAGTTGAGACTGCTCCGGGGATTGTGGGATATAAGGAATTTTATCAATATTAAATACTTAGTATGTGTCCTACCAACCTATCTCTTCTCTTCATTAGCAGTCGCCAGAAACATCTCTCCTCTCTCACTTGTCTTATACCTCTTCGTTTGTATCCCTATCTACCCATCTGATCTTCATCATTCCCCTCTAGCAGCACATTTCAAACGCTTCAATTCTCCTCTTTTCTGCTTCACCAATAGTCCAAGTTTCACTTTCATACAGTGCCACGCTCCAGACAAGGCTTTCAAAATACCTAAATCTATATTCGATGTCAAAAGATTTCTTTTTGTAGAAATGCTTCCCTTGCCTGTGCCAACCTACTTTTTATCCTCTTTGCTTCGTCCATCACTGGTTATTTTGCTTCCTAAGTAACAGAAGTCTCCTGCTTCCTTCAGCTTTTCACCTGCCAATTTGATGTCCGCAGAGGTTTCTGATATTTTTAAATCCTTCAATCCCATCAACCAACTCTCAGCCGTAGATCATCATTTCTCGGGTAAAATCAAAAGTAGTGTAGGAGAAATTTGCAACTTATAGCTGAAAGATCCATGAAGGTTTACCACACGAAGCCTCGAAATTCAGAAGGTAACTACGGTCTATCAACAGCGTTAAGGTCAAGGCAAAATGAAGCTCATTTCCATCGCTTAAAATAGAGGTATAAGTCCTTCATCAACCTAAGAACAGTACTATCATTAAATTTAGTTAAATCTTCTTTACTATTTACTGCGCATGCCCATTTCTTGCGGGTTGGAATTTCATTTTGAGGAAGGGATCTTTCTAAGTATTCAAAATCTGAATTATGTGATGTACAAACCCTCTTCCCTCGTGTCGTTAGTCGACTTCTCGCCAGAGACTTGCATTCACCATGAAATTTAAATTTTGCGCGCACCGAGTCAACATTGCACGTTGATGCGTTCGACATGTACTCTGATTTTCATCACTTATTCCACTTTGCACTCCAGATTGTCCTCCCTCAACTTCTAAAATTCTCTTTACACTAGAAACATTGGTTAAATCACTTGTTTGTGATTCATGCTTCTCAACTGCAATTTGAACACGTTGCGTGCTCTTAGAAGTCATATTGAACGTTCTTTCATAGTAACAGTGTTGCCAATCTTTGGTCTAATTCGCTAGAAAATTGAATTTCTCAGTAAGTCTAAGGAAACAATAGTTTGAGCTCAAACAAAGTTTATATCGTAAGAAGTAAACAAAAGTAAAATGCTTGACTTCTATATTTTACGAAAAGTAGCTGCAGAATTTAGCGCCATTTGATAACGATTATTATAATAGCCCATCAATCTCCTCCATGGCTTGAATAGGTTGCGAGAAATGAAATAAAAATATTGAACTGATGCCATCTCGAAATTTTTAAACACAATTGATCATGAGATCTCTCTACTCTGTCCTCTGAGAAATGATTCGCACTCATATGTTTCAATTGTCTCTGATGATTAGATCACCAGAAAGGTCATTTGACAATATTAACAAGTAGTTTCGTGAAGAACTAAAGCCTATTTTCATATATCCTACTTATGTTAATTGCCACTATCAACATAAAAAAATTCAGTTTGATTGCTGCAATAGATTCGTAGATATTGAGAACATACTAAATATTTCGGATGGCCGCCATGTTGGATGTTTGTATATGTAGGTCATAGAGTTATGTACTGTTACATGAAGATTATTGTGTACGAGTAGTATTCAAATTTCAATCACATGATTAGGACATAAGGAGTTAAAAGGAGATTTTAAAATTTCGCACAGCTGCCATCTTGTGGTTATTGAAACAATGGAAATAAATTAGATGCCAGTGGATTAACATTTGTATAAAGATTTACTGTACCAAGTTTCACTGCACTCGGATGGTTAAATTGCGAGAGACGTCCATGTGATCATTTATATTTCGCGACGCCGCCATGTTGGATTTGTGATCACCAGGTTATTGAAAGTCCTATAGGTGAACTTATGTTCATAGCGCCTATGGACATTAAAAAATTCAGTTTGATAGCTCTAACAGATTCGTAAATATTGAGAACCGTCTAAATATTTCCGATGGTCGCCATGCTGGATTGTTTTATGTGTAGGCCATAGAGTCATGTAACATTTAAGGAAGATTATTGCGTGGGTTCATTATTCAAATTATCACTTCGATCGCATGATTATGTCACAAGAAATAAAAACTCAATTTTAAAATTCGCATAGCCGCCATCTTGAGGTTAACTACACAATTGAGCTATATTAAACACCAGTGTATTACAATGAGTATAAACATTTGCTTTACCAAGTTTGATTGCGTTTGGATCATTAAATCGCGAGAAAAGTCTATTTAAAACTTTCAAATTCGCTTGGCCACCATGCACGTTTCGTAGTTAACCGGGTTTTGAAAGTCTCGCAGATGAACTTCCAGTAGTGCCTTTTATCTCCGTACAAAATTTCAGGGTGATACCGGTAACTGTTTCAGAGATATGGAATGCCGATGAAATATTTCGCACAGCCGCCATCTTGAGGTTATGTAAACAATTGAACGAAGTTATATGTCGGTGCATTACAATGAGTTTAGACATACACTGTACCAAGTTTCATTGCGTTTGGTTGGTTAATTCGCAAGAAACGTATATTTAAAAGTCGCAAATTCGCTTGGCCACCATGTTGGTTTTGTAGGTACCAAGTTTTCAAAAGCCACATAGGTGAACTTTTAGTAGTCCCCTTTATCACCGCACCAAATTCCAGGGTGATATCTGTAATAGTTTCGGTGATATTGTATGCCGGTGAAATATTTCGCACAGCCGCCATGTTGAATTGGTAAGACGTAACTAAATTTGTAGGGCACGGTTGGGGTCGAACGGAATAGTGCTACGAGCTTTCCGAGTTTCATTGAAATCGCTCCAGCCGTTTAGATTTTATTAGGGACACACACACACACGGATCACACACGCACACACAGACAGACACATAGACAAAAGGTGAACTCAGAAGCCTATTTTTTTTTTCATAAATGAAAATGTGCTAAAAATCATTTGACAGCAGAGTTATTATTTTTGTTCTCATGATTTAAACAGTTGCGCATGCATGTACTTGACTAATAGATCTCTATCACACTACAGAACGTCATTTAGAAATATTGTGAACCAGCGTTCATTTTACCAATTTACATTTCTATCACTCCTTAAGACAGGAGAATTAAATATGTGGTTTTAAAGAGTTGGACAGCCGCCAATTTTAAGTCCTCATACGAATTAAATTATATTAGATATCAATATATTCAGCCTTGTATAAAGATACACCTCGCTGTGATTCAGATTTCCTGGATGATTAATTCGTGAGAAATATCCATATAAGTAGATAAATCTTGCGTCGCCACCATGTTACTTTTATGGTCACGAGGCTATCAAAAGTTCTATAGGTGGACTTGTATCAATGGCCTCTTCCAACTTACAAAATTTCAGTTCATTTGTTGTAATAGAATCGCAGATATTGAGGACCGACAAATTATTTCGGATGATCACCATATTGGTTTATTCTAAATGTATACCAGAGAGTTGTGCACCAGGAGATGGCGATTATTGCTTTGGTTCATCATACAAATTTTCACTAAGATCGCCCGATTAGGACACACAAAAAACTTAATTATAACGTTTCCCACAACCGCCATCTTGAATATACGAAAACAATTGAATTATGTTAGATGCCAGTGGATTAATCTTGTATATTAATTTACCGCTGAGATTTACTACGTTCAGCAGATTAAATCGCAAATAAACTCTAAATAACTTACAATTGCTTGGCTGCCCTGTTGGGTTTGTACGTATCAGGTTCCTTATATTCACTTATCATGGTATTACCTATCACCACACAAACGTTTAAGTTGATATCAGAAGTAATGTAAAACTGAAATGGTATATTGGCTTTCACGGCCAGTGAGTAATTCTTCTAGGTTTGTGCCGTGTCTTGTGAGGGGTTTCGCCTAGGACACTCCGAACAGTACGTGCTTCTATGTCCCATTCCACACAGACGTTTCCCCGGTGCTCTAGGCAATACGGCTTGATACTTTTATAGCTGAAAAATCGTGTTGCATAGGGGCAGAAGTAACATCTTCTTCTTCTCTTAGATACATCGGACACTCCACTGGTCGACACATCCTTTCTAAGAACCTGACGAATTCTTAACTTCATTTGGACTTGCATTCCAGGCATGTGAATTCTGTTCTGTAGGTGTTCTTGGCATAACTCTTGCGTAAGAGTTTTCAAGAATACCCGTCTCATCTTCTTTGGGTTATTCTTCCACTCAGGATTGGTCAGGACGAGCAGTATCATTGCATTAATGCCGGCATGATCCATGAGAGCAGACCTGAAGCGAAGCGGTCACCTGTTAGTTCCTCTTGCTACAGTGTAGGTGTTACACAACTTGTCATAGGTATCCGTGCCACCTTGAGTCGTGTTATAAGTCATTATGATTGTGGGCTTCAGAGAGTATTCATCCACAGAGTCATCACGGTGCATAGATGAAAGTAGCAGCACTATATTTTTTTTGTTATGTGGAGGAAAGGACAGTAATGATTTCTCCATGTTGAATGCAAACAGTGCTGTTCCTGTAGGTCTTTTTGTCAGAAAATTGGGAAGCTACTCCTTTTAGTACTTTCTCAAAGTTCCAAGAGTTGTAAGCTGGTACTCCTTCAGCATTCTATCACCAATAGGTAGAGATGAGAACCAATTATAGTACTGTCATCGCGGCAGTTGATCACGCTGCGACGGGGTACGGGGGGGTCTTGCAGTACGCATGCGCGGTCCGCCTATTCCAAACTGAAATACATCGGCTCCCCGCATGTCAATGGTTACTATTGCAGTGGACGAAACGCAGCCAGTGAAAGAAGGAATGTGCTAAGTGAGTGAAGCAAGTAGTGACTGAATATTTTTGGAATATGCGATACGCAGTGAGCGGGAAGACCTCTGCAGTTCAAACCCAACTGCCATCTCCTGGCGCGATATCAGTACGTTAAATTTCTTCTTGATCCATGCACTGGCGCAGATAAGTTGCGAGCATAATATTCAAACAACCCACGACAGAAATACCAATAGAAACAGGAGAACACCATTTCGTAAACACACTCAACCACCACACAAGAAGACTGCATATGAAGCCCCTACAGAGGAAATAACAGAACTACCCCCTGTAATAACCAAAGAAGAAATAAAACAAGCAATAACAACAACAACAAAAGGCTCCAGGACCTAACGGCATTTGCGCCGAACTCCTTAAGGAGTCTTATCACTTAAAGAAAGACAACTGGATAAACATATTTAACAAATGCATTATAATTGGAACAAGTAGTTCCATGAAGAACTATACAGCCTATTTTCATATATCCTACTTATGTTAATTGCCTCTATGAACATATAAAATTTCAGTATGATTGCTGTAATAGATTCGTAGATATTGAGAACTGACTAAATATTTCGGATGGTCGCCATCTTTGAATTTATATATGTAGGTCCTAGAGTTATGCACTGTTTCATGAAGATTATTGAGTACGTGTAGCATTCAAACTTCAATCGCATAATTAGGACACAAGAAGTAACTAGGAGATTTTAAAATTTCGCACAGCTGCCATCTTGTGGTAATGGAAACAATTGAAATAAATTAGATGCCAGTGGATTAACATTCGTATAAGGATTTACTGTACCAAGTTTCACTGCACTCGGATGGTTAAATTGCGAGAAACGTCCATGTGAATATTTATACTTCACGTCACCACCATGTTGGATTTGTGATCACCAGAATATTGAAAGTCCTATAGGTGAACTTAAGTTCATAGCCGCTATGAACATAAAAATCAGTTTGATTGCTATAATAGATTCGTAGATATTTCGAGCCGTCTAAATATTTCGGATGGTCGCCATGTTGGATTGTTAAATTTATAGGCCATAGTGTCATGTACCATTAAAGGAAGATTATTGCGTAGGTTCGTTATTCAAACTTTCACTTCGATCGCATGATTATGACACAAGATATAAAAACTTAATTTTAAAATTCGCACAGCCGCCATCTTGAGGTTAGGTAAACAATTGAACTAAATTAGATACCAGTGCATTACAATGCGTACAAACATTCTCTGTACCAGATTCCATTGCGTTAGGAACATTAAATCGCGAGAAAGGTCTATTTAAAATTTTCAAATTCGCTTGGCCGCCATGTTCGTTTTGTAGTTAACCGGATTTTGAAAGTCGTATAGATGATCTTCCAGTAGTGCCTTTTATCTCCGTACAAAATTTCAGGGTGATACCGGTAATAGGTTCAGAGATATAGCATGCCGGTGAAATATTTCGCACATCCGCCATCTTGTGGTTATGCAAACAATTGAACGAAGTTATATGTCGGTGCTTTACAATGTGTATGAACATATACTGTGCCAAGTTTTATTGCGTTTGGTTGGTTAAATCGCGAGAAACGTCTATTTAAAAGTCGCAAATTCGCGAGGCCGCCATGTTGGTTTTGTAGTTACCAGTTTTTCAAAAGTCACATAGGTGAACTTCTAGCAGTTCCCTTTAACAGCATAATAAATTCCAGTGTGATATCGGTAATAGTTTTGGAGATATTAAATGCTGGTGAAATATTTCGCACAGACGCCATGTTGGATTGGTGAGACGTAACAAAATTTGAAGGGCACGGCCGAGGTCACCCGGAATAGTGCTATGAACTTGCCGAGTTTCATTTAAATCGCTCCAGCCGTTTAAAAGTTATTAGGGGGACACACACACCTCACACACACACGCGCGCGCGCGCACACACACACGGACAAAAGGTGATCTCATAAGCCTATTTTTTTCAAAATTGAAAATAGGCTAAAAATCCCAGAAGCCTGGAGAAACTTGACGATTTAAGTCCTTTTTAAGGGGAAAGGTGACGTCAATGACGCAGACTCATACCGAGGCATAGCAATTGAAAATGTGATCTTCAATGTGTTCTCCAATATGTTAACAAATAGACTCGTGGAAATTATAGACTCAGCACTCCCAGAAAATCAGTTTTGGTTTGCGGAAAGGGAGAAGCACCCAACATGCAATCACTCACCTGATAGAACAAGTACAAGACGCCCTAAGACACGCTGGAAAAAATATCATGCTGTCTTCATTGACTATAAGAAAGCTTTCGACAATATAGACAGGCAGACACTTCTCCACAAACTCAGGCAGATGATCGGAGAGACTGATCCACTTGCAAGAATAATAATGGATATGTTGAGTCATAACTACATCCAAATAAACGATGGAGTCACATTATCGAAGAAATTGATACAGACCAATGGAGTTCTTCAAGGGGACCCTATGAGTCCTGTACTCTTTAATATTATGACAACAGATATCACCTTAACCATCGAAAACACCTCAACTGCCCTGGTAATGTAGGCCGACGACATGGTTCAGGGATCATCAGATAAAAATGAACTGCAAGAAGTGCTGCAAAAATTCGAAATATGGACAGACACAAATGGCCTACAAATAAATTTACAGAAAACCAAACAGATGACCTTCCGGAACAGAGGGAGGAAAACACCAAAGAACACTCTGACACTACACAATGGACCATTGGAAGTTGTTTCAAAATTTAAATACTTGGGAGTCACCCTTCAAAACCACACTGACGTCATTCAGAATACATGTGCAAGAAAGAGCAGCTGCTGGAATAAAATCAACATATAGCATCAATCATCTGCAACAACTCTCGACCTAACCTGGAATGATTCTCTTCCAAGCTGTAATAATGCCAATATCTACCTACGGACTCAACATTATATGAGATACTCTTACTGTCACAGACATCTTAACACTAGAAAAACTCAAGGCCCGCTACATGAATAGAGTGCTGGGAATAGGAATAACAGCTCCATCAAGACTGACTTATATTATGCTTAGTGAGAACTTCTTCATAGAAGAAATGAGGTTGCAGTTGCATCTTCCAAACACAAAGGCTTATGAGAAAACCTTTCAAATATTACTTGAAAAAAAGGAACAACATTTGGACCAAGTTCTATACAACAGGCGTCATACTGACACAAAACTGGAGACAGGCCAACTATAAACTGAGACACGCCATCACACGATTTGCAGTGCACGGGTTTCACCACAAGCTATGCACCTACACAAGATTTCTTAACCCAAATGAGGACTGTGTGTGTGAATTATGTCACAATCAATGTTTCCGATATCAAGCGAATATGTGCAAAAAATACTAATATCACTAACGAAACTGTGCAGTGATTAGATATAGGCAAATCATATGATTTTCAGATGTATAGTGTATTTTCTCTGGCTATTTTGCTGCAATAAATATTTCATTCATAATATTCAGGAACAGATTCATTTTGTTCCGTAAGTACAGCACCAATATATAGTAGGTCTTACTGTCGTTCATCATAAAAACAAATCATAAAATACTTGCCCGGTTTATTGGACATGTATACTTTAAACGGGCATCTACCCTGAAAACTAACTCGTTGCTCATCAATTGTAAGGTATTCGTGACGGCAATAGTACTGTTTGCAGGCAGAATTTTCTTCTTCACTTTCAGGATCAAGCGAAAAATATGTTCCTCCATCACAATGTTCCAATTCTCCCTCACATTCCGATGTCAGTCATCCGTCTCTCATTTCTGGTTGCTTTATCATCAAATCTTAGACAACATCACAGGAACCGAAAAGGTTTGAGACTTATTGCTGCCCTAAATATATCTATACCAAAATAATCGGACCACAGTTCATCAAGATTTGTTTTTCAAGCTTTTAGTACTCCCGTCCCATGAAGCAAACCCAGCATTGCACTTACTTCAATTTGGTCAGTAAGCTTGACGAAGCTATGTTCAGAATCATTGGATCTCCTCGTTTGTTCTGTTAGTAATGTCTTGTATGATTTCGTCACTGATTAGTGGTCTCCAAGACTCATGCTTTGCCTCACCTGAGTCGCGATGTTATCTTCCTCGTCTAGTCGGTGGGTGGCAGCTCCACAGTTTTACTTTTAATAGATGGGCCAAGATGTATTTCAGACGCACAGTCAGTTGCTTCTTCAGAAGATTATTTACTGGCACTGTCTTCAGCGAATTCTGCACAGTTATTTTCTTCTCCACTTTCAGGATCAAGCGAAAAATATGTTCCTCCATCACAATGTTCCAATTCTCCCAAACATTCCGATGTTTACAATAAGCATTCAGAAATTGTACTTATTGACGCCATTTTACACAGCTCACTGGAATTTAATTTGGCATAGTTAGCTAAAGGTATGAATTAAAAAGTCACGCCGTCGGTACACCAGGGTCTCCAAGAACCTGTCAACAAGTTTTAAAAATGCTGGGCGAAAATATTTTTCTTTACAATAATAAAACGTACTCTCCCTTCAAGAGTCACACTCGTACTGAATTGTCATAAGCCTCTCAACACAGGAAATCACAGAGCGCGCATGCGCCGAGCGAACAAAAGATGCACAGGGTCTCGCAGACCCTGGTGTACCAAAGAAAGTTTAAGTACATTTCGTTGTGCATCAGTGCAAAATAACGCTTGAGAATATGGATAGGCTACTGGCATCGAACATCGTAGTCGATTTTGGTCCGTCGGTAGTCTATCAACTGGTTGCCGTTATAAGATATTCGCATTTATATTCTGGATTATGTGTAAATACTTGCACATATAATATAATCTTGCTTAGTGTGGCATTTCTGCAGATGGATACGAATAGAAGTAATCTTTTCTCCAAATTTCAAAATTACTCATGGCAGATAGATTTTCGAAAAATGGCGGCTAGTCTACTGATGCAATTGAGGGTATTTATCATGTGGACAAAATCAACCCATTAACGTACTGGTAAGACTTGAAAATGTCACCATAATCGGGATCGAACCCGCGTCTCTTGTCGCACGGCCAGGCAGGCTACGACCTTGCATGAATGTTGTTATTATTACAATAGTCTAAAATAAAGCAAGTTGTAGGCCTATCAATGATAAAAATGTATTTATGTTCAACGATGTCGAAATGCAAATAGTATATGTCAGAAAACGGTATCATAATGAGAGTCATTATAACACTATTCTTCATTATGAAACAGTTTCTCCAGCCTATCCGAGCTCATTCATTGACCAATTAGGTGAGGATAGCTTCGCGCATGCGCTCAAAATCCAACATGTCGGACATGAATTACATGATTTGAAAGTTCAAATTGGATATCGGATCAGCCATTGTAGTTACAATCCCAAACACAAAGGCAAAATCAGCACGAACCTTTACGGTAACAAGAGAATACTATGATATATGCAAGAAATGTATGAATCTACGTCCAGAATTTAGCAACACAGCATCCTTCTATATAAATTACCGACATGGAAAGTACACCGTCCCATATGTTCGCGTAAATAAATAGCACTGTGCCTTAATATCCCCAACTCCAATTACTACACAGCGCATTGCTTTCAAACGACTTCGGTGACAATATTAGGCCTAGTGAATGCTAGTTCTGATCGGCACTAGACATCATGCAGGCTGTAAACAATAACATTGCTTTCGAAATTCTTTGACCCACGCATGCGCTCTGTTCAGTCATCAAACCACCCAGCCTGCTCCGACCACTTACTCAAGTTACTGAGTACCACAGATATTTATGAATATTTATGTTAAAACATATAATAAAGTTATAATTCTCGTCGAACATTAACAGTCGTATGCAACATGCCTAAAATGGTAATTAAGATACTCGTGTGGGAATTATAAAACTTGCTACGCTCGTTTTATAAACATACTCGTGTCTTAATTATTGCCATTAATGGCTCGTTGCATAATGTTCTATTATGTTCGACCCTCACTATTATGTGTTTGAAAACTGTATCATAATGATGGTCATTATAACACCGTTTTTCATTACGATACAGTTTCTCCAGCCAATGAGAGCTCGTTCATTGACCAATTAGGTAACGATAATTTCGCGCATGCGCTCAAAATCCAACATGTCGGACATAAACACAACATCGAACTATAATAAATTACCGACATGGAATACCCACCGTCCATATGTTCGCGTAAATAAACTGGCGAATATGAGACAAGAAATAGCACAGTACCTTAAAATCACTAACACTAATTTCTACACAGCGCATTGTCTTCAAATGACTGCGGTGACAATATTACTGAGGGACGGCTGATGTAAACATATGGCTGCATATGGCATTGCAAGCCCACAGAGCGCATGCGTCGGCCGTTCAAAGCTCTTGAAAGACGAAGGTATAACACCCAACGCTCGCTCTGCGATCACAAAATTCCAGTAGCTGACTCTCAACAGATATTTATGAATATTTATGTTAAAACATATAATAAAGTTATAATTATCGTCGAACATAAACAGTCGTATGCAACTCGCCTATAATGGTAATTAAGACACTCGTATGGAAATTATAAAACTCGCATACGCTCGTTTTATAAAAAATACTCGTGTCTTAATTATAGCCATTATAGGCTCGTTGCATAATGTACTATTATTTAACAACATTATAAAAATAGTACATTATGCAACGAGCCTATAATGGCAATTATTAAAACACGAGTGTCATAATTACCATTACAGGCGAGTTGCAAACGACTGTTTATGTTTGACGATAATTATAACTATTTTATGTTCGAACATATATATTCATAAATATCCGTGGTGATTTCGCCAGTTTTATGTCCTGGACAGAGCGCGTGGGTCGCATGGCCTCCTCGATTCCTCTACTATGACACTAGTCACGCAGTGAAATTTAAATTATGAGGCCGTGGAAGTCAGCGCAGGTGCGATGCAATCCTTACCTAATTGGTCACACAACTGTTTCTTGAGCTCTATTGGTGGCAGAAACTGTTCCATAATGAAGAATAGTGTTATAATGACCCTCGTTATGATACATAATAATACTTACATTTTGACATCGTCGAGCATAAAAGAACATTCTCACTCTCTCTTTATTCGCTTAGTCGATTCCGACTCTCCGTGACCCAATGTGCTCAGGTACGCCAATGTCTTCTGTCCTGCACTGCCTCCCTAAGAACATTCTCACTCTCTCTTAATTCGCTTAGTCGATTCCGACTCTCCGTGACCCAATGTGCTCAGGTACGCCAATGTCTTCTGTCCTGCACTGCCTCCCTAAGAACATTCTCACTCTCTCTTTATTCGCTTAGTCGATTCCGACTCTCCGTGACCCAATGTGCTCAGGTACGCCAATGTCTTCTGTCCTGCACTGCCTCCCTAAGATTTCCAAGCTGGAATTTAGTGCTTCTGTGATGCCATTCATCCATCTCATTGTTTGCCTCCCTCTTCTCCTTGTGCCTTCTATGTTCCCCTCCTCAGTCCCTCGGTCCACATATGTGTACCCAAGCTGTCGCGAGCTTGCGTAACTGAGATGCCTCGACCACACGTGTGAACCTTCCAGTTGCGCAATTTGCTGATGCAGCGCGAGTATTATCCACTCTATCAACTTGACAGTGGCAGTTCTCACAGTGGGTATTGCGATGGCTGACTCAACCAGACTGCGTCCAAGTAAGTGTACTGTTATTGCATCAAATGTTTGTTTTAGTGGTCAGTGTATTTTTTTATGTGAAGTTAACATTATTTACAATACATGGGGGCAAGTTCTTATGCATGCACTGCTTGCGTACGTTACCGGAGAGGCCTCAATTGACGGTCCTCATATGTGAACCTCCGGTGTTTGTTGTGATGAAGTTTAAATGAAGGTCATGTTTGTTTTATAGGAATCAAACTGTTGAATGATGATGAAGTGCAGTATTGCCTTGATCACAGTGATGCAGAATTGTCAGATGACGAGGACGAAGAGATTTTTATGGGAAATGAAGTTATGGTACATGGTGAGGACGAAGAATATATCGAAAATATGACGGAAAATATTGAAAGTGCAGAAACGTCTGTCACTCATCAGGATGAACTTGATGGTGTTCAAGAAGTTACGGAAACTGAACCAGTACGCCATTCAGCAGCAATACATGCAAACAAGCGGGAAATGAAATGGAAAACTAAAACGTAAGTTGTGACATTAAGATTTTTAAACAGACAACTCTGGGCCTAAATTTTATAAATATGACACGATCATGCATGCCCATATTTAATCGTTATTTTCTCTCTTCTAGAATGGTTCAGCAAGGTCCCCCAAGAGCAGAAACATATGAGGCAGTTTATGTTGAAGAAAAGGGCATATTTGAGTGCTTGATGGAGTATCTACCTGTGGAGTTCTGGGAGCTACATTCAGAGCAAACAAATTTATATTCAGTTCAGACACGCAACCACAGATCCGTAAATACAACATCTGAAGAAATGGTACATCTGGCATGAATTCAAGTTGTTATGGGGTGTTTGGGTTATCCTCATGTAAAGATGTATTGGCAGCATGATACCAATACGGCACTGATTTCTAATTGTATGATACGGGATAGATTCTTTGAACTGAGGAACTGCATGCATTTTACAGATAATATCGCTCAGCGTGATGGCAACGAAAGACTATGGAAAGTGAATCCCTTTCTGGAATCTATTAGAAAGAAGTGTTTAACACTTCCAAGATCCAGACATGTTTCCTTAGATGAACAGATTTTCAGGAAAGTGTGGATTCCGCCAGTATGTTCCCTCAAAACCTAGCCATTTAGGACTTAAATATTTTGTCCTTGCAGCACCAGATGGCTTATTATTAGATTTTGAAATTTATGTTGGCAAAGGAACATGCTGATGACATGAAACAATTTGGACTTCGTGCAGCTGTTGTGAAACATTTGACAGCAAGTGTCCCTCAAGACAGCACCCATTGTGTCTACATTGACAGGTTTTTCACTAGTGTGAAATGTTTAGATTTTCTACTTGATAGGAACACATACCAAACAGGCACAGTGATGAAAAATAGAGTGGGGTCTGTAATAGACAAGCTGAAAAGTGACAAACAGCTCAAAAGAGGTGAATGGAATGAAAAGGTGAGGGAGGATGAGAAAGCATGCATTGCTCAATGGAAAGATAACAAAAGTGTTCTATTACTTTCCTCATGCGTTGGAAGTGAACCTGTTTCGAAGTGCATGAGATAGTCTAAAGATGAAGGCAAGAAAGTTGAATATCCTCAGCCAAAGGTGGTACAATTGTACAATGAATAGATGGGAGGTGTAGATTTGTTGGACAGGTGCTATATTCGTACTGTGAAATGGACAGTCAGGATGTTCAATCACTTTGTAGACCTAGTCATTGTGAATTGTTGGGTTATGTATCTTAGATAGTGTGTAGGCAAAAACATCCCCAAGAATAAGAGTTTGCCTTTGTTGAACTATAAGATGCATATGGGAAGAGCGATGATAAACTACAGGAAGACGGACCCTGTAGTCCATGCTAAGAAAAGAGGAAGACCTCGTAATTCTGGTCAAAATGAGGCAATTACTGATGAAGAAGATCAGGAAGTTCTCGAAAGGAAGATGCCTAGGAAGTTTGTAGCGCCACCCATTGCCGAGGTAAGGTTTGATAATGTTGGTCACATACCCAAATATGTTGAAGCAAAGAATGCTTCTAAGTGGCGATATCCTGGTTGTCATTCGAAATCCAGAATCGTGTGTGTTAAATGTGATCAGTATCTGTGTGTCATGAAAAACAATTGCTTTCAGGCCTACCATGAAAAGTAGCCAGCAATGACATACGTTTTCAAGAAAAAGTGGTCTCATGATGAGACAATATTCCTCTGTAGTTCTTTCCACTTGTAATTTTATAATGCTTAATAGCTAAATGCCTTCACATTTGCTTGCATACTACATTTCACTTATTGTACAAACATCAAATTGTATTAAAAAGCAGTCCTAGTATTTTGAGCAACAGTCATTGAATATTGTCAAGTGGACCTCATAGACCCACCATATGGATGCCGTGAATTTTATATTTTCAGGAAAAGAGGTGTTCTTTTAGGTCTTCTCAAGATGTGTCCAAAGTAGCTCAGTTTTTTTTTTTTTTTTCAGGATTAAGCCCTCCAAGGAACACTCTGGTTTAATTTGCTGTAAAACTGACTTATTTGTTCTCTTCGCAGTCCATGGAACTCTAAGAACTTTTCTCCAACACCATAATTCGAAGGAATCTATTCTACGGCGTTCAGCTTTTCTTATGGTCCAGGTCTCACATCCGTACATCACAACTGGAAAAACCATAGCCCTTACTATACGGATCTTTGTTTTTAAGGCTAGGTCTCTACTCCTTAAGATATTGTCCAGATTTGAAAATGCCTGTCTACCAAGTAGCAATCGATTTTTTATTTCATGGCTGCAGTCACCATCAGCAGAAATCTGTGAGCCAAGATAGTTAAAAATAGAGACTATCACCATTTTTTCTCGTCCTACTTGCCATTAATTGACAGTAAGTTGTTGTGTCATAATTTTTCTTTTCTTGACATTCAACATTAGTCCAGCCTTTTAACTTTCCTCCTTTACTTTCAGTAAGAGATTTTTAAATCTTGTTCAGTCTCAGCCTTCAGGATTGTATCATCTCTATATCTTAGGATGTTTATATTTAACCCAGCTATTTTCATTCCTGTTTCAACTTCATCTAACCCCACATTCCTCATAATATGTTCTGCATACAGATTAAAAAGGCAAGGTGGAAATATAGGCCTACAGCCATTTAGTTGTTCCATATAGGCCTATGGTTCTCACTGTAGCTTCTTGATCAGAGTATAAGTTCCGAACCAGGTTAATGATATGTTCTGGTACTAAAAGAACATTAGCCTATGCACGCATAAATTTGCAAAAAACACTGTACAGATAAAATGATTGTTACGCTGCCCTGTTCATTGAAACTCTAAGTCAGCATCTCCAACTATGTCTCTTGCAAGTGTTTGGGATTTGCAGGTGTTAGTTAGGCTTCCCAGTTGGCCTCAAAGGTTTCAATACCCGAAGAAAGAAACTCTTCCTACCTCGTGGTGTGCGACTAGGTCTGGGTTCGATTCCCGGATCTGACAAGAAATATTATTGAGATTTGAGGAATGGAACGAGTGCTTTCCGCCTCGTGATGTTCATCTGAGCAGGGTTTGATTCCCACCTCAGAAATCTCGGAAATGGTTTCCCACCTCTACTTCTGGCGGATACCAGGATGGATCCTAGCTTATGGCCATAGCTGTCCCCTTCCACATCCTCCCCTGAATGAGGCCTACATTAGGCTACCTACACAGTACACACAAACATGGCAGCCTACAACGCCGTGACGTTTACAGCTGAATTTCCTTTAGTTTTAGTCAGTTTATTTTGCAACAATTGACATCCTTTTTGCGATACATGATAACCTTTTCTAGGGCTACTCAACTGAAACCTCATTGTTGTCGAAGCTTGCAATATAACCTGCTTTGTAATTCGCATTTCTTGTCTCCATAATTTGGTAGGAAGACAATACTCGTGTTATGATGACTGCTTTACAGCGGAGGTAATAGGCCACTTAAGTGCCCAATGCAAATTATCTGTGACAGTCAATTCACAATATTTAATTGTCGAAGACACAGAGGAGTGGCTATTTAACTAGGAACAACCTTATGACGACAATAGTTACCCTCATGTTAGTTGGAGTCGATAATAATTCTCGTTTGAACTGCGTGCTTTGTAACACAAGGAGATCTTGGTAATTAGTGGATTCCGAATGACTGTATGCTACTAGTGGCGATTTACAATACCTGTAGGCCTACAGTAAACTAAGGTCAATTTCACGTGGCTAATTAAGTGTATTGATAGATTTTTACCGTCAGTACTTCATTGTGTGAAGAAAAAAAAAAATTACTCACCGCAAATCAGGTTTGTGTGTTCATAGGAAGATGGAGACTGAATATAGGATTTTTTATTTCCCTGCTTTCTGAGCAGCCACAATTACTTGTTCATTTTATCAATTCAATCGCAATGATAACAACTTATTCGACCAGCGTCATGGTCGTATTTGTTTTACTGTTTTTGACAAACATATAACTGCTCCTTATCACTGTGCACTTCCTCATCTGATTTATTGTATATGAGAATGACTTGGCGTAGCCTACTGGTATAAGTAAGGTCTTTAATTAATTCTTCAGTGCCTTTCTTGTGTTCTAGTTTCCGGAACACAATGGAGGAACAACTATTTATTAAGAGTGAGCCTGACTGGTTGACAGATACAGTCGAAGTCTCTAACAATGTGAGTTGCATTTAGATTCGTTTATGGTGTAACATTGCATTCTTAGTGATGTGCATGGCAAGTGAGGTTTAGTGACTTAACACACTACATAATGGTAAATGGCACGCTAACGTTTAGTAACGTAACTTAGTACTCATATTGTTTGTGCTTATTTTTGATTGGCTCATACTTGTGTTACTTCGCAGGAGACAACTGTCCTGTTGCCCTCGGATAACGTGAAAGACGAGCCTGCTGATATATTTGACGATGCAAGGATAGCAGTTAAGGAGGAACAAGAACTACAGGTTCTGCGTTATTTCTCTTGTAATAATATGAATGATTTTTAGAGTGTATATTGTTTGGAAGATTGGAATACTTAGTCTTGTTTTCTATAAGAACGCCAACAGTAGCTGATGTTATTGTATTGATACTGCAGTTCCACTCTGCTGGCACCCTGGATCCTATTATAGGTTAAGTCTACACAATGTGCCATGCTATAACTCCATCATATAAGGCATTTGAGATATGATAGCCCATAAGAGAATGCGCTGCTGGTTGCTATAGGCTAGTGGGGTAGAGGAAAGTCTGCCACAGCAAAGCAAGCTCGATACCGGCATAATACAATGCTAAGATTCTAACGTGGGCGTCAGCAATCGTAGCCTATTTCTAATGAATAATGAATAATTAGTAGCACTGAATGAAAGTAGAACGGGCGATAACATTATCTATTGTACATAAATTAGCCAAATTACCTCATTAAACGACGAGAAATAAATCAGGGAATGAAGCTTAAATAAATATTTCCTCCTCCGCTGTCTGTGACCCACCCAGCCATTCAAAATAGGATCACAACTTACTTAGGCAAGATTCCAGCTGTGGCTGCCATTGTTCACATCAATCGTCATTAAAACAGTACTGCCAACCTTATTCTTACGTACTATGCCACACCAGCAACTGACCATTCTAACCTTCGTTTCGTCCAATCCAATGGTTTTGACAATGGATACAGCCTAACGCGCTTAGATCAATCCTTATTGACAATGGATACAGCCTAACGCGTCCAGATCAATGGTTTTTGACAATAGTTACAGCCTAACGCGTCCAGATCAATGGTTTTGACAATAGTTACAGCCTAACGCGTCCAGATCAATGGTTTTTGACAATTGCTACAGCCTAACGCGTGCAAATCAATGTTTTTTGACAATGGTTATAGCCTAACGCGTCCAGATCAATGTTTTTTGACAATAGTTACAGCCTAACGCCTATAGATCAATGTTTTTTGACAATAGTTACAGCCTAACGTGTCCAGGTCAATGGATTTTGACAATGGATACAACCTAACGCATCCAGATCAATGGTTTTTGACAATAGTTACAGCCTAACGCGTCCAGATCAATGGTTTATGACAATGGTTACAGCCTAACGCGTCCAGATCAATGGTTTTGGACAATAGTTACAGCCTAACACGTGGAAATCAATGTTTCTTGACAATGGTTATAGCCTAACGCGTCCAGATCAATGTTTTTGACAATAGTTACAGCCTAACGCCTACAGATCAATGTTTTTTGACAATAGTTACAGCCTAACGTGTCCAGATCAATGGATTTTGACAATGGATACAACCTAACGCGTCCATATCAATGGTTTTTGACAATAGTTACAGCCTAACGTTTCCAGATCAATGGTTTTTGACAATGGTTACAGCCTAACGCGTCCAGATCAATGGTTTTTGACAATAGTTACAGCCTAACGCGTCTTGATCAATGTTTATTGACAATAGTTACAGCCTAACGCCTCCAGATCAATGTTTTTGACAATAATTACCGCCTAACCTGTCCAGATCAATGGTTACAGCCTAACGGGTCCAGATCAATGATTTTTGACTATGGTTACAGCCTAAGGGTCCAGACCAATGGTTTATGACAATGGTTACAGCCTAACGCGTCCAGATCAATGGTTTCTGACAAAGGTTACAGCCTAACGCGTGCAAATCAATGTTTTTTGACAATGGTTACAGCCTAACGCGTCTTGATCAATGTTTATTGACAATAGTTACAGCCTAAAGCCTCCAGATCAATTTTTTGACAATAATTACAGCTTAACCTGTCCAGATCAATGGATACAGCCTAACGGGTCCAGATCAATGGTTTTTGACAATGGTTACAGCCTAATGGGTCCAGACCAATGGTTTTTGACAATGGTTACAGCCTAACGCGTCCAGATCAATGGTTTCTGACAAAGGTTACAGCCTAACGCGTCCAGATAAATGGTCTTGGGCAATGGATACAGCCTTACGCGTCCAGATCAATGGTTTGGGCAATGGTTACAGCCTAACGCGTCCAGATCAATTGTTTCTGACAATGGTTACAGCCTAACGCGTCCAGATAAATGGTTTTGGGCAATGGTTACAGCCTAACGCGTCCAGATCAATGGTTTTTGACAATGGTTAGAGCCTAACGCGTCCAGATCAATAGATTTTGACAATAGTTACAGCCTAACGCGTGCAAATCAATGTTTTTTGGCAATAGTTACAGCCTAACGCCTCCAGATCAATTTTTTTGACAATAGCTACAGCCTAACGTGTCCAGATCAATGGTTTTTGACAATGGTTACAGCCTAACGGGTCCAGATCAATGGTTTTTGACAATGGTTACAGCCTAACGCGTTCAGATCAATGGTTTTTGACAATGTTTACAGCCTAACGTGTCTAGATCAATGGTTTTTGACAATAGTTACAGCCTAACGTGTCCAGATCAATGGTTTTTGACAATGGTTACAGCCTAACGGGTCCAGATCAATGGTTTTTGACAATGGTTACAGCCTAACGCGTTCAGATCAATGGTTTTTGACAATGTTTACAGCCTAACGTGTCCAGATCAATGGTTTTTGACAATAGTTACAGCCTAACGTGTCCAGATCAATGGTTTTTGACAATGGATACAGCCTAACGGGTCCAGATCAATGGTTTTTGACAATGGTTACAGCCTAACGCGTCCGAATCAATGATTTTTAATTAAACATTGATTTTATATCCTACTTTTCTTTATCAACAGTGATTTTGTATCCCGTATGTTGGCAACAATTTGTGCACCTCGGTGTGTGCCGTTAGAGTGCGCCTTGTTGACAGTTCAATGAGATGCAAGCGCTCTCGGAACATGGCAGCCGTTTTCAAAAGCGCAATAAATAACACATGTTTACGTACTTTAGCACATATATGAGGTGCAGAAGTGACCAGGGTTCCTAATTTCAATACGTTATATCGCCCAGAAGATGAAACAAGAACACCAGGTATGTAAATGTCACATTCTTGTCTGATGCAAATGTATAAGCCGCGTTCTACTTTCAGTCAGAATTAATGAATAATCTTCACCACTTCTTTATTCTTCATTTTCTTGGAAATGTGACCAACAACGGAACAAACAGAAAATATTACGTTCAGGTAATTGTTCTAAGCAATTGCACGACCAATGCACTTTGCCTCTGGTAGTTCATTTGTCAACTCTTGATGGACAGGACCAGTTTGTAGAGTGCCATGTTCTCTAGAATAATTTGTATAAATTCTTGTTTAAGACAGCTTAAGCGGGGGCTGATGACGCCTCTTAAAACCTCCATTACTAATTAACTTACTAACAGCTAAAGTGCATACGAAATTTGAGTACCAAGCTGCCACGGCTACATGACCTGTTTACTTGTGCCGGGTCCACATTGACCATCCCTAGTTGAGCTTCCCCTCAATTTTGATCCCAAAAGCTATAGGTACCGTGATCATCCTTTTTCTCACCCTAATTCGAAGTTCTCTGCAGTACTTGATATACATCCCTAATTTCATAAGTGGTAAGACCTCTTCCTAACCTTCATGGTATACTGTATATAGCACAACTGCCTGGAATATAAGGTATTCTGATATAATCCACTTGTCATAAAAAGTAACTAAAAGGGCGGTGATCATGGAGACACGTTTTCCCTCAATGTGAAAGTTTTTATTTGGCTACGACGTGATTTAGAACCAGTAATAATAATAATAATAATAATATCGTATGGCCTCGGGTGCCTGGTTCAAGCTTTTTTAATTGACACCCAGAGGGTAGCTTGCATGTCGAATTTCGTCGTTCCTTTGAACGCTATGAAAGTCAAGGAGGTTAGATATCTAAACTCCTTGACACTACAGCGCTTTCATGTAGAGAATGGAGGAACTTTAGTTGGCGGAAAATCCCGAGATTTATTTTGCCATTGAACACGGCCTACTGAATTCAAATGGGTTCTTTAACATGCCAACAACGTATGACATGAGTGTCGTGATTTTTGTCGCCTTTCAAAAATCACTTACCATGGTCAGGAGCGAACCTGCAAACTTGGGGTTGGTAGTCGACATTATAACCACTCACCCACCGTGGCAAGCTGTTTAGAACCAGTGATATCACGAAAATTTCCTGCATGATTCACTGCTTCTACACTTCTTTGAATGTGTTAAATAATTGCACTGCTTTGAATCTGATACTGATGTCTTCCCTATTGCACTTGTTAATATTTTTACACAATATAGCCGCCTCCTCCACGCCACCTATTAGATGATTTTATTACTGCAATCTGGCCGCCATGGCCATCAATAACGAAGTTACACTGCGCACAGTTTTATAGAATATTATTTCTCCTCTTTAGCTCTGATATTGAACTTTGCAATTCGCAGCACGATTTCACACAGCACGACGATTGACCATGCGCTTAACAGTTCGCTAGTGTTTCATTAGTTCACCAAGAAAAAGTGTGAAATATTCGACGCGTTACTTGCAAATTCCGCACTTACTAATAAATGTTCTCCAGCGTATTATAAATGATATTAATGAATGTTTACAGCTTTCAGTACCATGCGGTCCAATGCACAAATCTCCGCACTCACTCTCTTTAGCGTTCGAAAAGTACTGTGCAGTAATAAGTAAGCGTTTCCAGCTTCTTCCCTCTGTGACCAGTCAGGTTGCTCCTTCACCATATCCTTCTACATAATTCCAAATATTTGTTACTGGCGCCGACAACCTAGACGTTAGGCCCCTTAAGGCAACAAATATCACCTCCATGTCTATTATTCCCTAATAGATAATGTCTTATATAATGCAGTAAATTTCCAACTCAGTTTATTGTGTTGTTTGTGTCTACTGTTATTTTAATATTTGTTTCCATCTCTTGAGTTTGATGAAGTTCACAGCTCACTCGATCCTTCCACAGCCCTTTCATGCTTCTTTCTCCATGTAAGAGCTCAGGTCGCAATCTCTTCGCTTTATTTGATGTTACATGGTCTGACGTAGAATTCAGATATAGGCGCGCTTAATGATCAAGTGAACGGGGTGAATATGTTGTGCCCATATTGATCCGAGATACCCCTGAGTCGAAAGCCAAATCAACCCTCGTGAGATCCCTTCACCAGCAAACACACATGGATTTGAGCTGGTCCCAACACGAGACCGTTACTCTCAGGTTTTGGGTGTGGTTATGACGCTAGTCGAAGCACATGCTAATTAATAAACAGAAGGTTCAAATCTATTACAAATAACCACACATTTTAAGATAAAAATTCGTGTCCATAAGTGATTTCTTCACAAACTATCCCTAGCTCACTCTGTATTGGGGATCAGGTGGTTAGTCCACAAGCTAACTACAAAATAAACACTCCTGAAAATAAATTTCATCTGACATTACTGTCCGAATTAACTTCCAGGCGTCCTATATTCTGAAACGCTATTAAAATATAAGCTAAGAAATGGTACAAAAATAGTTCCAACGCAAATACAAATGTCAATTATTCATCAGATCTAGTTAAATTGCTCGTATCTTCGGTAGATACCTAATCCCCTGTTGTTCCACAACGATCAGTAACAGCTGACAAAGATACCAGAATAAAAATAATAAGTTATGATGGGACCACATCTACCATTTAAATTAATAAAATTAAATCCCGCTAGGTAAATCCCGTACAAAGTATCCTACAAAACATCCCATCTGAAACTCACAAGCAAATGACATACAAGAAAAATATGTACAAGAATAAACATGATCTCGTTTGGGTGTCGTATTGTTGACAGCGCATCTGTTCCTTCAGAAAGTCGTCTCGCAATCAGTGAAGTCTCATATTTCTTATCTAGGTCATGTGTGTCGCTTGTGTTTGGATTGTATTCAAAATGATGGAAAACTGTGTATGATTTATTTCCACCTTTGTAAAGGGACGCGTTTGTAAAACAAGTAATTTCTCTGCAGGATGATGCTGACCTGATTGAGGACATCAAGATAGAAGACTTTTCGATACCAGAGCTTGTTCCAAGAAGGGAAGAAATAGAAATTCCTCCTGTAGCGAGTGATGGAGTTTTGAAAGAGGTAAGAACCTTTCGGGTTACTACTTGTTGCACCTTATAAGAGACATCACTTGATCGCCATCTTCCTCTCACCATTGCAATTAAGGGTATATAAAATTGTGTATTCAGACCGTACTGATGACTGTTGTTACGTTGGGATTGGTATAGAAGGTACAAGTCGTGTGGAAGATTGCCTTCTGATGGCTTAATAATCTTCTTCTTTTCCTTGAGCGTCTGCCCCGCGCGCTGTGGGGTCCATTTCGCTCTGTCTCGGGCTGCATCTGGATGGATGTTCACGCTTTGGAGGTCTTTATGAAGCGTTGTTTAGGTCGTCCTTTAGGTCTTCTGTATCCCGTCTGGCAATAGAGTCATCTTCGACCCGTAAAACATTCCCAAACCAACGAAGTCGGCTCTCATGCATCTTGTCTTGGATCGGTGCAACTCCAAACTGTTTTCTGATGCTGTCATTGGAAACGTGTCTTAACTTAGTGAGGCCCGCTGTCCATCTCAGCATCTTCGTTTCCATTACACTTAGGCGGCGTTCTGCCTCGACTGTAGTCGGCCAGCACTCACAACCATACAAGGCGACTGGCCGGATGACAGTACGATAGATATTTGATTTTAAATGATCTTTCATACTGCGGTCGCATGTGACTCCGGTTGTTGTTCGCCACTTCATCCAGGCTGCCTGAGTTCTGGTATTGAGTCGGCCGTCAACAGTGATTGTGGACTCACACGCGTCAGATCTTCACCATTGACCGTGATGGTTCGTCTATCTGATGTCATGTACTCAGTTTTCTACAAGTTAAGGCGCAAACCATGTTGCACCTACCGGTCACACCATTCTTGAGTTTGGCTTTGCAGATCAAGCTTGTTTTCTGTTGCCAGCATCACGTCATCAGCATAAAGTAGGGTCCATGGTAATGGCTGGTGCAGGTCAACTGTCACGGTGTCCATAACTAGAATGAAAATAAGCGGTGATAATGCAGAACCTTGATGGACGCCGACTGTGATGGGGAAGTCCTTGGATTGTCCTGAAGTTGTACGGACCTAACTTCTTGGCTGTGCATAAAGCAACTGCACTCAGTTAATAAGCTGCTCTGGCACATCATGTTTTCGTAGTGCTAGCCAGATGAGACTTTGAGGCACTGGCTTAATAATAAAGATAATAATAATTGACACATAAAATTTACTTCCACGAAATTGCATTTGAAATGATATGGGGGTGGGGGGAGAGGAAAAGAGATACATATTTCTTCAGATCCTCTCCTCAGAACTATAACACATGAGAAATGATCGGTGACAACTGCTATTTATTTATAAGTGGGAGAATGACAAACACATCATATTACTTACCATGAAATAATCTCAAATATCAAATTATGACGATTGACCCCCTTATACAGTTAGATGGATCTATCAGAACAAACTCTGACTGAAAAATCCTTTCAAACGAAAGTATCACTTCTATCACTTATTATAACTAACGCTCTTCAAAATCAAACGTCGAAATGTGTGGATAGACCGATGAACCAGGATCTCATAATCTATAAATGTGTTTTAATATAACTTTCCCTTCCAATATAAGACAAAAAAAAACACAGAAATGTCTACCTCGATATAAATACGAAATTCTAAATTCGTTTTCAAATCACGTACCCTTCCAGTGAACTATACTGAACAATAAAAATCGAATCACAAACCTAATCTAAACTGGAAACACTTAGGGGAAAGAATTTCCCTTGTTTACAATCAGCTGATCCGAAGTTAATAACCTCTCAAATGTTCGGCCTAAAATATCTAACTCAATATATATCACCAACACATCTCTTCACTTCGGGATGATAAGTGTGATTCATTTCTCGCTGAGGCTCCAAGATCACATGTATCTCCGTTGAACAATCAAGATGCTATTGTATGTGGTAATGCATATCATTTGTGTAGCTTAGTGGAAACTCACTCGAACCTCAACGTAAACAATTTGGCTCCCATGGCCTCGCAGATTGAGTCTCCCAATAGCTCTTAGTCAAATATTCACATGTTATAGGTTTACCTGCGTCACAAACTATGGGCGGTAGGTGGCTACAACCGTCACCAGTCGTTGTTATACACCTGCCACATGGCTTAACTTAAAATGGCACATTATTCATAATGCACACATACTACATGCGAATTACTCACACATTATAAATCTTACCTTTCGAATCACTAATATTCCACCTCAAATAATAACACGTGTTCAATCTCGCTGATCAATCAATCGCTTGCTTGTAAATTCAAAGGATTTCTAGCGGTGAATGAGCTGGCAGTCTCAACATTACTAAAATATTTTATCACTGGTCATGTATTCTCACTCCATCCAGACGTCACACTCAATATACATAGTTATGTTCCAACATACACTTCTTCTAACGAACAGGTGATTTGTGATACGTTGTTTCTACTTAACAAGACACCTCCAAATCGCTACTTTAGCCTATCACAAATATCAAAAATTAAGGGGAAAAAGTATCCTTCCTGGACTATGTTATATTTACATTCACAACCCCTCTTTCTTAAACAGGAAATGACTAAGAAATGTTTTATTCCACCTCCGTAGTTTATGGCCAAGGACTGCCCCTTCCAAAATGCCTAATTCATAGTTATAATGTGGACACTCATTTCGCTGATGTCTTACATCTCTCTCACATAAATGTTTTGTACACATTGCAATTAATTTCACTGTAATTTTTTTAATATGTGGCCCTGTTATTATGGTACACTCTCTGTGGACTCCACCATTTATACAGTCCCAAGCGTTTCCGCTCATGTGACTGTGGACTCCACTATTTATACACTCCCTAGCCACTCCGCTCATGTGACTGTGGACTCCACTATTTATACACTCCCTAGCCACTCCGCTCATGTGACTGTGGACTCCACTATTTATACAGTCCCTAGCCACTCCGCTCATGTGACTGTGGACTCCACTATTTATACACTCCCTAGCCACTCCGCTCATGTGACTGTGGGCTCCACTATTTATACACTCCCTAGCCACTCCGCTCATGTGACTGTGGACTCCACTATTTATACACTCCCTAGCCACTCCGCTCATGTGACTGTGGACTCCACCATTTATACAGTCCCAAGCCACTCCGCTCATGTGACTGTGGACTCCACTATTTATACACTCCCCAGCCACTCCGCTCATGTGACTGTGGGCTCCACTATTTATACACTCCCTAGCCACTCCGCTCATGTGACTGTGGACTCCACCATTTATACACCCCCTAGCCACTCCGCTCATGTGACTGTGGACTCCACTATTTATACAGTCCCTAGCCACTCCGCTCATGTGACTGGATTCTCCACTGTCGTTTCTTCTCCTCGCGTATTGATATTGTGTCTAGTTTCTAAATAATATATTTTGTTTACTTTGTGTTTTACACGAACAAATGACTTCATAATTCTTGCTTGTATTTGTATAGTCCCCTTAAAATACCATAGTTTTCATAGAATCAATATATTTCTCTTTTTCGCGATCTGAATGGGAGTGTGTTCGCTGATCTATGACGCGCCCCACGATTTCTGTAGGCTGGATATTCAGCGAATGGACACCTGCCAAGGAGTGGTCGGTACGCAATTCTGCTGTCCTGGCCTTCATCCTGTGTATAGGTGATCTATTTTGCCAGTCTCCCTTGTCAACATGTATTGTGAAATTGTACCTCTCTTTTTTGCAGTGAAAACTGAAATTACTATGTTTTTTTAGAACAACATTCTTGTGTATAAGTGACGCTTCTAACAACCTTTAAAATATGTCTATTCTTGAATGTTTTAGTTCTTTTCTTATTTAGAAGAGTAAGATAATACCTCAGAAATTACTGAGTCATTTTGTCGCTAGGTTATAAAAGAAGAAACCCATGATGGCGAGAGGGATGCAAGTAGAAATCATCCAAATGAGTAAGTAGACACTAAAATAAGGTAAAATATTGTGTTTTTTTTTTCTGAATGCAAACGAAAAATGTTGGCTCTGAATAAGTTATACTCTTTTTATATTTGTAATTGAACATATTTATTTGTGTTATTGTCTGATATAAGTGGATATTCTCATTCAGAGTTTTCACTGTTGAAGGTATTTCAGTCTTCTTCTTCGAGTCTTCATTCTGTTGACTGGATTGATGCAGCGCTTCATGGCTTCCTGTTCTGAGATAATAGTTTCATCTCTACATACTGTAGCAACCTCATCCAACATCTGAGGCAATCTATTTAACATATTCTAACCTTGGTCTAACCCTACAGTTCTTGTCCTGGAGCCTTCTTTCCATAACTAAATTTGCTATTTTTGGGTGTCTTAGTTTTTGTCCTACCAACCTATCTCTTCTCTTCATTAGTAGTCAGCAGAGACGTCTCTCCTTTCTCACTCGTCCTAACTTAATGCCTCTTCGTTTGTAACTCTATCTACGCATCTGATCTCCATCATTCTCTTGTAACACCACATTTCAAACGCTTTTATTCTCCTCTTTACTGCTGCAGCAACATTCCAAGTTATACTTCCTTAGAGCGCCACGCTCCAGACAAATTATTTCAAAACCGGCTTTCTTATAAATAAGGTAATAATAATAATAACTGGCACCACAGTCCATGAGGGCCGAGGCCTACCAAACGACTGCTGCCCAGCCATTTGGCATGCAGATATTAGGGTGACACGTGGTCAGCGCGTCAGGTCCCCTTGGCCGTTAATCTTGGTTTTCGTGACCGGGGCGCGGCCTCACTCTCAGACAGCTACTCAATTGTCCACACGAGGCTGAGTGCACCCCGGTAATAAATAAGGTACACAACTAAATAAAGAGACACAATATTAGACTAGCAATTATATTGCATTTAAATGCACTTTTCCATTGATAACCAGCACCAACAGGGAGAGTGGCTGAGTCGCTCTATCAAAGAAAAGAATGAGCGCACGGTATTTTAATTTACTTAATTTAACGTACGCTATTAAAAGAGCTAATGTGAATTTTTATAATTAAATTTCATACTTTTTTGCCCAGAATAATCTAAAGCGTTAGGCGAACCATTTTCGGGAGCGTGCAAACTGCAGTCGATTTACTCCCGTATGAGCAGATCTGCCTGTGAAAAACTTATAAAAAACCGCTCACAACACAATCCACAATTTGAAGCTTTCGCGTTTTATGGCAGCAAGGGTGTACCGGTTGGTGGTGGCGACCTGGCGCTCGTAGTTATTGCTAATTCACTTAGGTGTTGTTGATTCTTTAGGTGATCTGCGAAATAGTGGTCACGTGTACTTGGGTATGAGTAAATGTCTGATAACCTGTATCACTGCGATGTCTGTAATACTGTAGTGTGTGTACTATTAATTAGGGTGGAGAAGTGAGAAACCACGTAAAACTACTTCCAGGATGGTTGAGGTAGGAATCGAACCCGCCTCTTCTCAGTTTTCCCTCACGAGGCTGAGTGTATCCCGTTCCAGCTCTCAAACCAGAATTAAAGTTTTTGGCAGAGCGGGGATTCGAACCCGGACCTCCCCGGTGACAGCCATGAATGCTAGCTACTACGCAACGAGCCGACCGATTCATTCACAGTCAGGGATACTGTGGTAATAAGGTTCCTATGTTAGAGTAATGTTCAAATTTGATCAGTGTGGGGCAAAGAACCAAGGCCCAAGCACTAAAAAGTAGTACCTTTGTGCCTGTGCCAGACGTGAGATGTACGCAACGTCGAGCCGGGATGGTCGCTGTGTCTACAGCGGCCCAGGGCATTTCAGTGACGTGTGACGTCAGACAAGAGCGCAAGGTGCAAGTTGATTCCAGGCGGGTTGCGTATTCGGAACGACAATAGCTATACTGGATTATTCCCTCCCCCCCACAAATGTAATCACTGCCAGGGAACTGAGCAAGAGAGCAGCGTGGTGGTGCTTCTAGCCCTAACGTGGTGGCACAGCGGTAACGACAATAGCTATACTGGATTATTCCTTCCCCCCACAAATGCAATCACTGCCAGGGAACTGAGCAAGGGAGCAGCGTGGTGGTGCTTCTAGCCCTAACGTGGTGGCACAGCGGTAACAATAGCTATACTGGATTATTCCCTCCCCCCCCCCACACACAAATGTAATCACTGCCAGGGAACTGAGCAAGAGGGCAGCGTGGTGGTGCTTCTAGCCCTAACGTAGTGGCACAGCGGTCAAGCTGTTGGCCTTTCACCAAGTGTTCGATTCCCGGTCAATGCTTGTGAAATTTTCGAAGTGAAATGCCATGTCCTGTGCTTCGGATTCCACGTAAAATGGAGGTCCCGTGGCTCATAATCATAAGATTCACAGTCACGTTAAACTACAATGTTCCTTTTTCTGATCTAAATTGTATATACATGGGTTTCCTTACGTTAATGGCTTCTGGCCTCATAATTAGGCTACTCTTAAACAGCTTACCAGACAGGACTTCAGGGTAATATTTACTATCGGCTACCTTTCTTCCCGCTAATCAGTGATATCTGGGAGACTTGCATATATATGGTGACCGGGGCGGAACATGAAGATTATCTGGCCCAAAGTCACACTCAGCGGCCTCTTCAAGCTGGAGTCGCATCTTAGGATGTCCGAATCAAAGGCCAAGAAGCCAGACTGAAGTGTCAAAGCATGTGATGTCATGTTACTAACATCAAAGCGGAAGAGAATACAGAGAACAGGTTTAAGTAGGACAAGAACACTTGCCGGAAAAACGAGTAGAGGCTCAAATCAGATCACGCCATAAGATGGCGCTATAAACTGGATATCATCCCTGTCTGCATTTAAAGAAACTCCTACTACGTCCCATTTCCAAGTCCATGTTGTTTGCAATTTATGTTGATAATAGCGCACTGATTTACATAAAGAGCAGTCCTAAAATGGCAGCATAGAAAAGAACCTGTGTGATCACTATTTTACACCGGCTAATGGGACGATTGCAGCCACTCACTGTGACCATGCTCAAGTACTGTATTATCCCCTCCGGAACAATGGCTGGCAGCGTGGTGCAGCGGCAACATTCTCGCCTGCTGTAGCCAAGGTTGCAGGATTGAAATCTGGCGCAGTATATATATGGTATCCAGTGTGAATGTTTATAACCTATTTGTGATGGGAACTGTTTCTGATGTGTGGAAGACCCTATCACTTGTTACAGTGACCAGAAATTATCTGTGATGTGAGTTTGTGAAGGAAAAACCACTAGTCGTTATCATGCGAAGTCCTTGCAAAGAGAGCAGCATGTTCAACTTAGGTACATGGAATGTGAGAACAGTATCTAAGCTTGGAAAATTGGAAGAAGTAAAGATCTCAATGATAAAGAAAGACCTGGGTATGCTGGGTGTCTGTTGATCTCGATGGGCATGAAACGGCGACTTTCAATCAGGCAATTTCAGGGAAATGATAAAGGTGGACTGAATGGAGTAGCAATAACCCTAAAAGGTAAATGGTGTCAAAATGTTATGAATACCTGTCATATTAGTGACAGGAATATGATGGTGAAGATAAAAGTTACTGACGTGGTATATTTTCCTACCACTAACAGTGAAGATGATGTTATAGAAGAAATGTATGATTGTATTCAAGAACTCTTTGTGCTAGTAGACACCAAAACTAATTTATCGTAATGGGAGACTGCAATGCTTCAGTTGGTAGTCATGAAAATCTTAAACATGCTGGTAAATCCGGACTTGGTGAAATGAACTCGAGAGGTGAGCAATTACTAGAGTTTTGTGAACAACATGAACTATTAATAACTAATACATGCTTTGATGTTCTCAAAAGACGACGCTATGCATGGGTAGATCCTGGAGATGGTAGAAAGCATCTGATAGACTATAATTATAATCGTACGGCGGAGATACAGAAACCAAGTGCATACCAGTCACAGTTACCCAGGGGTAACATTAGTCGCAGCGAAATGCAATACTCGATACAGAAAGCAAGTGCATACCAGTCACAGGGGTTGATGTAGCCAGCGATCATACATTAGTTGTAGCGAAGTGTAATACTCGATTCAGAAAACATAAAACGTACAGTTCTAAGAAATGGTGTTTAAATAAATTACTATATAAGCTTGGAAAATTGGAAGATGTGATATCCTGTATTCCGCTGAGGAAGGTCGCCATGCACTACATATATTGACTCAAGGTAATAAATAGACATATTTAGAATAATGACGAAATCAAGTTGGTAATACCAACATTTGTAAGTACTGAAATTTGAAATACACCTGAAATAGAGTAGTCTGTTAGAGTTACTTACTACAGTTGGCTGCCCTGGTGACTATGAATAAATTCTTAGTTCGATCTCTTAAGGTATTGAATGCACATACAAAATTTGGTTGAAGTATAATGGATAGTATGGACGTAACATGCTGTTTGATATTGGATTTATAAGTGCATGTAAAATCATTTTGGGAACAATGTAATGTATGTGATGCTCAGAATTAATCTGAAATATTACGATCTATTGTAGTGCCAATTTTGGATAAAATCCATTTGTTAGTATAGAAGTTACATGTAATTAAAATTGAAACTATCAGAAAGCCTAGAATCATGACGGCAGTATGTCTAGAATGTCAGGAACCATACGTGTGCAAATTTCAGAGCTAATGGCCTGCAATTATTCTGATATATTGATATTAAAATTTAACAAAGAGGGAGAGCATTTATTAACAGTTGGCATCCCTGCTAGCTCTTACGAACACGCATAGCCAATACCGTTATGGTACACAAAGCACATAGGAAATTTGATTGAAATCCATTTGTTAGTATAGACCTATCAGCAGGCTTAGAATCCTGTTGGCAGCACTGATGTACTGTATAGAAGTTAAACCGAACTAAGGTAGAATGTCAGGTACTATACGTGTGCATAGTTTAGACCTGTTGGCTTGCATACTTTCTGATATATTGGTATTAGGTTTAAGACATAGAGAGAAAATTTACTAACAGTTGGCAGCCCTGGTGGCTCTTTACGCACAGTCATATCTCTTATAGTACACATAGTACATAGGACATTTGGTTGAACTCGATAGCATAGAAGTTTTAGAAATTGGACTTATTGGCAGGCTTAGAATCATGTTGGCAAGACTGCCAAGTATGGACTGCCGAAAATCAATTTGGAATGTTATTATCTATGTGTGTGCCAATTTTGGAAAAGTTCGCGTGAATATTTTCTGAGATTTCAAATGTAGAGCTCAAATTCCAATTGCGATTTTTCAGCAGTTGGTAGCACTGATGTCAATTTCAAATATGGACGTGAGATATTCAGGTATACCTCTTTATTCTTACCAAATTTGGCTTCGATAGCTGTAGCCGTTAAGAGTTGATAAGGGGGACGCACAGACAGACAGAACGATTGACAGACACACATTTTCCCGGATCATCTCATAAGTCAACTTGTTCCTCATTTTTGCAAAATTAGATAAGTAGGCTAACAAAAATTTCCGTGACGAACTAGAGAGCCTACTTTTCTCGAAATGTAAGATTCATGCCAATGGTTAATCTATATTGACCTAATTAGAATAAGGACGAAATTGAGTTGGTAATATCGAAATTTCTAATTAGTTCGAAATACAACTGGCATAATGTAGCCTAATAGAGCACTACGTTGGCAGCCCCGGTGACTGAATATATTCTTAGTTCCATCTCATAAGGTACTGAATACAAAATTTGGTTGTAGTCCAATGGATAGCAAGGACGTTGCATGTAGTTAGATATTGTACCTATCAGCGCGCGTAAAATCATGTTGGCAACAATGTCATGCATGTGTTGGTCAGAAATAATCTGAACTATTATGATCTATTGTTGTGCCAATTTTGGATGAAATACATTTATTTGTATAGAAGTTACATGTATTTTAAAATTAGACCAATCAGCAGGCTTAGAACCATGTTGGAATCACTGACGTATATTAGTTACTCCAAATTAATCTAGAATGTAAGGTACGATACGTGTGCAAAGTTTAGAGCTGTTGGCTTGAATACTTTCTGATATATTGATATTAGGATAAAAAATAGAGACAGCATTTATTAACAGTTGGCAGCCTTGGTTGCTCTTAAGAATACGCATCGTCATATCTGTTATAGTACACATAGCACATACGAAATTGGGTTGAAATCCAATTGATAGTATAGAAGTTACATGTATTTGCAATTGGTCCTATCAGCAGGCTTAGAATCATGTTGGTAGTACTGAGGTCCATTAGTTACTCCAAATTAATCTAGAATATCAGGTTCTATACGTGTGCAATCTGTGCATAGTTTAAAGCTGTCTGCGTGCATTCTTTCTGATATATTGGTATTTGGATAAAAACAATGGAGAGTGTATTTATTAACAGTTGGCAGCCCTGGTGGCTTTTAAGGATACGCCCAGTCATATCTGTCTATGTACACATAGTCCATACAAAATTTGGTTGAAATCCAATTGATAGTGTAGAAGTTATATGCTTTTGAAAATTGGACCTATCAGCAGGGTTAGAATCATTTTGGCTACACAGTCATGTATGGGCTCCCGGAAATTAAACTGAAATATTATTATCTATATGTGTGCCAATTTTGGTATAGCTCCCATGTATACTTTCAAAGATATACAACATGGACCTGAAATTTCAATTGCGATTTTTCTGCAGTTGGTAGCACTGACATCATTTTCAAATACGGCATCAAGATATTCAGATAGAGATGTTTACTCATACCAAATTTGGATTCGATTGCTGCAGCCGTTTAGGAGTTGATTGGAGGGGACACACACACACAGCCAGACAGACAGAAGGACAGACAGACACACTTTTTCCCGGATCGATCTCATAAGTCTACTTTTTCCTCATTTTTACAAAATGCGAAAAGTAGGCTAAAAATAACACACGAAAATCCGTAGAAGGGTAGTAAGCATAGACAGACTACGTGGTCACTCAGGGTATACTAGAATTAATGGATGAAGAACTAAAGAACAAGGACGCACGAAAAGTAAGGAAGAAAGCATAATACAGGTTACTGAAATTTGAGGTTAACAAGAGGTGCGAAGCAGACAAAGAATAATGTTTGAAAGAGAAATGTGCAAAGACTTGCTCATCATGTATCGGTTAGCACAGTTGTCTGTCGCTTCGGAAGTTGGGATTCGATTACTGGCTGTGCCATGAATTGTAATTCTGGTCTGAGTGCTGGATCGGGGTACACTCAGCATTTGGAGGTAATTTTGAGGAGAGTTTGGTTCGATTCCCTCCCCAGCCATCCACAAAGTTATTTTTCCGCGTCTCCCACTTCTTCTCCAGGCAAACGAGATTTAATATCGGGATCTGATTTAGATTGGCCACTAGAAGGCCTATGTAATTAAGAACCAACATACATATGTGATATCCCTGAGTTTGCTACGTTACATAGCGGCATAGGATCTCATCTGTTTACTTCTCTTATAATTATGTCTGATTTTTTTGCCAGGCGTATCAAAGGTGACAAACGTTTTTTTTTTCAGGAAGTATAATATTACTCCTAACCCTAGCAAAGTAGGATCTGACAGATGGGAGGATTATCATACAATGAATTTGATGATGGCTGCTTCAAAATTTCTGTCTCGAGTAATTTACAAGATAATGTAACGACAGCCCAGTTAGGCGAAGAGCAGTTTTAGTTAGCAGAAGCGTAGGTTAAAGGGAATCTCTACTACGTATTAGGCTGATCTCATTAGATAGAATAAGGATAGGGAAGAGAACGTTCGTGGTATTATTAGACTTAGATAAGACTGTTAATTTCGATGATTGTAGTAAACTATTTGATATTTTGAAAAGGATTGGAATAAAATCGAGCGATAGGAGGGTGTATACACACTGAAACCAGTTGGTAGTTATTAAATTCTTGGTACTGCATCTTTTTACTCGTACTCTTCAATCTATTCAGTAGGAAGTAATGGAGGAAACGAGAACAGAACGTATAGCAGAAATAAAGGATCAAGTGAAAGTTATGTCGATTGATATTACTAAAGACAGTCATCTTAGCTTGTGGATTTGAATGTCATTCTAACCAGTATAACCTTATTGCCGAGAAAAGAATTTGTGATAAAATAAATGTATATAAAACAGAAATAAGGAGATACAGGCAGAAGAAGTGAATCATCTGGAGCAATTGGAAGAGTCCAATCGCCACAATAGAGAAGATGTAAGAATAAGGAAACGGGTTAGGGAGAGAAATCCCAAGAACTGGTTCAAACGGGAAAGACCCAAAACAAGAAACTTTTTATTACAAGCAGTGTGAACAATGATAACTATTCTAATTTAGTAGTGATATCAATATGAAGGGTGAGGATGGGGTGGACCGTGGCAGTAGTTCGAGCTCAAACCGTATATGACGACAAATGGTTGTTGTGCCGGAAAGAAAAACTAAATCTCTCACAAGAAAAGCACTAATGAGAGATTAGACACAGTCTTGATTATGAAAAAACAGTAATCGAGATGCCTAGATTGAGAACGACCCTAGGTAGGAAATTAGCTGGGCGACCCTCATCTGAAGATACTGGATCTGTGATAAATCATAAACCTGACAAGAAGAGTAGCTTTGCAAGGTTTGGTATGAGCGCAACAAACGAATGAAATAATTGCCAAAGTTCTCGAGGCGCACCTCAAGTCGCTGCTGTAAGTGAAGACCATGTACAAGAATGGCTAGAATAGTAATTAGTTGGGGGTAAATATTGCGAATAAACGCTCAAACACTAAATTACTAGAGTATATATACAATACGGAACAGGGGGCTGCCGTGGCTATACATTTTAAGCTTTGCCACTGGTATAAGTTTAAAGCAATTTGATTGCTGATTCTGACACAATACAAAATGTAGCCGTTGCTAACAAGTAGTTGGTCTCAGACCAAAATTGGACTTAAAGACAAATGATGAAAAAATTGCAATAATCGAATAGACTTGATTAGATAAGTGAGAAATCACAAGTAAGCGTGTCCCATTAGACACAATGAAGATTAACTAGAGTTAAGATTGTTTGAAATTTGCCAATCCCAACAATTTGGGGGCAGCAGGGGTCGCCATGGAAACTTGAAATACCGTTTATAAATAAGGAAAAAGGCTTGCAACAGGGTTTAGACGGCACAAGGATGGTATGAGCTTGGGCCTAGAAGGCGCACGGATGACACAGGGCCTAGACGCAAAAGAATGATGAGAGGTTGTATGCTTGTAAAGTAACTATAAATTTAAAGTATTTAAACTTCGAGAAAGCTCCAACTATCCATCAGTTGGACCTAGGGACATGGTTGACAAATACCACTGAATTTATGCAGAAATGACAGCCAATTAAAAGTTCAAAAATGGAGAGCTCATCTCTTGGATAGAAGGTCAGATTATCCACAAACAGAATATAGTAAAGATTATGTAATACGCTAAATTTAAATCTTTTAGTAGATGGAGAAGATGGGAGGAAAGGAAATTAGGGTATTTTCACTGTCTGCTTGTGTATGGCTACTCAGCACTGGAACCGATTGTACAGCAAACCGGTTTATTTTTTGGCGCGATGCACTTTTTAATTTTGAGGTTGTGGACAGAGTATCTATCTTAAAAATGTCACTGATTAACATGGTGAATAATTTCCGGGTTGAGATTTTGCCTAGTTTCAAAGCTATTTCAATCTTGAAAATTGAAGTAATTGCTTGAGGTTGAGAATCTCGTGATATGAGCAGAGTTGACCCATTAGACAGTTAGATACGAAGTTACCAAATTCCTCTGATGTGTAAAGTTATTGACTTTGACATAGTATACATGAAAAAGGAGTAAATCCCCCGTTGCGCCTAGCCAATAGTTGTAGTTTTACATGTAGCATAGATTCCTTCGTTGGTGAAATTGATGTTTGACATCAATAAAATAATACCTTGCCGGCAAGATAAAAATGTAGCAGATTTGATGACTTGCAAGTATTAAAAGAGCTTCATAGCTAGGTTAAAATAATGTGTAACTTATCTTTGCATGTTGGTTGGCTGACTGACTGGCGGTGCTGATAGAGCAATTATCACCACATGGCTTTCACAAAATGTCGGCCGAATGACGGCAGTCCCTTGTAGATAGACCGAGAGAATCTGCTGGCTGCCGTTGGAAGAGTGACAAGCGAGAAGGCTCCCGATTCCAAGGCGTCCTAGGAGAGAAGGGAAATTGTAGGATATAAGGGCCACAAACATAGGAAAACATAAATATTTTAAGCATACAAATTTCTTTCTTGAGACAGAGTCCAAATGATGAAGAAGTGGCTAGGTTGCCATCTGTAGAGGACGAGTCGAACTTCTGTGCATCATAAGTAGTCGGTGACAACGAGTTCTCACGTTGACCGCAGGAGATGAGTGAGTTCAGCGAAGTGCCATGCGATGGCACACTAAGGAGAAGCTTGATGGTTTTGTTGAAGGAGGGATAATGAATCTCGTTCGCTAAAGTACAGTTAAGACGGGCATGAGCAAAAGCACAAGGCGGGAGCGAAAACACACACAAATCTCTTTTGGTTGTTTTCGTGGGATAAAGAGAGAGTGAGATACTAGAGAAAACCCAAATGGGTACAAACTACGTAAAGTGTGTTTTCAAGGAATATACCATCACCGATTGTCAGATGAAGCGCCAAAGGAAGTTGGTTACTTATGGTACTAAGGAAGAAATATGGACAAAGCGAAGGAGATACATAAATGAAGGGTTGACATATGCTAACATCATATATAGATGCAGCTAGTGGGAAGTCACTTTTAAGACATGGTCTGGAACAGGGAGCTATATGTATGTACGTGAAGTTTGCTTAATTCCTTCTAGAGAAAAGGGAAAATAGAAGCACTTGAATGTAGTGTATTGGAGAATGTTGGAGATTGGACGGCTAGATAAGAGTAACAAAGGAAAGGAAATGAGACGAATTGGGGTAAGATGATTCTGGTGAGCGGCAATGAAAGGAAGAGATAAGTAGGGCACATATTTAGGCACCAGGAATAGCAATTGTTCAGTAGTTATGGAAGCACGACCACAGTAATGTTTTGTTTTCACTCAGCATTTTAGCTTCTTGGCGAAGGCTCAGCGCAACAAGAGACGCTATTACTTGAATATAATCATCGGTGATACATAGGCGAAGGTCAGCAGGATGCGAAGGGTGCGAATTTAAACACGTTGTCGTTTATTGCATCCGGCATGTAGAAATCTAACGGCTTTGGATGTGAAGAATGTGGTGGCTAAGAAGCAATCCCAACACACTCATGCTCACAAAGATATGACTCCATAATTTCCAAAAAGACACACTATATTTTCTGTCAAATGAAAACTCGATTGCAATACATTCTGACTGTATGAGCAATGAAAACTGTATCAAATCCTGATTCTTAAGACTTATTTCCGGGTAGTGACATTAATGAAAGTACTTCCAATTATAATTTCACCACTTTAATCTCTAATCTTGGCTATTATTTCACTTCCTATAATAATGTACCATACTTCAAACTCTTAGTACTATTTCAGACTGACATGTCCTGATATGATGAATCCGGCTGCAATGAAGATATATGAAGTTGGTAATAGAGGAGAAGAATATACTAACACTCCCTTTAGTGAAAAATACTCTACCAAGCAAAACGTCGAAGGAAATACATTAAGCCATAGTGGTAATACTCGATACACATGTACATTATGCAAAAACCAGTTCACCATTGAACAATCCTGTGAGGATCACATGCTTTTTCACAGCGACAAGAAAACATACTCATGTGCCGTATGCGAAGACGCATTTACTTTCGGAATAAATTTGAAGACACACATGCTAACCCATAGTTTTGAGCAGTAATATTCATGTGCTGTGTGTGAAGCCAAGTTATCAGACGGGGAAGGTTTGAAGCACCACATGCTGATCCATAGTGGTGAGAGGCCCTATTCATGTGCCGTGTGCGAAGCCAAGTTCAACAACGGAGGAACTTTGAAGAGGCACATGTTAACCCATAGTGGTGAGAGACCATATTCATGTGCCGTGTGCGAGGCCAAGTTTACGCAAAGAGGAGGTGTAGGGAGGCATATGTTAACCCATAGTGGTGAAAGGCGATACGCATGCAGCTCGTGTGAAGCAAAGTCTGCCGATCGAGGAAATATGGTCAAGAACATGATTGTCCATAGTAGAAAGAAACCACACCCATGTGGCGTGTGCGAAGCCAAGTTTACCCACAGTGCAAGTTTGAAGAGGCACATGCTTATCCATAGTGGTGAGCGACCCTATTCATGTGCCGAGTGCCAAGCCACATTCACCCACGTAGGAACTTTGAGGACACACATACTAAAGCATAGTGGTGAGAAACCTTATCCATGTGCCGTCTGCGAAGCCAAGTTTACCCGCAGAGGAGGATTGAAGAGCCACATTGTAATCCACAGTGGCGAATGGCCATATTCATGTTGCGTGTGTGAAGCGAAGTTATCCGATTGAGGAAATTTTGTGAAGCACATGTTTATCCATAGTGGTGAAAAACCATACTCATGTGGCGTATGCGAAGCCAAATTTCCTAACAAAGCAAATTTGATTACACACATGCTGATCCATAGTGGTGTGAAACCACATTCATGTGCCGAGTGCGAAGCCATGTTTACCCACAGAGGAAGTTTGAAGCGGCACATGCTAATCCATTGTGGCGAGAAGGCTTGATCCTGAAACCTGTGCGAAGACAAATTATTCATGGACGTCATTTGAAGAAACACATGCTACCCCACAGCTGCGAGAAACTTGATTATGGTACCATCTGAGATGTAAAAGTTACTCAAAAATCAAGATTTAAGAACTAACATCCTTAGCCATAAATGATGAAAAACTTTGTCGTGTAGTAAATGCAAAGTCAGCCAAGCCAATCAAGGACATTTGAAGACATTTTTTTCTAATAATAGGCATATTCAAGAAGCAAATGATATATGAATTAACACAATTTTAATCATGATAACGTTGTTGTTTCGTACCTACCAAATTCCTCAGTATATTACCCCTTTTCAGAAACATCTCTCTTTGCTACCTCTTCATTTGTCACTCTTTCTACCCATCTTATATTCATCATTCTCTGGTCACACCACTCATCTAAGCCTTCTTTCCTCTTATTTTCTGCTGCGACAACAGTCCAAGTTTCAATTCCTTTGAGTGCCACTACCCAGTAAATTCAAAACTGATTTTTTTTACTTAAATCTATATTTAATATCAACGAAATTCTTATATATAAATTTCTTCCTTCCCCGAGAGAACCGACTTTTTATATCTTTGATTCGTCTATCACTGTTAACTAAGTAGCAAAAGTCTCCTACATACTTAAACTATCCACCTGCCTACTTCACGTCATAGAGCTTGGAAATTTCCTTCGTCTGAATTTTTCTTAATATATATGTTTTGATTATGTGCCTCATTATATCTTGCTAAATCGTCTTTGACGAGAATGTCAATATAAAAGGTCAGAGTAGAGAATATTTATCGTTGAACTTTTAATTCTACAAGATTTTTTCTATTTTTTACGTTGCTTGTTCATTGTTTAATTTGGAATATATGGGTGTAAAACTGCAGCCTTGCTTTACACCTTTATGAATACCAGATGCTCTCTTATGTTCTTCAGCTTGTATAACTGCCGTCTGATTTCTGTATATATTTAAGGTCACCCTCCTTTCCCTGTACTCTATTCCAATCCTGGTCAGATATTTACACCTCAAAATAACGGGCAATTACCCACATATGTTATGAAATTCCTTTATAAAATCATTAACGGTCAAATCGATAACTCATTTTTCCTATCGCTCCTAAATCTCAACATCCCTCGCTTAACTACAAGATCAACCATAACATTCAAAAATGATATAACCAATACTACTTCACATAGCAATTCACCTGTACGGAGGCTTTGCAGTATTTACAAAGATGTGGTTTGTGTACACTGGAAACTAGATTTCTGTCTCTCAATCAGACCGTTCTTGGAAATTATAATCCAGTCACTCTAATTCACATTCGAAATAAAATTATCACACAAAACAGAATCAACAATGTATATGTGGATAGGCCTGTTCCCTAGTTATTAATGTTATATTTTAGTTTATTATGTAATAATTTCAAAACCTGTTTTTATATTTGACATTAGATCAAATTTAGATTTATTTTTATATCATCTTTAGGTTATGCTTTTTGATCTGTGTGAACTTCCTCGTTTTAAGAATTACATTAAGATATTAATACTTAATGCAGACATATCAGGAAATGTATCTTACTGTGTAGGTGCACTGTTATTGGGGCGCACACTGAGCCCTGTTGTGTACCATCAACAAATAAATAAACATTCTTCAATCAGCGTCATTAAAAGCCTTTTCACTGTCTTCAAATAACATGAACTTTCTTTTATATTTACTTATTCTTCTTTCCAAGTTCAACAAAAGACTTACTACAGATTCCCCAGTTCCTACGTTTCTACTCAGACAAAATAGATATTTATCAAACTCGCGTTCTCCCTGTCTTTCCCTAAATTATTCTGGTCTAGCACTTTAAGGCATGAGCGATCACGCTGATTGTACTGTAAATTTCTCATATATCAGCTTCTGTTTTCTCCGGCGAAGGGATGATACCCAGGTGTCTAGCTTATGCGTTCAAGCTAACGGTGGCTGCATATTTTAAAGCCATCACAACGAAAGAGAAGAACATAACATTTCATTTTCTTATGCCTGTCGACAAAGGAAAAGTATTCGAACTGATAAGAACGTTTTAGATAAAGAAAGTCAAGTGTCCAAAGATAAAAGTTGTTACTTTCTATCTTTGCGTATCGTATAAACATCCGTGGCTAAAAAGGTTACACGTTGGACTGTGGATATAAAGAGTTGGGGTTCAATACTTGTTAGGGCGAGAAGTTTATAATTTGTTTTCGTTGCGTTTTATCGTCTGTGTCGACTGCTTTACCAATGTCTTACGAAGGAAATGATACTAGAGGTCACAGTTACCGTAATTATTGAGGTTGGGGCACTAGTAATATAGCAAGCAGTTGCATTTACATGTTGGATTCCATGAACGTTACATAGTGCACGAATCCGCTATTACAGGAAACATATTAATATGAACACCTCAAATTGAGTTGCCTTCATTTTGTTAGAATTTCATAACAAAACTATACCAAAAGAAATTCTCATGAACAAGTATACAGGCAATCTGAATCTCCCTTGATATGTTTTTGTTTCATTTGAGGAACTATAACATCGCGGTAATTTAGCCCCGTATACTTTTGTGTGTGTGTGTAGAAGTTCTCTGATAACTTGTGTTATAGTGGTATCTGCACTAATGTTTGTATTAGAAATAAGGTGAGGATTGGATAGGAGGCATCTTAAAGACCGTCCAGGCAATAGTCTGTAGGAGAAGTGGGAATCCACAGAAGACCATGGTGGCTAAGGTGGGAATCGAAACCACCTCTACTCAGTTTTTCCCCACGAGGCCTAGTGTACCCCGTTCCAGCCCTCAGAGCAGCATTACATTTCTTGTCAGAGCCGGGAAATCACGACAAAAAGATATATAATGATACCATATATTAAATAGGATTGCTACGTTGTGTTGGTAACATTTTGAAGGATTGAATTTTATAATTATTCTCCTCTTCAATCTCATGCAAGATTTACGCTGCAGGTCATAAGTCTAACTTATAGTATACTAGCAGAAGTACCCGCTCTTCGAACGGTCTTCGGTATTAATAACCAGACGTTATCAATATTGAGCTACTGTTGCAATGGTTAGGGGGTTGTTATTCCTTCATATGTATATCAGAGCGAAGTTATTTCTCTGGGAATATCACAGACACTGTTAATTTTAGGGCCTTAAAATGTGGTTTTTGGAGACTTTATAGACTCCCGAATTTTGTGTCTCACATTGAGAAGCGCAACATATGCTTTGGTCGTCCTTCTAGGATAATTTTTATATTTCGCCTATTTTAGCATGCATCTTGACAAGTTTTTTCCTATACCAACCTTTCTATGAGAAGTGCGGTGAAGAGTTTTATAAATGATTGGTGTAATGACTCTCATGGATACCTAATTTTACGATGCTCCAAACATTCGAACTCGAGTTCTAAGCGTACATATACATACAAGGAAAGTATGCCTTACATCGGAGGGGAAGTAAAGCCGGCGGTCCCATATCATAGATTTATGTCAGGTAATAGAACCTTCCACTAACTACAATTGTGTGAAGCTAAATTTGTTGGTTCGATATGATTAACACTCTATTAGTTCCAAAGTTTGCCACCAGGTGCCGGTTGAGGTGTCAACTAGTAGCCAAGTCACAGCTAGGTATTCGTTGACGGTAGCATTTGGTAGCAAAAGTAGGAACTACTGGAAATTGATCGTTTGTAGTCCTTACCTGAAATACAGATAACACACACTAATACAGCCATCACAATTAACACCGGTTATCAGACAGATTCTACACTCACTCAAAGTACACCAGGCTAAGTGAACGCGTTTTCGCAGCTTCTAAACTGAGAAACCAACCAACGTACAACATATCACCCAGATGTCCGAATATGGATATATCAACCACACAGTGCCAAACAAATACATCGTTACGATGAACCCATTTGTCGAAAAAAAAAGTGAATGTGCTCAATCTAAATTCACCTAACGTGTACTTCCTGACGTGAAAACAAAATTGAAAACCTCGTAGACGAAACGCAATACACCTCACATAAAGACTGAACCTCACCGTTCTGTAAAGTCCCCAACCACAGGAAGTCACCTTTAACAAATAATAAAGGCTTGTGGTGCATGAATATTCAGGTTTTTTAACCTCCTATGGCCCAAATTCCTAGTAGCCGTAAAAAATACTATTTCAATTCAGGAATTTTTGAAAATAATGTTGCTGTTCGGAGATATAGTTCTGTACGACATATCATACGTGTAAATCACGTATAAAAATTCTAGGGTACCCCTTGACCCCCTTATGCGCATTGATGAATGATACAGTCTAAGTTGGTTCCGTGATAACCTTATAGCCATTTGAAAACTTTCACAGAAATGTAATAAGTGGAGTGGCATTGCTTTGTACAGAAATAGATGGAAAGTTGGATGTCTTCTCTTGAGAACCTGTTTCCTTGTTGCCGGCTTGCAGTCCTTCATTAGTTTAATAAATTCAATTAGTTTTCTGGGAATATCTCAGAAATTGTTGGTTTTAGGGCCTTAAAATGAAGTTTTCGGGAACCCTCGAGTTTTGTTTCTGCCACCGAGGGGCTAAAAAATGAGCTTTGTCTCGTCGTTGTATGCCATAATATAATAATAATAATATTAATAATGATAATAGTATAGTAAATACAGTATTGGGGTAGGGATATAAAAGACCTTCCGTAAACCACGCGCACGTGAAAATCGCGTGAAAAATTCTAGTGTAACCCTTGACCCCCTTAAGCGCATTATACGTATTGATGAATTTTACAGCTTAGTTTGTTTCCGTGATAACCTTATAGCCGTTTGCAAACTTCACAGTAATGTAATAAATGGAATTGCATTGCGTCCTACAGAAATAGAAGGTCCTATGAGATTCCGTTGCCATAGTTACCTGCTTGCATGCTTTCATAGATTATTAAATGAAATTAGTTTTCTGAGAATATCTCAAAAATTGTTGGTTTAATGGCCTTAAAATGTGGTCTAGGGCCCCCGAGTTTTGTTTCTCACATTGAGCGGTTGAAAATAAGCTTAGTCTCGTCCTTCTTCGCCTATTTTAGCATGTATTTTAAAGGGGTAGGCCCCCTTTTATGAGAGGTACGGAGAAGAATTACATCAATAATTAGTGTGGCGCCTCTGATGGATATCTGTATCAAATTTTACGTTGATCCACCCAGCCGTGTTCAAGTTATAAGGACTCAAATTTGTCCACAGACATACAGACAAACAATCACACAAACAGACAGACAAAAATATTATTTTGCGTGCATCCGTTATAAATAAACGCAAATTTCCGTGAAAATTCAGAAAAAACAGACAAACTTTCATTTTTATATGTAGAGAGATTCTGTAAATTACCCAGGGACATGCATTCAGCCCCATTTACCCCAGCAGTACAGTAATTCCAATACCATCAGGGTGCGAGTTCATAATGATTTGTGTGTGTTTAAATATTAGCTGATGTACAAGAACACATGAACTGGTCACATTGAAGAAAGCTTGTAGTTTTAAGAGACCGTTAATCTCACGATCAAGAGCCGCGGGACCTACATTTTAACATGGATTCCGAACCTCTTCGAAAATCTCATATCCATTGACCAGGAATCGAACTCGGTCCGCCTTGGTCACATAATAATGATGTTGTTGGTCTTACGTCCCTTTTAACTACAGTGGCTTTTAGAGACGCTGGGGTGCCGGAATTTTACCCTGATAGGGATATTTAACGAGCCAGTAAATCAACTAACATGGCTCCCTCACATTTGCGCACCCCCTAATGCCAGCTCATTGCGCCAGGATTCGATCCTGCAACCTTAGGCACAGCAGGCGAGAAGATTTCCGCTGAGCCACGCAGCCAGTCACCTTGTTGAGAGGCATGCAGCTTGACCACTGCGCCATCAAACCCCATACTGAAGATGGGGAAAATAATGATAGAATTCGTGTTGACCAACTGACAGTTACCATTCAATCCAGGAACTTATTCCGTGTCAATGTTTAAATTACATAACTCTTTACAAAACAAGATACGGTATGCGAAAGAAGGAATACGTTATTGTGAAATCTGCTTAAAGATATTAAATTACAAGTCTGGTTGAAAATACATAACAGAAAGCAAATTACGTGTGTGAGCACGTTATTATCAATGAGCTTTTAAAAATACCTTCCTCATGCGAAGTAATTCCTTACAATGCTTTGCCTGATGCGCCTTCCTCCCATTAGAACATAATTTTCTGCAGGTCAAAAGGATATTACGATGAATTAAATTATTAATGACATTTAATTTTAAGACTTGTTTATATTATTCAAGTCTACTGTTGTTTAATAGCTTAGTATTTGTGTGTCGTTTGACTTAGTGTAGTATAATTACGTGTAGTTGTAGGTGAGTGTTTGTGTTATTTCTGCCGGGCGTGTGTCATGCTGGGGTCTAGCACGAGGAAGCCAAGGGCCCAGAGTAGTGGCAGAAGGAGAATGCTAACTCTCTTGGAGCCGGTCATCGCGATGCTCTGTGACGACGGAGCGTTGGCTCGGGAAGGAAGGAATAATGGTTGAACAATGCTTGATGTGTCATTATATTTTAACGCGTTGCCCTGTGTAAGATGATGAATATTTGAAATTGAGGGAAACCGAATTGTTTTTGGAAAAAATGATTTTTAGATTTTTCGTGATATTTCGGGAAGGCATGGTCGGATTTAGATGTATGTGGTATGGTTTTTTTTTTCAGCCTTTCTCCCTCTTTCCCATGATGTATGAAGAGGGCTTTTTTTTTTTCAAAATGAGGCAAACTGAGTTAAGGCTAAAACATGTTTTTCAGATATTTGCTTATATTTGGAGAAGGAATGGTCGGGTTTGGACATATGGGGTGTGATTCCCCCTCTTTTCCTATAGCCGCTCTTACTTAATTAAAGGACTCTAAACTAAAAGGTCATCCTATTTTATTATCTCGCAAACCAATAATGCTAGGGACTTGTATGGGGTGTCCTAGGACTCGGGGTGAACCCCCCTTTTCTCTGGACTACTTATTTCCACCCAAAAATAGAAACTACCCTTACCCGGAGGTGAAATATATTTTTTTTTTTGTATGTGTGCGCACTTGGGGCTTTTGTAAGATGATTATTTGCGGATGAGATAAAAAAATATTAAAGGACCGAAAACTAAAAGATCATCCGCTTTTAATATCTCGCAAACCAATAATGCTAGGTACTTGTGTAGGGTGTCCTAGGACTCGGGGTGAAACTCTCCTCCCTTTCTATGGACTACCTATTTCCACCCCAAAATAGAAACTACCCTTACCCGGAGGTGAAATAGTGATTTTTTGTATGCATGCGCACTTGGGGCTTTTGTAAGAGGACGGGCTTTTTAAATAATTATTTTTGGATGAGTTATTCTTTTAAAATGTATTAAAGGACCGAAAACTGAAAGGTCATCTCCTTTTCATATCTCGCGAACCATTAATCGGATTTGGACTTATGAGGTGTTGAAAGACTCAGAACGGCGAACCCTTTCCCATGGCCAATTAATATACCCAAAAGAGCCAAAACGGAAAGGTCATCGACCTCAGATTTTATAAATTAATCATTGGAGAGGGTGAAGTGAGGTGTCGTTCACTAATTATTATTAATATTATAGTTATTATTATCAGAGCATAGGAGAGTTTTTTTTGGTAAATGGTATGTGATTAACGGGTGCATGCATTTAGGATGGGCGCTTGGTAATTATTATTATTATTGTTTATATTGCGCATGCGCTTACATATTCTCAGCATATTTGCTGGAAAGAAATCATTTACAATCCCAGATACCGTATATTTCATTCTTGATGACTGCATTGAGTATTTTATACTTCTCCCTCACTCCTTCAGGCCTGATTGCTCAAGAACCGCCTTACTACGCGAAACGTAGAAAGTATGACTGTTTTCTGCATCATTTTGAAAAGGCCTGGGTCCAATTTTAAGTCTGTGAGAGATTCCTTTAAGTTGTTTGGAATCACGCCAGTGCTGGAGATGATAATAGGAACTGTCCTGACTTGTGCCATGTGCCATTGCTTCCTTATCAGTTCTGAAAGCTCTGTGAAATTTGACAGTTATTCAACATGCTTTGTTAGCATGTTGCCACCGTTTGAGATGCCACATTTATGAAAGTGGTGTGCTTCATCCGTTTGTCAAAAAGAACCAAATCAGGTCTCTTGTGCACAGCTGACTGGTTTGTCAATACAGTACGATCCCAGTACAACGTAAAGCTGTCATTTTCCAGTACACTTTCAGGAGCATATTAATAGTACGGCACATTCTCTTGGCTCAGCAGTTGAAGGTGTATAGCCAGTTCTTGATGTACTATCTTGGCAACAAAATCATGTTTCTTCCTATATTCTGTCCCTGCAAAATGGCGACAACCTGATATAGTATGCTGAACAGTCTCAGATGTTGGGCAACCGTATCTGCAATGGTCATCTTGCACAGATGCATCCTTGGTAATGAACTTTAGGTAGTTTCTCGTGGGGACAACATGGTCCTGAATAGCCATCATAAATCCTTCCGTTTCAGGAAACATCTGCCCAGAAATCAACCAAACGTTCGACGCTAGCTTGTCGCCGTGAGTTTGGATGACTTCATTTCGATGTCTTCCGTGCAGTGGTTTGGACAACCAGGCATTCAATCTATCACTCCACACCTAATTTTGAGTCTCTTGCTGACTTAAGAGTAGTAGAGTTGAATCATCTGCCTCTGTGACAGCCTTGTGCAGCATCGAATGGTTCGATACAGAACAGAAGTATTTTCTTAGCTCATAGTTCTGTCGAGCTACTTGGTTGTTTATATCAACAATTCCTCTCCCACCCATATGTCTCGGTAACATGACCGTTTCCACAGATGACCTGGGATGGTGTTTTCGTGATTTGGTGAGTGATGTCCGAGACTTGCAATGTCAGTTTTACTCCACTTGATGACCCCAAACGAGTAGCTAAGGTTTTTACTCTTGAGGCTGGTGTTGGAAACAAGCTTCATTCTTTTGATAAATTCCTTCGTCAGATCTTGTTTCACTACTAAGTGTTCTATGTGTCTGGCTTGCTTCATTCCCAGATACTTGTAGGTCTCGTTAGTGAGCATTGTGGCAATCTGCTGGCCCTGAGCTGCAGCTTGTCTTTCATAACGTTCAGCGTTTTACATTTCTCCAGCCCGAATTCCATTTTCACATCCTGCGAGAAGGTTTTCTCTATTTTCAACAGAAGCTCTGGTGGCACATCCATATACAGGAGATGGTACAGCTTTGCAAGCTCCCTGGAGTTCTTCTTGATACTGAAGTCAAATTTTGTTGAATTAAGTTGGTTTGATAGTGGGTTCTTCGCAAAACAGAACCATAATGTGCTCAAGGAGTCTCCTTGGAATATTCCCTTGTGGACTGGCATGATACTGGTTGCAATACTGCCATTTGTAGTACTAAGGCACATTACTGTACGCCACGTTGCCGTGGCATGTTCCAGGAAAAATATAATCTGAGGATCAATTCTATACACTGACATAATATGGATCAACCAATCATGGGGCACGGAATCATAGGCCTTCTTGTAGTCAATATATGCCGGGAATAAATTTGTGTTATAGGCAAAGGCTGGTTAGAAACCACCGAGTCAATAATAAGTATTTCTTTACACCTTTTGGATCCTTTTGTACATCCTTTTTGTTGCGTTGCTAGGATGTTAGTTTTTTCACAGTGGGCATATATCCTCCTACTGACAGAACGTGATGATCTTATACATCGTGGGAAGGTATGTAATTGGACGGTATTTTCCAGGATCTTGCATATTTTGTGCGTCATTCGGAAGTAGATGTGTTACACCTTGTGTAAGGAAATTTGCCATATTCTGTGGATGAGCAACAACTTCATTCACCAGAATAGACAGAAGATCGTATACGCACCAGAATTTCTTACCTCCCGGGTAGCGAACCTACAGCCATCCTCCTTGAAAGCTAAGGCCCTTTAAATAGGTCCCCTAAGTGTCAGAACACCTCTGTAGTCGTTATTTGTTTCTCCCAACAACAATGATAAAAATGTTATATGAAGTGCATTTCTGTAAATTGGTTAAGACTTAAGTAAGTAAGCACATATAATGAGAAAATGTATGACTAAGTAGAAGGATAATGAATGAGTGAAATAGGGTGATTAAGAACTGTCTAATTGATATTATTCCTTCTTGCTTAGTTTGTAAACAGTGTGAGTATTCCCCCTCCCAAAATCCCTCCCTCGTTTAACTCTCTAGTCATAAACTTATTAAAATAAATAAGTGCATATCTCTAAATGAAAGAACTTTGTGGTACCTGTCTCCACTTATACTCTAGTAAAGCCTTCACAATGACACCGGTTATCAGACATCTCACAATCACACATAACATAAAAAATAGTAAGTATTGGAATCCATTTTAAGTTGAATTGCCTATAATCCCTAAAACTCGACTGATTCAGCAAGAGAGTAGGTACCTCGAAGCCTGTAATTTATATGCAGCTGTCCCAATCAACATACAAGTACATAGCAAGGACCTAACCAGCTCAGTTAGCGGAACATATGGGAAGCCTGTAACAAGGCCTCGCTTTACTATGTCAGGTTCAAGGCGATTGGGAAACAAATTAGAGCATCATTCATCTCACCGATAGGGAAGACTAAATAGAAGTTTCATTTAAAGCCTCGTAGGAAGAATTCGTACAAAGCGAGAGGTTAATTTATACCGAGCAAGGCGATGGAAAAAGACATAGGTATCTAAGACACCGACCGCATTGTAGAACCGAGTATTATTAAAACTGTTGCCTAGGACCTGACGTGTACGAATTCAAATTTGTCCCCACAAATACCGTATATCTGAGCACTCAGGTTTTATTTTCAAGAGTTATATGCGGTTTATTTCTCGCGAATTAAACGGCCTTCCTCCTACGTGTGTTATTAGCTGCCAATACCTGCCATGGCGTCATTTTTAACGGCAGAAATAACCGTCACAAGCCGTTATTACAAGCGCCTTTGTGTTTGACCTACAGGCTGGTAAAAACGCAATTTTAAAGTCACTCGCAATGCCAATGAAGACAGGAATTTACGAGATCGTCAATGAAAGATCGATAAATAATGAGGTGGGTATACAGTTTAATCCAAACCCAAGTATATATATCAATTGACACTCAAAAGCTTCACTTCTTTTAAAACGAGGGTCGGTAGCCCTGACCGAACGGCGAGTTTCGTGTTATATTCAGATAACTCTATCTTTAGCGGCAGATGACCAACCTGTTCCGCCCTCTCAAGGCTACAATCATTGTTATTCTCATGGCAGAAAGATCCTCGTAACAATCGGGTGGAGAAGGTAGTTGCTGCTACGACCGTAAATACGAATAGCCTCGTGGAAACTCGTCGCTTCACAGAATTTGTAGGTTTTACATTTACGTAGATATATCTGGTATCATGTATTCGCCCTTTAGTAACATCTAAGGCTAGCTGTAGGGTTATTTTTTATTTTTTTGTTATCTCCTCGGGTCATCAGCCCGGTGCACTCGAGTAATGTTCAAGCCAACGGTTGAACTCTGGAGTAGTATCTTGTCGGAAGGCCCTTTCTAATGCTTCCCTCTCCTCTCCCCCACATTTCCCCTCTGTGTAGTAGGTTTTGCTGGCTCATCAGCGGACTCTTGGTGTCCGTGTCAGGACCCTGACAGGAGTAGCGAACTGTGCACTACCTCTCTTCTTATTAAGCGCACACGCCCCTCTTTACTGCGAGAGCTAAGAGCTCAAGCATCCTTTAACCTCCCCATAAAGGCTTCCAAAAAGATGCAATGTTGGATTTCACACCAAAGAATTAAAACTCAGCAATTTTTCTAGGTTTATGCCGTGTCATGTGTGGGGTTTGGTCTAGGAACACCAAGCTGGCTCATCAGTGGGCTCTTGTCATGTTTCTTTCGCTCCTAGATTGAGCGCTCCATCAAGTGGCTATTGGCTCAGGTCTTCAAAAATCGACAAACAATCTCCGCTGAATTCAATTTTCAAGGCGAAATACACAAAATGCCCAATAATTTTCCGAAATGTCTACTTTGACCGAAATTCCACGCTTTGCATTTGCGATTATTTTCGAGCACTCACTATCGACGATAGGAGAAAGCTCATTGCCCAACATCATCGTTGATTTAATTGTCTTCCGCCTAAATATTCTGCGTCTAATTACCAATCCACATGATATTCTTTCCATTGCCAAAAGCCGCATCACACTTTGCTACATCGTCACGAGAATCCGAAGTCATCAGCCACTTCACCTTCCACCTCAAAACAAAGTGATGACGTTGAAAGGTCTAATGCTTCCTGTTTGGTTCAATATTCTCAATCCTGGCGCAGTGCCCAGGTACTTTTATCCGCACTTCAAGTGGACATACAAGATTGGTTTGGTGATTGGATTTGAGCCAGAGGTCTTCTGGATTCTGCCGCAACACACGACTTCGTGTCAAGGTCGTTAATTGAAAAACGTGGTCTTCCCGTAATATCTACCTCCATAGAAGTATCTGGCATTAATCATTCTAAAAGTCAAGCTCTACAATTTTCGAAGTTGCAACTCAAAGACACCTGTCAGAGAAACACTTAAAATGAAATTGTCTCATCTTGAATAACATAGGCGAGGATACCCCTAGTCGCTCTGTCGATACTACCCGTTCAAACAATCCTGCTAATTTTAGACCCATTGAATCCTATATTAATCATGTATTATTCCTGCAAAAAGCCGGTTGTATATTGCCCAACTATAAAGGGTCAAACGGACCCCACTTGCCCGGTTAAGTACCGTACACGAGACCGAAATGTGTACATTGAATCGCCGGCCTATCTGTGGACTCAAATTGCAACAAATATTTTGACATTGTTTAACGAATAAAAATGATCCAATTAATGGAATTTCTTTTGTTGCATGGCGAAAGATTTCATAATGCCGTTAGTCAAAAGTAACGGCAACTGGCTCCAGCACACCCAGATAAGGGTTAATAAAAGGGGACATCTTTTTCAATCGGAGAGGACGTGTGTCTATGAGCCTGGTACTATCGACTTTTAAGTGCATTTCGTAGTAGATCAGTGCGATGACGCTTGAGAATATGGGTAGGCTACTGGTTTCAAACATGGTAGACGTTTTTGTTCCGTCGGTAGGCTTTCAACTGGTTGCTGTTATAAGATATTCGCGTTCAAATTTTGGATTATGTGTAAATACTTGCAAATCATACTAATATATAAAAATGAGATGGTGCGTGTCTATCTGTCTGTCTGTTACTCAATCACGCAAGAACCACTGGTCCGATTTATAAGAAATTTTGCATGGATGTAGCTAATTTACCATGTTTACATATAGGCTACATTTCATTTTGATATTTTGCACAATTTATAAATGGCGACCATTTTAGTGACGTCACTACACCCTTTGGTTTCGAAATTTCATATTTCCATTTCAAATAAAAGGAGAACGCTAAGAAATAGCAATCTTTGGATGGCTAATACGAGCTTTAAAATTTAATATTCTATCAGAAAGGTCCGGATCACTTTTCGTGTATCTCCGACGGTTAGCGAGTAAAACCTAAATGTGTGCTATAAAACATTGTCGACGCCAAGCGGTGCAGTATATCTCTATATAAAAATGAAGGTTTGTCTGTTTTTCTGAATTTCTACGGAAATTTGAGTTATTTACGCGTTTCAGAATGTTTAAGGTGGATGCTCGCGAAAAGAATTTTTTTGACTGGCTGTCTGTCTGTTTGTCTTTGGACAACTTTGTTCCCTTATAACTAGAGAACGACTGGGTGTATCAACGTAGAATTTGGTACAGATATCCATCAGAGGGAATATCCATCCATCCTTGATGTAACTCTTATCCGTACCTCTCATAAAAGGGGGCCTACCCCGTTGAAATACACGCTGAAAAAGGCGTAGACGGACGAGACAAAGCTCATTTTCAGCCCCTCATTTTGAGAGACAACATTTTAAGGCCGCAAAAACCAACCGTTTTTAGATATTCCCAGACAACTATTTTCATTTAATAAACTAATGAACGAATGCAAGCCGGTAACCATGGCAACAGATTTGCTGTAAGACGCAATGTAATTCCATTAATTACATTAGTGTGAAAGTTTGCAAACGGCTAGAAGGTTATCGCGGAACCAAATTAAGCCGTAACATTCATCAATACGTATAATGCGCTTAAGGGGGTCAAGGGGTACTCTAGAATTTTTTTCACGTGACTTAAACCTGCAGGTGTGGTACGGCAGGTCTATTATATTCCTATCCCTATATTATATTATTATTAGTATTATACTATGGCGTACAACGACGAGACAAAGCCCCTCGATGCCAGAAACAGAACTCGGGGGCCTTAAAGGGTCCTCGAAAAGAACATTATAAGGCTCTAAAATTAACAGTTTCTGAAATATTTCCAGAAAACTAATTTAATTTAATTTAACAAACTAATGAAGGAATACAAGTCGGTAACCATAACAACATTATCTCAGGGGATGACATCCAACATCCCATCTATTTCTGTGAGAAGCAATGTCACTCCATTTATTAAATTTCTCAGAAAGTTTGCAAATAGCTATAAGGTTATCACGGAGCCATCATAGACTGTATAATTCATCAATGCAATTAAGGGGGTCAAGGGGTAACCTAGAATTTGTTCACGCAATTTTCACGTGCGACATATAGTACAGAAGATCTATTATATCTCCAAACTGCAACATTATTTTCAAAAATTCCTGAATTGAATCAGCATTTTTTGCGGCTTAGAAGAACTTGGGCCTTTTGAGGCTAGAGAACCTGAATTTTCATGCACCACTAGCCTTTATAATTTATGAAAGGGGTCTTCCTGTGTATTGGGACCTAACACAACGTAGTGGGTCAGTTCTTATGTGACGTGTATTGCGTTTTGTCTACAAGGCAATCAATTTTATTTCACGTCAGAAGGTACACGTTAGGTAAATCATTATTGTTTTTTGGTCAACATACGGGTTCATCGTAAGGATGATTTTGTTTGACACTAAGTGATAGATATACCCATATTTGGATATCTGGGTGATATGTTGTAGACAATAGAATTGTCTGTCTGTCTTTCTGTGTACCTTTATATACGCCTATAACTCGTGTTTGGACGCTTGGTGCATCGATAAATTAGGTATGGCATCCATGAGAGTGAATACAAAATCATTTATAAAACTCTTCACTGTACTTTTCATACAGTAGAAGGGTTTTGTTTTATTTATTTTATTTTCGTGTGGTCTCCTCAGAGACCTAGTGCAGGTCTTTCTATTCGACGCCCGTGGGTGACCTGCGCGTCGGGATGAGGGATGGAATTGATTAAGGTGAATGAAAGAGGAGAAGGATGTGGAAGGAAGCGGCCGTGGCCTGTCAGAAGGTACCGTCCCAGCATTTGCCTGGTGTTGAATATGGGAAACCACGGAAAACCATTTCAAGGACGGCCGACGGTGGGGCTCGAACCCACGCGTCTACTGAGTCAGCAGAGAGCTTGGCCCCATGACCTAACACTGCGCTTTAGCCAGCGTAGCCACTACTGTCGGTAGTAGAAGGGTGGATATGGGGAAAAACTTCTCAAAATACATGCTAAAATAGGCGAAATAATAAAATTATCCTAGAAGGAAGACCAAAGCTTATGTTGCGCTTCTCAAGTGAGACACAAAATTCGGGAGTCTATAAAGGGTCTCCGAAAACCACATTTTAGGGCCCTTTAATTAACAGTGTGTGTGAAATTCCCAGAAAACTAACTTCGTTCTGATAAACCAATGAAGGAATGACAAACCTATAGCCATTGCAGCATTAGCTCAATTGATAATGACTGGTGTTAACAACGAAGACCGTTCGAAGAACGGGTACTTCTGCAAGTATAATATAATCTTGCTAAGCCTGGCATTTCTGCAGATATATATTAAGAGATGTTATTTTTTCTCCAAATTTCAAAATTGTTATACGGTACTCATGGCAATTTTTTTAATGCGTCTAGTCTACTGGTGGAATTTACCGTTTATAAATCACAAGCTGTGCTCTCGGTGGAATTGGCAACATTGAGTGGAGTGCCTAAGTTCTGTAAACACCTAAGACCACATGTTAATTTTTATTCATAAATATCGTTTATTTTGATATGTCAGCATCTATAATCAGTTCGTACTAACTACTTCAACTTTCGTGAAATTCCTCGTGTTAAATCAGACCTGCTAAAAGTTGTAGAAGTGAGTATTTCCCGTATTAAGTTGCATGTGTAACCAATACCAGCTAATGAATTTAACCAACAAATTCTTCACTAATATTTCATTAAACTATTTCAGATGCTTAGGAAGTGTTGTGTGCCTGGCTGTAAGTCAAATTATGGCAGCACTATTAAAATAACTGGTTTTATTACTACCTTTGATCACTAGAACGAGGTGGACTTTCATTGCCTATTAATTTAGTTTCGGTATATATCTTCACGTGGCCTCTATATTCGAGTACATTTTGAAGTGTTGGCAAGTGCCTTTAGGTAGATCTCATTAGAAAGGTACCTGTTTAAAAATTAAGTGACCAGCGGAGGATAATTGTTGAGACTGACAACATTAAGTTTGGAGGCCAAATCTGACTATGATGAGTGCATCTGACAAACAGTGAAGAATTTATTATCAAAGGCAGTCTCTTAGTTCGTAAGAATGGTCTTAAATATTTCTTCTGAGCGCGACAATAACGGCAGTGAGCTTAGCAGCAAGACATTGGGACATTGAGGCATAGTACAGCCTTTTACTATTACCTTACCGGGAATCGCCAGCACATAGCAAGACATTGGGACATTGAGGCACAGCACAGCCTTTTACTATTACCTTACCGGGAGTCGCCAGCACATAGCAAGACATTGGGACATTGAGGCACAGTACAGCCTTTTATTATTACCTTACCGGGAATCGCCAGCACATAGCAAGTCATTGGGATATTGAGGCACAGCACAGCCTTTTATTATTACCTTACCGGGAATCGCCAGCACATAGCAAGACATTGGGACATTGAGGCACAGTACAGCCTTTTATTATTACCTTACCGGGAGTCGCCAGCACATAGCAAGACATTGATACATTGAGGCACAGTACAGCCGTTTACTATTACCTTACCGGGAATCGCCAGCACATAGCAAGACATTGGGACATTGAGGCACAGTACAGCCTTTTATTATTACCTTACCGGGAATCGCCAGCACATAGCAAGTCATTGGGATATTGAGGCACAGCACAGCCTTTTATTATTAACTTACCGGGAATCGCCAGTACATAGCAAGACATTGGAACATTGAGGCACAGTACAGCCTTTTATTATTACCTTACCGGGAATCGCCAGCACATAGCAAGACATTGGGACATTGAGGCACAGTACAGCCGTTTACTATTACCTTACCGGGAATCGCCAGTACATAGCAAGACATTGGGATATTGAGGCACAGCACAGCCTTTTATTATTACCTTACCGGGAATCGCCAGCACATAGCAAGACAATGGGACATTGAGGCACAGTACAGCCTTTTACTATTACCTTACCGGGAATCGCCAGCGCATAGCAAGACATTGGGACATTGAGGCACAGTAGAGCCTTTTATTATTACCTTACCGGGAATCGCCAGCACATAGCAAGACATTGGGACATTGAGGCACAGTAGAGCCTTTTATTATTACCTTACCGGGAATCGCCAGCACATAGCAAGACATTGGGACATTGAGGCACAGTACAGCCTTTTATTATTACCTTACCGGGAATCGCCAGCACATAGCAAGACATTGGGACATTGAGGCACAGTACAGCCTTTATTATTACCTTACCGGGAATCGCAAGGACATAGCAAGACATTGGGACATTGAGGCACAGTACAGCCTTTTATTATTACCTTACCGGGAATCGCCAGCACATAGCAAGACATTGGGACATTGAGGCACAGCACAGCCTTTTACTATTACCTTACCGGGAATCGCCAGCACATAGCAGCAAGACATTGGGACATTGAGGCACAGTAGAGCCTTTTATTATTACCTTATCGGGAATCGCCAGTACATAGCAAGACATTGGGACATTGAGGCACAGTACAGCCTTTTATTATTACCTTACCGGGAGTCGCCAGCACATAGCAAGACATTGGGACATTGAGGCACAGTACAGCCGTTTACTATTACCTTACCGGGAATCGCCAGCACATATCAAGACATTGGGACATTGAGGCACAGTACAGCCTTTTATTATTACCTTACCGGGAATCGCCAGCACATAGCAAGTCATTGGGATATTGAGGCACAGCACAGCCTTTTATTATTACCTTACCGGGAATCGCCAGTACATAGCAAGACATTGGGACATTGAGGCACAGTACAGCCGTTTACTATTACCTTACCGGGAATCGCCAGTACATAGCAAGACATTGGGATATTGAGGCACAGCACAGCCTTTTATTATTACCTTACCGGGAATCGCCAGCACATAGCAAGACAATGGGACATTGAGGCACAGTACAGCCTTTTACTATTACCTTACCGGGAATCGCCAGCACATAGCAAGACATTGGGACATTGAGGCACAGTAGAGCCTTTTATTATTACCTTACCGGGAATCGCCAGCACATAGCAAGACATTGGGACATTGAGGCACAGTAGAGCCTTTTATTATTACCTTACCGGGAATCGCCAGCACATAGCAAGACATTGGGACATTGAGGCACAGTACAGCCTTTTATTATTACCTTACCGGGAATCGCCAGCACATAGCAAGACATTGGGACATTGAGGCACAGTACAGCCTTTATTATTACCTTAACGGGAATCGCAAGGACATAGCAAGACATTGGGACATTGAGGCACAGTACAGCCTTTTATTATTACCTTACCGGGAATCGCCAGCACATAGCAAGACATTGGGACATTGAGGCACAGCACAGCCTTTTACTAATACCTTACCGGGAATCGCCAGCACATAGCAAGACATTGGGACATTGAGGCACAGTAGAGCCTTTTATTATTACCTTACCGGGAATCGCCAGCACATAGCAAGACATTGGGACATTGAGGCACAGCACAGCCTTTTATTATTACCTTATCGGGAATCGCCAGCACATAGCAAGACATTGGGACATTGAGGCACAGTACAGCCTTTTATTATTACCTTACCGGGAATCGCCAGTACATAGCAAGACATTGGGACATTGAGGCACAGTACAGCCTTTTATTATTACCTTACCGGGAATCGCCAGCACATAGCAAGACATTGGGACATTGAGGCACAGTACAGCCTTTTATTATTACCTTACAGGGAATCGCCAGTACATAGCAAGACATTGGGACATTGAGGCACAGTACAGCCTTTTATTATTACCTAACCGGGAATCGCCAGCACATAGCAAGACATTGGGACATTGAGGCACAGTACAGCCTTTTATTATTACCTTACCGGGAATCGCCAGCACATAGCAAGACATTGGGAAATTGAGGCACAGTACAGCCTTTTATTATTACCTTACCGGGAATCGCCAGCACAGAGCAAGACATTGGGACATTGAGGCACAGTACAGCCTTTTATTATTACCTTACCGGGAATCGCCAGCACATAGCAAGTCATTGGGACATTGAGGCACAGTAGAGCCTTTTATTATTACCTTACCGGGAATCGCCAGCACATAGCAAGACATTGGGACATTGAGGCAAAGTAGAGCCTTTTATTATTACCTTACGGGGAATCGCCAGCACATAGCAAGATATTGGGACATTGAGGCACAGTACAGCCTTTTATTATTACCTTACCGGGAATCGCCAGCACATAGCAAGACATTGGGACATTGAGGCACAGTAGAGCCTTTTATTATTACCTTACCGGGAATCGCCAGCACATAACAAGACATTGGGACATTGAGGCACAGTACAGCCTTTTATTATTACCTTACCGGGAATCGCCAGCACATAGCAGCAAGACATTGGGGCATTGAGGCACAGCACAGCCTTTTATTATTACCTTACCGGGAATCGCCAGCACATAACAAGACATTGGGACATTGAGGCACAGTACAGCCTTTTATTATTACCTTACCGGGAATCGCCAGCACATAGCAGCAAGACATTGGGACATTGAGGCACAGTAGAGCCTTTTATTATTACCTTATCGGGAATCGCCAGTACATAGCAAGACATTGGGACATTGAGGCACAGTACAGCCTTTTATTATTACCTTACCGGGAATCGCCAGCACATAGCAAGACATTGGGACATTGAGGCACAGTACAGCCGTTTACTATTACCTTACCGGGAATCGCCAGCACATAGCAAGACATTGGGACATTGAGGCACAGTACAGCCTTTTATTATTACCTTAACGGGAATCGCCAGTACATAGCAAGACATTGGGATATTGAGGCACAGCACAGCCTTTTATTATTACCTTACCGGGAATCACCAGCACATAGCAAGACAATGGGACATTGAGACACAGTACAGCCTTTTACTATTACCTTACCGGAAATCGCCAGCACATAGCAAGACATTGGGACATTGAGGCACAGTAGAGCCTTTTATTATTACCTTACCGGGAATCGCCAGCACATAGCAAGACATTGGGACATTGAGGCACAGTAGAGCCTTTTATTATTACCTTACCGGGAATCGCCAGCACATAGCAAGATATTGGGACATTGAGGCACAGTACAGCCTTTTATTATTACCTTACCGGGAATCGCCAGCACATAGCAAGACATTGGGACATTGAGGCACAGTACAGCCGTTTACTATTACCTTACCGGGAATCGCCAGTACATAGCAAGACATTGGGATATTGAGGCACAGCACAGCCTTTTATTATTACCTTACCGGGAATCGCCAGCACATAGCAAGACAATGGGATATTGAGGCACAGTACAGCCTGTTACTATTACCTTACCGGGAATCGCCAGCACATAGCAAGACATTGGGACATTGAGGCACAGTAGAGCCTTTTATTATTACCTTACCGGGATTCGCCAGCACATAGCAAGACATTGGGACATTGAGGCACAGTAGAGCCTTTTATTATTACCTTACCGGGAATCGCCAGCACATAGCAAGACATTGGGACATTGAGGCACAGTACAGCCTTTTATTATTACCTTACCGGGAATCGCCAGCACATAGCAAGACATTGGGACATTGAGGCACAGTACAGCCTTTATTATTACCTTACCGGGAATCGCCAGGACATAGCAAGACATTGGGACATTGAGGCACAGTACAGCCTTTTATTATTACCTTACCGGGAATCGCCAGCACATAGCAAGACATTGGGACATTGAGGCACAGCACAGCCTTTTACTATTACCTTACCGGGAATCGCCAGCACATAGCAAGACATTGGGACATTGAGGCACAGCACAGCCTTTCACTATTACCTTACCGGGAATCGCCAGTACATAGCAAGACAATGGGACACTGAGGCACAGTAGAGCCTTTTATTATTACCTTACCGTGAATCGCCAGCACATAGCAAGACATTGGGACATTGAGGCACAGCACAGCCTTTTATTATTACCTTATCGGGAATCGCCAGCACATAGCAAGACATTGGGTCATTGAGGCACAGTACAGCCTTTTATTATTACCTTACCGGGAATCGCCAGTACATAGCAAGACATTGGGACATTGAGGCACAGTACAGCCTTTTATTATTACCTTACCGGGAATCGCCAGCACATAGCAATACATTGGGACATTGAGGCACAGTACAGCCTTTTATTATTACCTTACAGGGAATCGCCAGTACATAGCAAGACATTGGGTTATTGAGGCACAGTACAGCCTTTTATTATTACCTTACAGGGAATCGCCAGCACATAGCAAGGCATTGGGACATTGAGGCACAGTACAGCCTTTTATTATTACCTTATCGGGAATCGCCAGCACATAGCAAGACATTGGGTCATTGAGGCACAGTACAGCCTTTTATTATTACCTTACCGGGAATCGCCAGTACATAGCAAGACATTGGGACATTGAGGCACAGTACAGCCTTTTATTATTACCTTACCGGGAATCGCCAGCACATAGCAATACATTGGGACATTGAGGCACAGTACAGCCTTTTATTATTACCTTACAGGGAATCGCCAGTACATAGCAAGACATTGGGTTATTGAGGCACAGTACAGCCTTTTATTATTACCTTACAGGGAATCGCCAGCACATAGCAAGGCATTGGGACATTGAGGCACAGTACAGCCTTTTATTATTACCTTACCGGGAATCGCCAGCACATAGCAAGACATTGGGAAATTGAGGCACAGTACAGCCTTTTATTATTACCTTACCGGGAATTGCCAGCACATAGCAAGACATTGGGACATTGAGGCACAGTACAGCCTTTTATTATTACCTTACCGGGAATCGCCAGCACATAGCAGCAAGACATTGGGACATTGAGGCACAGTAGAGCCTTTTATTATTACCTTATCGGGAATCGCCAGTACATAGCAAGACATTGGGATATTGAGGCACAGTACAGCCTTTTATTATTACCTTACCGGGAGTCGCCAGCACATAGCAAGACATTGGGACATTGAGGCACAGTACAGCCGTTTACTATTACCTTACCGGGAATCGCCAGCACATAGCAAGACATTGGGGCATTGAGGCACAGTACAGCCTTTTATTATTACCTTACCGAGAATCGCCAGCACATAGCAAGTCATTGGGATATTGAGGCACAGCACAGCCTTTTATTATTACCTTACCGGGAATCGCCAGTACATAGCAAGACATTGGGACATTGAGGCACAGTACAGCCTTTTATTATTACCTTACCGGGAATCGCCAGCACATAGCAAGACATTGGGACATTGAGGCACAGTACAGCCGTTTACTATTACCTTACCGGGAATCGCCAGTACATAGCAAGACATTGGGATATTGAGGCACAGCACAGTCTTTTATTATTACCTTACCGGGAATCGCCAGCACATAGCAAGACAATGGGACATTGAGGCACAGTACAGCCTTTTACTATTACCTTACCGGGAATCGCCAGCACATAGCAAGACATTGGGACATTGAGGCACAGTAGAGCCTTTTATTATTACCTTACCGGGAATCGCCAGCACATAGCAAGACATTGGGACATTGAGGCACAGTAGAGCCTTTTATTATTACCTTACCGGGAATCGCCAGCACATAGCAAGACATTGGGACATTGAGGCACAGTACAGCCTTTTATTATTACCTTACCGGGAATCGCCAGCACATAGCAAGACATTGGGACATTGAGGCACAGTACAGCCTTTATTATTACCTTACCGGGAATCGCAAGGACATAGCAAGACATTGGGACATTGAGGCACAGTACAGCCTTTTATTATTACCTTACCGGGAATCGCCAGCACATAGCAAGACATTGGGACATTGAGGCACAGCACAGCCTTTTACTATTACCTTACCGGGAATCGCCAGCACATAGCAAGACATTGGAACATTGAGGCACAGCACAGCCTTTTACTATTACCTTACCGGGAATCGCCAGTACATAGCAAGACAATGGGACATTGAGGCACAGTAGAGCCTTTTATTATTACCTTACCGGGAATCGCCAGCACATAGCAAGACATTGGGACATTGAGGCACAGCACAGCCTTTTATTATTACCTTATCGCGAATCGCCAGCACATAGCAAGACATTGGGACATTGAGGCACAGTACAGCCTTTTATTATTACCTTACCGGGAATCGCCAGTACATAGCAAGACATTGGGACATTGAGGCACAGTACAGCCTTTTATTATTACCTTACCGAGAATCGCCAGCACATAGTAAGACATTGGGACATTGAGGCACAGTACAGCCTTTTATTATTACCTTACAGGGAATCGCCAGTACATAGCAAGACATTGGGACATTGAGGCACAGTACAGCCTTTTATTATTACCTAACCGGGAATCGCCAGCACATAGCAAGACACTGGGACATTGAGGCACAGTACAGTCTTTTATTATTACCTTACCGGGAATCGCCAGCACATAGCAAGACATTGGGAAATTGAGGCACAGTACAGCCTTTTATTATTACCTTACCGGGAATCGCCAGCACATAGCAAGACATTGGGACATTGAGGCACAGTACAGCCTTTTATTAATACCTTACCGGGAATCGCCAGCACATAGCAAGACATTGGGACATTGAGGCACAGTAGAGCCTTTTATTATTACCTTACCGGGAATCGCCAGCACATAGCAAGACATTGGGACATTGTGGCAAAGTAGAGCCTTTTATTATTACCTTACCGGGAATCGCCAGCACATAGCAAGACATTGGGACATTGAGGCACAGTACAGCCTTTTATTATTACCTTACCGGGAATCGCCAGCACATAGCAAGACATTGGGACTTTGAGGCACAGTAGAGCCTTTTATTATTACCTTACCGGGAATCGCCAGCACATAGCAAGACATTGGGATATTGTGGCACAGTACAGCCTTTTATTATTACCTTACCGGGAATCGCCAGTACATAGCAAGACATTGGGACATTGAGGCACAGTACAGCCTTTTATTATTTCCTTACCGGGAATCGCCAGCACATAGCAAGACATTGGGACATTGAGGCACAGTAGAGCCTTTTATTATTACCTTACCGGGAATCGCCAGCACATAACAAGACATTGGGACATTGAGGCACAGTACAGCCTTTTATTATTACCTTACCGGGAATCGCCAGCACATAACAAGACATTGGGACATTGAGGCACAGTACAGCCTTTTATTATTACCTTACCGGGAATCGCCAGCACATAGCAGCAAGATATTGGGACATTGAGGCACAGTAGAGCCTTTTATTATTACCTTATCGGGAATCGCCAGTACATAGCAAGACATTGGGACATTGAGGCACAGTACAGCCTTTTATTATTACCTTACCGGGAATCGCCAGCACATAGCAAGACATTGGGACATTGAGGCACAGTACAGCCGTTTACTATTACCTTACCGGGAATCGCCAGCACATAGCAAGACATTGGGACATTGAGGCACAGTACAGCCTTTTATTATTACCTTACCGGGAATCGCCAGCACATAGCAAGTCATTGGGATATTTAGGCACAGCACAGCCTTTTATTATTACCTTACCGGGAATCGCCAGCACATAACAAGACATTGGGACATTGAGGCACAGTACAGCCTTTTATTATTACCTTACCGGGAATCGCCAGCACATAGCAGCAAGATATTGGGACATTGAGGCACAGTACAGCCTTTTATTATTACCTTATCGGGAATCGCCAGTACATAGCAAGACATTGGGACATTGAGGCACAGTACAGCCTTTTATTATTACCTTACCAGGAATCGCCAGCACATAGCAAGACATTGGGACATTGAGGCACAGTACAGCCGTTTACTATTACCTTAACGGGAATCGCCAGTACATAGCAAGACATTGGGATATTGAGGCACAGCACAGCCTTTTATTATTACCTTACCGGGAATCACCAGCACATAGCAAGACAATGGGACATTGAGGCACAGTACAGCCTTTTACTATTACCTTACCGGAAATCGCCAGCACATAGCAAGACATTGGGACATTGAGGCACAGTAGAGCCTTTTATTATTACCTTACCGGGAATCGCCAGCACATAGCAAGACATTGGGACATTGAGGCACAGTAGAGCCTTTTATTATTACCTTACCGGGAATCGCCAGCACATAGCAAGATATTGGGACATTGAGGCACAGTAGAGCCTTTTATTATTACCTTACCGGGAATCGCCAGCACATAGCAAGACATTGGGACATTGAGGCACAGTAGAGCCTTTTATTATTACCTTACCGGGAATCGCCAGCACATAGCAAGACATTGGGACATTGAGGCACAGTACAGCCTTTTATTATTACCTTACCGGGAATCGCCAGCACATATCAAGACATTGGGACATTGAGGCACAGTACAGCCTTTATTATTACCTTACCGGGAATCGCCAGGACATAGCAAGACATTGGGACATTGAGGCACAGTACAGCCTTTTATTATTACCTTACCGGGAATCGCCAGCACATAGCAAGACATTGGGACATTGAGGCACAGTACAGCCGTTTACTATTACCTTACCGGGAATCGCCAGTACATAGCAAGACAATGGGACACTGAGGCACAGTAGAGCCTTTTATTATTACCTTACCGTGACTCGCCAGCACATAGCAAGACATTGGGACATTGAGGCACAGCACAGCCTTTTATTATTACCTTATCGGGAATCGCCAGCACATAGCAAGACATTGGGACATTGAGGCACAGTATAGCATTTTATTATTACCTTACCGGGAATCGCCAGTACATAGCAAGACATTGGGACATTGAGGCACAGTACAGCCTTTTATTATTACCTTACCGGGAATCGCCAGCACATAGCAAGACATTGGGACATTGAGGCACAGTACAGCCTTTTATTATTACCTTACAGGGAATCGCCAGTACATAGCAAGACATTGGGACATTGAGGCACAGTACAGCCTTTTATTATTACCTTACCGGGAATCGCCAGCACATAGCAAGACATTGGGACATTGAGGCACAGTACAGCCTTTTATTATTACCTTACCGGGAATCGCCAGCACATAGCAAGACATTGGGAAATTGAGGCACAGTACAGCCTTTTATTATTACCTTACCGGGAATTGCCAGCACATAGCAAGACATTGGGACATTGAGGCACAGCACAGCCTTTTATTATTACCTTATCGGGAATCGCCAGCACATAGCAAGATATAGGGACATTGAGGCACAGTAGAGCCTTTTATTATTACCTTACCGAGAATCGCCAGCACATAGCAGGACATTGGGACATTGAGGCAGAGTAGAGCCTTTTATTATTACCTTACCGGGAATCGCCAGCACATAGCAAGACATTGGGACATTGAGGCACAGTAGAGCCTTTTATTATTACCTTACCGGGAATCGCCAGCACATAGCAAGACATTGGGACATTGAGGCACAGTACAGCCTTTTATTATTACCTTACCGGGAATCGCCAGCACATAGCAAGACATTGGGACATTGAGGCACAGTACAGCCTTTTATTATTACCTTACCGGGAATCGCCAGTACATAGCAAGTCATTGGGACATTGAGGCACAGTACAGCCTTTTATTATTCCCTTACCGGGAATCGCCAGCACATAGCAAGACATTGGGACATTCAGGCACAGTAGAGCCTTTTATTATTACCTTACCGGGAATCGCCAGCACATAGCAAGACATTGGGACATTGAGGCAAAGTACAGCCTTTTATTATTACCTTACCGGGAATCGCCAGCACATAGCAAGACATTGGGACATTGAGGCACAGTAGAGCCTTTTATTATTACCTTACCGGGAATCGCCAGCACATAGCAAGACATTGGGATATGGAGGCACAGCACAGCCTTTTATTATTACCTTACCGGGAATCGCCAGCACATAGCAGCAAGACATTGGGACATGGAGGCACAGCACAGCCTTTTATTATTACCTTACCGGGAATCGCCAGCACATAGCAAGACATTGGGACATTGAGGCACAGTACAGCCTTTTACTATTACCTTACCGGGAATCGCCAGCACATAGCAAGACATTGGGATATTGAGGCACAGTAGAGCCTTTTATTATTACCTTACCGGGAATCGCCAGCACATAGCAAGACATTGGGACATTGAGGCACAGTAGAGCCTTTTATTATTACCTTACCGGGAATCGCCAGTACATAGCAAGACATTGGGACATTGAGGCACAGTACAGCCTTTTATTATTACCTTACCGGGAATCGCCAGTACATAGCAAGACATTGGGACATTGAGGCACAGTACAGCCTTTTACTATTACCTTACCGGGAATCGACAGCACATAGCAAGACATTGGGACATTGAGGCACAGTACAGCCTTTTACTATTACCTTACCGGGAATCGCCAGTACATAGCAAGACATTGGGACATTGAGGCACAGTACAGCCTTTTATTATTACCTTACCGGGAATCGCCGGTACATAGCAAGACATTGGGACATTGAGGCACAGTACAGCCTTTTACTATTACCTTACCGGGAATCGCCAGCACATAGCAAGACATTGGGACATTGAGGCACAGTACAGCCTTTTACTATTACCTTACCGGGAATCGCCAGCACATAGCAAGACAATGGGACATTGAGGCACAGTACAGCCTTTTATTATTACCTTACCGGGAATCGCCAGCACATAGCAAGACATTGGGACATTGAGGCACAGTACAGCCTTTTATTATTACCTTACCGGGAATCGCCAGTACATAGCAAGACATTGGGACATTGAGGCACAGCACAGCCTTTATTATTACCTTACCGGGAATCGCCAGCACATAGCAAGACATTGGGACATTGAGGCACAGTACAGCCTTTTACTATTACCTTACCGGGAATCGCCAGCACATAGCAAGACATTGGGACATTGAGGCACAGTACAGCCTTTTATTATTACCTTACCGGGAATCGCCAGCACATAGCAAGACATTGGGACATTGAGGCACAGTACAGCCTTTTATTATTACCTTACCGGGAATCGCCAGCACATAGCAAGACATTGGGACATTGAGGCACAGTACAGCCTTTAATTGTTACCTTACCGGGAATCGCCAGCACATAGCAAGACATTGGGACATTGAGGCACAGTACAGCCTTTTATTAATACCTTACCGGGAATCGCCAGCACATAGCAAGACATTGGGATATGGAGGCACAGCACAGCCTTTTATTATTACCTTACCGGGAATCGCCAGCACATAGCAAGACATTGGGACATTGAGGCACAGTACAGCCTTTTATTATTACCTTACCGGGAATCGCCAGCACATAGCAAGACATTGGGACATTGAGGCACAGCACAGCCTTTATTATTACCTTACCGGGAATCGCCAGAACATAGCAAGACATTGGGACATTGAGGCACAGTACAGCCTTTTATTATTACCTAACCGGGAATCGCCAGTACATAGCAAGACAATGGGACATTGAGGCACAGTACAGCCTTTTATTATTACCTTACCGGGAATCGCCAGTACATAGCAAGACAATGGGACATTGAGGCACAGTACAGCCTTTTATTATTACCTTACCGGGAATCGCCAGCACATAGCAAGACATTGGGACATTGAGGCACAGCACAGCCTTTATTATTACCTTACCGGGAATCGCCAGAACATAGCAAGACATTGGGACATTGAGGCACAGTACAGCCTTTTATTATTACCTTACCGGGAATCGCCAGTACATAGCAAGACAATGGGACATTGAGGCACAGTACAGCCTTTTATTATTACCTTACCGGGAATCGCCAGTACATAGCAAGACAATGGGACATTGAGGCACAGTACAGCCTTTTATTATTACCTTACCGGGAATCGCCAGCACATAGCAAGACATTGGGACATTGAGGCACAGTACAGCCTTTTATTATTACCTTACCGGGAATCGCCAGTACATAGCAAGACAATGGGACATTGAGGCACAGTACAGCCTTTTATTATTACCTTACCGGGAATCGCCAGCTCATAGCAAGACATTGGGACATTGAGGCACAGCACAGCCTTTATTATTACCTTACCGGGAATCGCCAGAACATAGCAAGACATTGGGACATTGAGGCACAGTACAGCCTTTTATTATTACCTTACCGGGAATCGCCAGTACATAGCAAGACAATGGGACATTGAGGCACAGTACAGCCTTTTATTATTACCTTACCGGGAATCGCCAGTACATAGCAAGACATTGGGACATTGAGGCACAGCACAGCCTTTATTATTACCTAACTGGGAATCGCCAGCACATAGCAGGACATTGGGACATTGAGGCACAGTACAGCCTTTTATTATTACCTTACCGGGAATCGCCAGTACATAGCAAGACATTGGGACATTGAGGCACAGCACAGCCTTTATTATTACCTTACCGGGAATCGCCAGCACATAGCAAGACATTGGGACATTGAGGCACAGTACAGCCTTTTACTATTAGCTTACCGGGAATCGCCAGCACATAGCAAGACATTGGGACATTGAGGCACAGTACAGCCTTTTATTATTACCTTACCGGGAATCGCCAGTACATAGCAAGACATTGGGACATTGAGGCACAGTACAGCCTTTTATTATTACCTTACCGGGAATCGCCAGTACATAGCAAGACATTGGGACATTGAGGCACAGTACAGCCATTTACTATTACCTTACCGGGAATCGCCAGCACATAGCAAGACATTGGGACATTGAGGCACAGTACAGCCTTTTACTATTACCTTACCGGGAATCGCCAGCACATAGCAAGACAATGGGACATTGAGGCACAGTACAGCCTTTTATTATTACCTTACCGGGAATCGCCAGCACATAGCAAGACATTGGGACATTGAGGCACAGTACAGCCTTTTATTATTACCTTACCGGGAATCGCCAGCACATAGCAAGACATTGGGACATTGAGGCACAGTACAGCCTTTTATTGTTACCTTACCGGGAATCGCCAGCACATAGCAAGACATTGGGACATTGAGGCACAGTAGAGCCTTTTATTAATACCTTACCGGGAATCGCCAGCACATAGCAAGACATTGGGATATGGAGGCACAGCACAGCCTTTTATTATTACCTTACCGGGAATCGCCAGCACATAGCAGCAAGACATTGGGACATGGAGGCACAGCACAGCCTTTTATTATTACCTTACCGGGAATCGCCAGCACATAGCAAGACATTGGGACATTGAGGCACAGTACAGCCTTTTACTATTACCTTACCGGGAATCGCCAGCACATAGCAAGACATTGGGACATTGAGGCACGGTAGAGCCTTTTATTATTACCTTACGGGGAATCGCCAGCACATAGCAAGACATTGGGACATTGAGGCACAGTAGAGCCTTTTATTATTACCTTACCGGGAATCGCCAGCACATAGCAAGACATTGGGACATTGAGGCACAGCACAGCCTTTTATTATTACCTTACCGGGAATCGCCAGCACATAGCAAGACATTGGGACATTGAGGCACAGTACAGCCTTTTACTATTACCTTACCGGGAATCGCCAGCACATAGCAAGACATTGGGACATTGAGGCACAGTACAGCCTTTTATTATTACCTTACCGGGAATCGCCAGCACATAGCAAGACATTGGGACATTGAGGCACAGCACAGCCTTTTATTATTACCTTACCGGGAATCGCCAGCATAGCCTGATAATATGTATCTCTTATTTGTGTGTAGACTTAGCGGACGTTATGTTCTGGGTTATTTTCGGAAACATTTGGTGTCAATTTCTATGTGTTTACGCAGTGTTAGCAATTACCATGTGCTTGCGCTAGGCCTCCCAGATGACGGATGGGCGGTGTTGCCAAACATTATGACACGGCTTGAGAACTGTAGACGGCGATGAATTTAGGGCATTTCTCATCTGGAGAAAATCAGCACAGCTCCAACCCATTAACGTACTGGTGAGAAAGACTTGAAAATGTGACCATAATCGGGATCGAACCCGCGTCTCTTGTGGCACGCTAGGTCCTTGCACGAATGTTGTTATGATTACATTAGTCTAAAATAAAACAAGTAATATCAATGATAACAATGTATTTAATTAGCAACATTACAACAAACATGTGCTGCTCTTCAGTCGGTCTACACAATGGGAAGGATTATTCCCTAATGCACTTTGTATTCCTCGTGGTGTAGCGACTACGGCCGGGTTCGAGTCCCAACTCAGGTATCTGGGAAATGGCTTCCCACTTCTACTCCTGGCGGATGGTTCCTAGCTAAAGGCCACGGCTGCCCCCTTCCACATCCTCCCCTGAATTACATTACACACACTTATATAGTAATCACAATAACACAGGTTATCAGACAACAGGCCACATACACTCAAGTACACGGGGCTGAGTGACATGAAGTCAAAGCCCCTTTAATGAAACTATAAGTCTTTACTAGATTTTGCCTTTAAATTAAGTTTACTGTAACTTACATGGTACAACGCCGCGACGTTTACAGCTGAATTTCCTTTAGTTTTAGCCAGTTTATTTTGCAACAATTGACATTCTTTTTACGATTCATGATAACCTTTTCTAAAGGTACTGAACTGAAGACTCGTTGTTGTCGAAGCTTGCAATATAACCTGCTTTGTAATTCGTATTGTGTTTTGATGACTTGTTTTACAGCGGAGGTAATACTGAAGTGCCCAGTGCAGATTTTCAGTGACAGTCAATTCACAATTTTTAATTGTCGAAGATACAGAGGTGTGCCTATTTAACTAGGAACAGCCTCATGACGACAATATAGGCCTACAACTTTCCCACATGTTACTTTTTTTTAGTAGTTGGAGGCGATCAAAGAATATGGCTAAGAACGGTTACTCCAGCTTTGAATTCAATTCCGATCACGCCCACTGCCCACGCATGCACTGTAGCGCCTCCTGAGGAACTAAATGGAACTAAATTTATCGCGCGGAAATTTGAACCGCCCCTCCCTTTGTTTATTTCTTTCTGTGTACAAAACAAAAGTTTGGTGCTTTCCAGTCGGTCAACACGAATGTACCCAAATAGAGCTGGGTTATGCCCTAATCCTGAAATAAATTACATGAGATTAATTATTTTTTATTTATTTATTTATTTTCGTGTTGACCGACTGAAAAGCACCAAACTTTTGTTTACTTAGGTAACACTGGAAAATGGCTTCAAACCTCACAATGTTCTTTCTAAGTGCCAAAAATATTATGGGTTTTCTACAGTTGAATTGCCATTCTCCCTTTCAATGTAGGCTACTTTGTACATAATACTGGTGCAATACATATACAGTAGTAGTGTCAAACCAATAACTACAGTTCAGTGTGGTACTCTCAGTATGTAATTAAGCACCTCATTAAAATATTCTTGAATAATAGCTGAAGAGTAGGCTACACTGAGTTTAACCAGATCACAACACAAATAAATAAAATGACATTGGAACAGAACACCAAGGCTAGCACACATTGAAATATTAATCCCACATTCAATGAAGTACATAATATGGTAAAGGAACTGAGGCCATTAGGCTGTGTGTAGGATTGAAATTATAACATCAAAATGAAAACTAAGTTATAAACTGTACAAAAATATATTATATTCTATTTTACATACAGATATAAATAAATAAAATTATACATTATTTGTTATGTCAACACTTGGGCAGGCAAATTTAGAGAGGAAGGAAGCTGCAAAATTATAACTCTTATGGTTTCTTACCAAATAAAGAAATGATACATAATCATACACATTATGGTACATTGTTTGAAAACATATAAAATAAATAAAATTAGTTGCTGCTGAAACATATTATACCTAAGGAGTCCGCTACAGAAATGTATTTATAATGAAATAAAAAGTGAAAGTTTCTCCACTACACTGAGAAACATCGAATGATGAATACATTTTTCACAGCAAACATATTGTTCTTATTCCATGTTTTCAGTCACTTCAAATTGCAGATTATGAGATTTACATGCTTTATGCCTCAATTTCTTTCCTTCCGTAGCACTAAAAGTTTGAAGAAAAGTATATTGACCTCTGTATGTTCCGTTAGATTAGTCGTAAGGCCTATCTGCTATCCAGTACTACTCCAGGCTGTTGCAGCCCCACTTTGGGAATGGACTGTAAAAAAAAGGAAATTGGACTTCCTTAATTTAAAATTCTAGAGTGAAGTAATTCTCATTAGGAGATTTTTGGAGTTATGTCCATATACAGAGAGAAAAAAATTCATCATGAACCAAGAGTGATTTGACAAGTAAATTAGAATAAATACTTGGAACTATGCACTTATCCTCTGGAATTACTGTTCATTAAATAGAATAAGCATACCGTAAATAGATACAGACAGGAAAAAATAAATATACAAGGAAATCACAACTCACATAATTCTGTATATAAGGACACAGGAATGGAATTGCAGAATAAAACAGGACTATCATTTTATAAATTTCAGTCAGGCATCCCGCTAGTTTGTACAGGCAATAGTGAAAAATGACTTCAAAACCACACACAGATTAATATGAGGTAGTGGTTCATTCAATGAAATGCACCACATATTACTCAGGTAACATGTTTCAGGACATTCCTCACTCTCATTCATCGAGGCACAAGGGTGCTTATGTGCCTTCTCCAATTTTATAATAATTTGTGAGGATGACTTGGTTTCTCAAAATTATCACAACCTTACTCTGCAATTGAAAACCTGAGTACAGTTGACAAGGACTTGCCAGTAAAGAAATAACTGAACAAGGAGATGCTATTACAAGGCTGTCACATTTAGGGGCCCTCCCTACCACATAGGCCTTACAGTTACAGCTCGATGACCTCTGGTAAGCAATGCATAATGGATCCTTTTTGTCGGACCATAAACACATTGATCTTATTCCATGTTTTCACTCGCTTCTATTGCAGATTATGAGCTTTACTTGGATGAATTGGCATACATCTCAGTTTATTTACTTCTGTAGCACTAATTTCATCAAATATGTTTGAAGAGAACTGGAATGACCTCTGTATGTGCCATTAGGTTAGCTGTAAGACCTATCTGCTAGACAGTACCACTCCAAGCGACTACTTGTTAAATCCATCGAGTAGGAAGGTGAAAGGTATTGAGGAGTTTGATAAGGGTTCGACGAGAAGGCATATGGATCATCTTCTGTAGAAGTCGATAGCAACTAGGGCTACGTTTGAACAATCCCAGAGCAATTGCCTTCGCTGTAGGACTCCAGCGCCTACCTTTCCCCAACTTGGACACATTCTTAATCAAATCCCCAAGTAATGCTGCAAATGTAGGGTTTCGGGAGAATACATCATTAAGGGTAGTAATCAAATTATCAGTAGCAATATCGGTATCCTCCTTCTTACCTTGCCTTACTCTCCTACACTTCTTGCGAAGCTGTTGCAGCATTCTTTTCTGAATAAGAATTCTCTTGCACAGTTTACGCTTCCGAGGGGTAATCTCTTTATAGGTGAGAGCTCCTATTAAAGAGAGAGACCCTCTTCTCTTAGGTGGCGTGTGCAGTGCAAGTTGAGTCCTAGCAATGATAGGTACTGAAGGCCCAGGCAAGGCTTCTGCTTCCAAGAATTGTTCTGGTAATTGAGAGAATTCTACTGTGTGTGGCATAGCATTATCCTTGTCAATTATGTGAGAATGTGAAGAAATAGGAGATATAGCAGTTGAGGTACTAGTAGAAGGAATCTGAGAAGTAACAGTAGTAGTAGAGTAAGTAGAAGTAGTAATAGTAGTAGTAGAAGCAGTAGTAGAGGTAAGCATACTGCTGGTACTGATAACAACCGCAGGAGTAGCAGTGGCTGTGCTCTGAATTACTGCAGCAGGTTGCAGTAATCTGGCGGGGCAAGGTCCTGAGGCATGTGCTGGCACACCTGTAAGGAAAGTTGTCATTCTTAAACCTGTAAGCATTAGCATACCTAAACAATGTTGAATGACACAGTCATTCATAAGATGGGGCGTGGTGTAGAGGCCAAATTCAACAAGGACAGTAAATTCTCTTATGACAAAAAGTGGGAAAGAAATCCCTAAGCAAAAATAAATTTCAGGCATTTGGTGAACATTGAAGATTTTGTTCTAACCACATAACCTATGGCGATACTTTTCTGAGGAACCAACCGGCCTCCCAACTCAATAGACTTAGCCACATTATAAGTCCCCTCACAGAACATGATAACATGGGTTTTACATCCCTTTTAAATATTGTGGCTTTAGAGACTCTGGAGTGCTAATGACCACTGCCAGGGATCTATAAAAGAATTGCTCTTCGATTAGTCAATACACTAATCTGATTGGACCCACCCCTCAATGTATAGGTCAACTGAAAAGCACATTAATTGTGGAGATTAACAGAACCGGATCCAAATTAGAATGTAGTAGATTTAAAAATCACCTGGCACTACAGCCCGTGAAGGGCCTAGGCCTACCAAGAGACCGCTGCCCAGCCATTTGGCCTGCAGATATTGGGGCGACGCGTGATCAGCGCACCGGGCCCCCTCAGCCATTAATCATGGTTTTCGTGATGAAGGTGCTGCCTCACTGTCAGACTGCTACTCAATTGTCCTCACGAGGCTGAGTGCACCCCATTCCATGGAGCCGGCTAGAATGTGGTATATTATTGTACACAGTGCTTGATTTGTAAAATAAGAGGTTCCGGTACTGTGGGCTACCGGGTGGTGGTGGTGCTTCATGGAATATTGAAATATAGAATTCTACAAATGATATTTTCACGCTTTTCTGAACACCTTTAAAAATTAATCAGTGGACAAAATAGCCATCTAATTTTTATTACAATTTTAAATAAAATTGAGACTGCTGTAGCAACATTTTCTTACCATAGCCGTTGGCCTATATTAAATTTTAATGTAGGCCAACTAGGCTACCATTCAAAATTAAATACATTCGATTTGAAAACTCACACAACTAACTAACGTTCCACAGTTCTTAACATTATGTTATATAAGTTATTCGACTTTTCCCCATCAGTGGTGTCGGTACGGCGTACAGGTGCGTACCGTCACAAATCTAGCCCTGATTGTACATATATCATTCACATACCTTTCTGGGAGTCATTAGGAATTGAAAATACTGTCAAATATCACTAATATTGCTTAAAAGAAGGTTTTCATTTGTAACTTCTTCAATGACGGGAGAACGACGGCAGCTTGATATTGAAGTCATATCGTGTTGCCAACATATCCGATACAAAATACACTACACGACACTTGTAACTTTTTAATTATGTGAAAAAAGAAATAATTGGCAAAACCATTGGCCTGGATAAAGATTATTGATGCGTGACTACCCCCACTGTGCGTGACGAAAACCAAGGGTGTTTATATTAGTTAACACGGCTCATTGGGCAACGCTACCTAACAATTATTGGTCGAAGCGAAGACCATTGGTCTGGCAACTCGCACAACCCATGTTGAAATTGAAACCTGGCGCACTTTCGCATTAACTAGCCAGCGCTCTTTTGTTTTACGATACCGGATGTGATATAGTACCGAATGAGTTGGGTTGGCAATACTGTACATGTTGCTAAAAATGGCGAAGTGAGCTGCAATTTAATCTATAAGTTGTGATCCTATTTGGGATGGCTGGGTGGGTTACAGACAGCGGAGGAGTTAACATCTATTACTATATCATCTCCAGTTTTTTTCCCCTACCATTACTATAGGTCATCATCATCATCTTCTACAGTTTCCAGCCCCTGGTTGGATCTGCTTGGAACATAAGCCTGTCCAAGGATTTTGGCTAATTTCAGTACTTTAGGATTTTTTTTACTTTGGTTCAGGTAAACTCTACTCTTACTAAAAGCACTTACTAGATTATTAAGACAATACTGAATATACTTTTCTACAGTCTACACTTCAGGGATTCAAAACACAAACCCCAATGTGTAGCTATGCCTATCCAAGCTTCAGTGTGCAGCTAGACTTAGTGCACTTGGTTAGAAAGGTGCATAAGGAAGACACTACATGTTAGAGCTGGGCTTCATGTTTACCTTCAAGACAGGGTATCACATATTAATTATTGAATTCAAATAATAAAACATTACTCACATCTATCTGGGACGGCATGTGAATACAAAATCTTTGACAAGGTTCCCGGATACCTGGCGGGCCAGAAGTGCCTCGAACAAACATAACGACCTCTCAGTTGTTTGGCCGTCAGCTTCTTTAGGCTTTCCCTGCCTACAACCTCCAGCCACTGCCTACATCTGTCTGCTTCCAAGGCTTTCCCTGCCTACAACCTCCAGCCACTGCCTACATCTGTCTGCTTCCAAGGCTTTCCCTGCCTACAACCTCCAGCCACTGCCTACATCTGTCTGCTTCCAAGGCTTTCCCTGCCTACAACCTCCAGCCACTGCCTACATCTGTCTGCTTCCAAGGCTTTCCCTGCCTACAACCTCCAGCCACTGCCTACATCTGTCTGTTTCCAAGGTTTTCCCTGCCTACAACCCCCAGCCACTGCCTACATCTGTCTGCTTCCAAGGGAAAGCGGTGAAAAATTATTTTTTCTATTTTCACCACCTCATCTCCTTGGTGAACTTCACAAATGTTACACTTGTGGCCTGGAATGTTCATATTCTGTAAAATGAAAACAAATATTAAAATGAGTATTTTTTAATACCACACAATCCGGGATACCGTACCCACTTTTACTGCTAAACTATGATTATACTACCATGGAGCATGATGAAAGAAATGTAATACTATTACTAATATAGGCCTATTCCTTGAATAGAGGTACCTCTATCTACAACTTAGCAGGGCTTATTGGTCAAAAAAGAACACTAAACATTGGGCTAAAGTTGCATTTTAAACCTGTCAGTGCCATTTTATTAGCAGCAATTTCAGACAAATTCAGAGAGTTCATTTTTGATTTTTTTATTTCAGAAAATAAATGAAGTATTAGAAAAAGTAACACTCACTAATACGGACATAACGTTATTACATTGCTGTAATTGTTATTACCGTATTTAAAATCAAGTGTAGTTTTCTAAAGTACGGCAATTAATATCTTTGACCCCATAAAGGGCCATTATTGATTATTGATAATACTGTGTATAAAGTGAGGGTTTCTTACCATAGGTATGTGTGAGTCACGCTTCTAAGGATGAATCTTCAGTTGTGTCTGCCAGTTAGGTAAAGAGCACGCCAGAACTAACCACTTGACATTCCATAATTCCAACCAAAACAGAGAACAAAGATGTACTTTAAATCACTTCAAGTGCCTGTCAAATTTTTAAGTTCAGCCGGGCTGCTTCTCGCACAGTTACAATTAGGTTTCCACCAATAGCAAAGCATATGGGTACTAGCCAATAGGAAGCCTGGCTTGCTTACACATCGGTGAACAGCGCCTCTTCAGGACGCTAATGGAACTCGTCATTAAAATTGCGGATGTCGGAAGCGACGGATCCATACAAGTTACACCCCCCTGTCTTGCACGTCTAAAGGTCTACCCACAATGCGTTGTCGGTAGACGGTAGTGGGCAGACGGTAGACGGCAGATGAAGTCAGAAGTCGGTAGTTCACAACATAGCCACCCACAATGCGCAATCGTTAAATGCTACGAGTAAATAATAACTTGACTTTCATTTATTCCTTGAGAAGGTTGTCATTGTCGACAACCTAACCTAAAATTTGCAAGGAGCGGTAAGGTTTATTTTTATTGCTGCTAACTGGTACAGCATTGTTAAAATTGAAGAAAAATACTCGTACATCCAGTATCCCCTCTTGTAAATAATTAATAACAAATCCAACTCTGAATTAGGCCTACTGTTTTTTTAACAGAATTGTTTTTGTGTAGCTGGTCATTTTTGATTGAACGCCCGAGGGCTCCCAACACGTTCAATCTATTACTACATCATTTCCTAATTTATTTTTCGTCATTACAAAATGTATTTTGACTAATTTCAGTACCGGTAGGCCCTACTTTAGAAAATGTTTTCGTACGATGAGCTCTCATTCAGCGTTTCCTTCCGCTGCATTACATTTGCTACAAAGGAAAACATTATAATCAATGAACTGTTTCCTTTTAAATACTTGGGCTCACTCTGTCATACATCGAACGGCGTTCCCTCACAAGATCAATTAATATATCTTCTATCCCAGTCATCATATCATGTTGTTGCATACCAGCATTGTGATTCCAGGTGTAGTAACCTCTGTCCGCGTAGGAAAACAAAATTCCCTTTAGTGACTTTTGCTGATAACTTGGGACAGAATGTCCCAAGTTACAAACCTGTCCCAAGTTATCAACAAAATGATGATACTCAATACAAGTACATATTTAACTGCTGAAAACAACATTCTATAAGTAAATTCTTTAAGTACTCTCACTGCAGGCAGGCAAAATGGACAAATTACCACGTTCTAGAGCTGTTGGTGCTAGAACTTACCATGATTTTCTGGACGAAAATTTGGAAATAGCAGTGACGGAAGTAAATGCTGGACTAAGTTATAGGAAAGCAGCTGAGAAATATGGTAGATAGATAGATAGATTTTTATTAATTCCATTTGATCAAATACATGCATTCAATACATTTTTGATATAGGACACGTCAGAATTTACATGCATAAAATAAAAGAACTAACAGGTATATATTACTAAGATTAAAACTATTTATAACTTATTATAATAGCAAATCTTAATAGATACAATCTTATTGCACAACTATTTACACCTCACTCTATTATCATAATATGAAAACTTAATTCTATAAATACAACAACATACAGCTAGGTATTAAAATTAAATTAAAAAAGTAAAATATAGTTATAGATTCCATCACTCCTATACGCTAAAATATTCAACTACTGAGTAAAAACAATGGCACTGCAGATAAGCTTTCAACATTCTATCAAAGGTTTTTATTTTTGGGGCCAGTTTTATATACTGGGGTAGTTTATTGTATAATTTAACTCCAGTGTGAAAAGTTCCCTTTTGATATATGCTTGTGTGTGTGTGTGAAATATGAATGTTTTGATTTTGTCTTGTGTTATGCCTATGAACATCATTGTTTGTTTTAAGAAAAACATCTTTATTCATTAAATTCTTTTTAAAAAACATAATACTTTCAAAGATATATATGCAGGGCAGTGGGAGAATGTTTAAATCTTTAAACAGAGGTCTACATGATTCTCTAGAGTGTACATTTACCATAATTCTAATCGCTCTCTTTTGTATCCTAAACGTGCTTAGTACATCTGGCGACATACCCCAAAATATGATCCCATATCTTAAGTATGAATGGAAATAAGCAAAATAAGTATTTCTTAATGTGTGCATGCTAGTGCAGGTTTTCAAAATACGTAACGCAAAGCACATCGAGTTCAGTTTAGTATTCAGATATTGTATATGTTTATTCCATTTCAAGTCTTGTTGTATCCATAGTCCTAAAAACTTTGTTTCTGATTTTTTTTCTATTTGATGACCATTTAATGTTATATTGGGCATCGCAGGATTCCTATTCTGTATAGTGTGGAAATTTAGACATACTGTCTTTTTATAGTTTATTATGAGGCGATTATCTTGTGACCATTTGGTTAACTCTCCTGTAACGGAGTCAGCAGACTGCTGTATGACCTGTTTAGTTTCACCTTTTATTACGAGTGTTGTATCGTCCGCAAACAAAATTTCCTTATGTGAATGAACGTTCTGTGTTATATCATTGATATATAGAAGAAAGAGTAGTGGGCCCAAAACCGATCCCTGGGGTACTCCAAATTCAATAATTCCCTCATTGGACAATGTTTCATTAAGTAATTTGGTTCCATCATCCTTGTGTCTCAAGCTTACTATTTGTTTACGCCTTGTTAAGTAAGACTCTATCCATTTATTAGCTAGACCTCTAACACCATATTGATTTAGTTTGGTAAGGAGGATTTTATGGTCAACTACATCAAATGCTTTCGATAAATCCAAGAATAGGCCAGTTACATGTTCCTTATTGTCAATTAATTTCAGTATACTATTACTACATTCGTAAATTGCTGTCTGTGTAGATTTTTCCGTTCTAAATCCATGTTGTGAGTTTGATAATATTTTATTTTTTTCTATGAAACTTATCAGTCTCTTATACATAATTTTTTCCACAATTTTTGCAATACCAGTTGGTAAGGTAATAGGACGATAGTTATCTAATTCATCTTTTGAACCATTTTTGTGCACTGGAATTACTTTTGATAACTTCAAAATATCCGGGTAAGTTCCTGAGAGAATTGAACTGTTTATTAAGTGCGTAAGTGGATTTATTATATTTTCTGCACATTTCTTTAAAATTGCATCAGGGATGCCATCAATGCCAGCACAGAATTTATTTTTTAGCTCTTTTATAACTATTCTTACCTCTTCACTTGTGACATGATTTATAAATAAAGAATCACTGCATATATTTATTTTATTATTAGAATTTAGTGTATTTACCTGTGATTTATTTAATAATTTTTGTGGAATTTCCAGAAAATAGTCATTAAAAGTGTTTGCTATTTCCTCTGGATTATTAATCACTTTATTATTTCTGGTCAGTGTAATGTTCCTTTGTATTTTAGCAGATTTTCCAGTTTCTTTCTTTATTACAGACCACATAGCCCTGTTTTTATTAGATGATTGGGAAATAAAATTATCATTATGCATTTTCTTTGCTAGTCTTATTACCTTATTTAATATGCTAGTGTATTTTTTGTAGTATAAATTGAATTCAGGTGTTGTGTGGTATTGTTTATATAATTTGTGTAGAAATTTCTTTCTTTGACATGAATTTATAATCCCTGTTGTTATCCAATTGCTAGTTTTGTTATTTTGAACAGTTCTTCGTTTAAAGGGGAATGCTATTTCAAAATAGTGTTTTAGGGTACTGTTAAATGCATTAAATTTATCATTTACATTTTCTAGTTCATAAATTTCTGACCATGTTTCCTTATTTAATAAGTCATTGAAATATGTAACATTTGATTCAGTGAATGACCTGCACTTTGATTTTACTCCATTATCATTATTATTGATTACTTCGGATACTTCAAAACTCAGTATTTGTCCATGGTGGTCACTAAAACCCGGACAATAGACTTCTATTGAATGGTGATATTTATCTGTATTTATAAAAATTTGATCAGGAGTGGTTTTACTAAATTTTGTTATTCTTGTTGGTGTATTTACTGTAGGTTTCAGTCCATAGGAAATTAGTAACTGGTTTAATAATTCACAATTTCTATCAAGTTTTAAGAAATCCACATTTACATCCCCACAAATTATTATATCGAAATTTACTTTGCTCATGTTATTGAGTAACAATTCTAGTTTATCTATAAATAGAGGAAACTTTCCTGACGGAGAACGGTATACGCATACAATTATTAACTTAAACTGCTGAATTTTTACGGCAGAGAATTCAAAATCCTGTTCCATAATTAGATAATCATAAGCTGTTATCTGTTCATGATCTAAATTATTTCTTAAGAAGATGCAAGTACCACCATGGCTAATATTAGATCTAGAGTATTTACTAGCTTGTATAAACCCTGGGAATTGAATTAATTCCAGTTGTTCCTCTTTCAGCCAATGTTCTGAAATACATAGTGCTGAGATGTCTTTAAGTTCATTTTTAAGCATTAGATTTATGTAATCAATTTTATTATAAAGAGACTGGACATTCTGGTGGTAAATTTTAAATTTGTTACTTTTGCAAGCTTGTGTTGGTGATTTATTTACATTATTATTATCATAATTGTTATTATTATTGTTGCTAGACAAATCCGAAATACCATTGTTGCACTCCGTTAAATTTGACTTCAAAAGATGTGAATGCCAAACCTCACGTTTGGCTTCTTCTACCAGTTTCCCTGCTTCCACTCTAATGATATTACTGTTGAATTATTCTTACCATTTGAATTTACAATTTTGCAGATTTCATCACTAAGATACTCTTTTCCTAATCTATTTAAGTGTAGGCCATGCCGAGTGTGGAACTTCCTGTCTAATTTACTTACATCTACAATTTGGACATTTGGAAAACTCTTACAAATTTTATGAATTTTTCCATTTGTAGCCTCTATTTCTACATTTACACATGACTTGGGAATTAAATCGTGTCTCTGCGGAATATTTACAATAATGACATTTGTTTTTTGCATGGATGGCAATGTACCCTTTAAATCTTTGATTACCTTTTTACTCTCATTTCTATAGACGTCGTTTGCTCCAGCGATGATCACTGCGTAGTCCTTTGCAGTAAGGGACGCACACTCTCCTATCATCCCGTTCGTGACTTCTGCAATCTGAGCTCCTGGCTTCACTGTCGAAGTGACCTCCATTTCTCGGCTTCTCTCCAAAACGCTTGCTGCTACATCTCGCCCGTGGCTATCCGCAAATATCCGCATCTTCCTGGATTTTCTCTTTATCACTTTCTTCTTTTCTTCTTGAGGAAAGTGTTAGTAAGTCTACAATTGAAAGACATGCAAAGGGAAAACAATGTGGGACATTTGGCAGACCATTCGTTTTACGCCAAGAAGATGAGAATACGTTGACAGAATGTATCAAGTTATCTGCTGATTGGGGATTTCCTCTCACTACATTTGACATTCGTTTGATAGTTAAGTCATTTCTAGACAGAAAGGGACTTCGTGAAAAACGATTTCTAAATAATATGCCTGGAAGAGCATGGGTTCAAGGGTTCCTCCCACGACAAAAAGCCATTTTGTCAGAACGGCTTGCTCAAAATATCAAACGTTCCAGAGCTGCAGTGTCGAAGGAAATATTAAATGAATATTTTAAAGTACTGGAAACTTCTGTAGCTGATGTCCCTCCAGAGCTCATATTAAACTATGACGAAACAAACATCACGGACGATCCTGGCAGAAAAAAGATTATTGCCAGACGAGGATGTCGTCATCCTGAAAGAATAATTGATCATTCTCAAACTAGCGTTTCTCTTATGTTTACTGGCTCTGCCAGTGGACATCTGCTTCCACCATATGCTGTGTACCAAGCAGAAAATATGTACAATTCCTGGACTGAAGGTGGACCAGTAGGTACACGATATAACAGGTCAAAGAACTCTTGGTTTAATATGGCCATATTTGAAGATTATTTTTTTTCTCTCGTCCTCCCATATTTCAAACGTTTTGAAGATACTTTGCCAAAAGTAATGATTGATGACAATTTAGCTTCCCATTTATCACCGTCCGTAATTCGAGAATGTGAGAAGCATAATATAAGACTTGTTCTACTACCACCAAATTCTACACATCTGTGCCAGCCACTTGATGTTGCCTTCTTTAGACCATTAAAGTAGAAGTGGGCTGAGGTTTTGCAGAAGTGGAAGGGAACCATTCCTAAAGACCACTTCCCTAGATTACTTAAGACATGTCTTGACAGCCTAAGTGAAAATGGGTCTACAGAAAGAAACTTGAAAGCTGGCTTCAGAGGAAGTGGTATTTATCCTGTAAATGAAAAGGAAGTGCTGAAGAGGATTCCAACTGAAGAAACAGAAAATGAAGGTAGAGACCCTGAAATATGGAAAGAGGCTTTCACTGATTTTCTGGAGGAATCCCGCACCACAGAAACTCAACCACTCAGAAAAAGAAAGAAGAAACTCAACATTACACCTGGCAAAAGTGTTGATTCTTCCATTCTCTCTAACATCTTGCCAGAGAAATCTCAAAGTGCCAATTGTGTAAACACAAAAAAGAAAAGCGTAGCAACTACTTCAACTGCAGTAAGTAAGAAAAGGCTTCGGAAAGATGAACCAAGTTCTGAGGAAAGTGATGGGGACATTTCATTACATGACTCTAGTTCTGATTTTGATCTGTGTTCATCAATTAGTGAAAGTGAAGACACTGTTTCAGTATCTGTTCAACCCATTGTGAAACCAGGATTACTCACAGACTTTCTAGTGCTTGAACAAACCGTTGACAAACAACATTTACCTGTTGGTTCATTTGCAGTTGTACAATTTCAATATTACAAATGTAGGTCTACTAAGAAGTCCGCTACGGGGACCAAGAAATTCATAGGGCAAGTGATTTCAGTTAATGAAGACTTCAGTGAAGTTATTTTCAAATTTATGCGGAAGTCTACAAAATGCCAAAATATTTATATTTTCCCAGTAGTGGAAGACATTTCAGAAGTTGAATTTTCACAAATTCTTTGTGTGTTAAAGCCACTTACTGTTAATAGGGGTCGATACACATTCCCTTATGAGATGGATTGATAGTGACAACTCTATTGCATTTCTGTAATTTCTTGTTGGTTCATTTTGTTTGTATTTATTTTACTCTGATAGAACAAAATAATAAACCTACAGGTGCATCTTATGTTCTTTAAAAGCCTTACCATGTCCCACGTTACCATTACAGTCTCTAACTTGGGACAAAGTAGCATCAACCAGCCATTTTCATTTAAATCAAATGGTGTCCCAAGTTACATGAAGTAGCGTATAACTTGGGACACACCCTTAAATGTATATAATATACTTTAAAAAGTTAAAAAGAACCGAAGTAATAGTGTATTTGCTTTATGCCAACTGTCACCAACCTTCCCACATGAAAATAGCTGAGATATCTAAGAAACTCTGTACATAGCATACTCTGAAACTTTTCAAGTGTCCCAAGTTAGCACACTTTACGGTACTGTAATTATGCGAAGAATATACCGCGAATACAACTAGTCAACTACACAGCTGATGACGACAAAGTGACGCCAACTTGTGATCTTTTCTCATTGGCGACAGCCGACTACACGCTGTCGATTGTCAACTACCTACTACCGACCAAAGAGAATGTAATATAAGAGTCCCAGCTCCCATGTTAAATTATTTTCCTTAAATCCGCCCATAATCCGGCTTCAAAAAAACAATCATTTCTCTTCGGTAGGGGAAACATAAGGAACTAAATCCCTAAGATATCCGCTTATTTTTATGAATATTACGCAGACCTAGTCCCTTTGTGGATCAATTAGCATTAATAGCTATTACCTTTGACAATATTAGCTCTGCCAAAACGTATCACAAGCAATCAACAATATACTGATACATTATGAAATTTGTTGTCCACTTTGTAATGTTGGCAGTAAACGTACATATGTAGCTATATATTTTGATAATTATAATAATGTATTGTCGTTAGTTTATCAACTATACACCGTAAAAATCAATTATCTAACACGTTTTATAAGTTGAATGCTATAAAATGAAATATCGATTCATGACTGCTGACATAACCTCCAAATTCCAGAGCACATCCCATACCCTCCCCCCTTTTTCGCCCTAACCTACATAACCTCCAAAGCTGATTATAGTATAATTAAAATAATCACCCCTACCCCCCTACCTGCTATCCTACACAGGTTCCAAATTCGTGTTTGAACCCCATGACCCTCTTGCAAATGTGATATGAGAAGGAAGGAGAAGGATAAATGAAAACCATAGGTGATAGAAACATTTTTTATTTTTTTATTTTGCATTACACAATGTAGAAATAAAATTGTTGTATATGTATAGGTCTAGTATAGAAAGAACGTCACAATTGAAATTGCATTCTCGTCCAGTTCTGCTCTTGCAACTTGCTGTTCACCTGGATCCAGTGGACAGATCTGTAAGAATACAAACATCAAGCTATAAATACAATAAATTTGGAATGTAACTTATAATACACTAGACATGGAAGAATGCAGGCTAAGCTTCTCAAGGAAATATCCTGTAAATGGGCATGGAGGATTTCAGTTATTTCAGTGATCTCTTTCGACTGCAGTCCAATATTTTTGTTTAACATTTAATAATTTTCATCATGAATTCTTTCCTCAAGACAGTATCCATACCATTTAAAAACTCATTCAAATCCTCTGGTGTGTCAGCTAAGATCACGACGATGTCATCAGCAAATCTCCAAGTTAAAATTATTTCTCCTTGAATTGTTACTCCTACTTTGAATTTTTCTCCAACTTCCTTAATAATAATGTTATTGGGTTCACGTCCCTTTTAACTACACTGGCTTTTAGAGACGCCGGGGTGCCGGAATTTTCCCCCGAAGGGGATCTTTAACATGCCAGTAAATCTACTGACACGGCTCCCTCGCATTTGCGCACCCTCAAATGCCAGCTGACTGTGCCAGGTTTCGAACCTGCAACCTTGGGCTCCCAATTTCCTTCATTGCTTGTTCAATGTATAGATTGAAAAGTATGGGTGATAAGTTGTGGCCTTGCCTTACACCTTTCTGAATACCAGCTTCTCTCTCATGTCCTTATGTTCAAATAACTGCATATCCTAAGGAACACAAAACGTGCTACACCTTAAAACAGTAGGCCTATTGGTATGGCACAAAATTGTAAATTGAAAGGAAAGTGATTAGTCCCTTGTTCATAAATTTACATGTGTCAACATTGTTTGGTATCCTTTAAACATGAGTCACTTTCAGTGATCTCAGGAGTAGCCTAAATATTGAGACTCATGTCCTAAAGGTCCTGGGTTTTATTGCAAATAAATAATTAATTCTAGTCTGTTTGGAACATGCAAAATTGAGACGTGTTTGGCTTAGTTCACACCACAATGATTCACTCAAATGGTGGTTCCTAAATTAAGGCCATGACTGCCTCTTCCCAATCCAAGTCTCATCTACAAATGCATATACCACTACATACAACCTATACATACAGTTAATGGGTATGTAGCTGTGTACTTCCCCATCCCACTCTCCCGGTATACTACTGCAACTTAAAAAATTTGCCACAATCAGTGTGTCCGTTTCTGATTGTGACAACCTACTGTCCCACGCGTCAATGTTCTCAGATAGGGAAGAATTCGGCTTGCTTCCTGCACCACTCTACACCTACCTCTCAAGGTCAAGTGCACAGCTGAATGCCGGCATCTGTAAACACGTTGATATGGCTAATGGTGGCAACATGGTTTTGCAGCAGACACCAATTTCCAACCAAGTTAAAACAGCTCACTGATGATTTGTTCTGAAATAGTTATTTCAATGCTCCCAATATTAGGTATTTATGTTGTTTTTGACAACCTTGACATGAACATTGTCAGGAATACTGTATGCCAGCCATCCTAGTTTTCCATCAGGGTGACAAATTGGTTATGCAGTTACAAGCTGAGGTATCTATGACATATATGTCAAGAAATATGGATCCATAGTATGTTACAACTATTGTATTATGTAACATATCAACGTGAATATTTAACGGCTGGAGAAAAAAATAATTTGATAATAAAATAACATCCAAGTAGGCATTCAAACAATTGGCCTCAATATGTAAGCATCATAGTTTGATCATACTAACATGTATTTCTCATTTCAATAGCCTGGGACATAGTGTTCATCAGCCCGAGGAACTAAGGTGTATCACTTTTCTGTGATGAGTGTAATAGTATGTGTAAATGTATTCGGGACAAGGATGGAATAGTGCCCCAGGATTTGAAATAAGGTACGGTACAATCCCAGCATTTGTCCCAAGGAAGTGTCGAAATTTCACACTCAGGATAGCCTCTGTCAATGCCAGGACAAACCGTTGATTTCTCGACTTGCTGCAGGTGCCTATCGCGACCATAGTGCATGACTTAACGAGCATGGCTACGCAGCAGGATGTCATTTCAATGAATGGTATCAGACCTTGGGGAAGAAAAAAAAAACCACTGTGCATGACGAAAACCAGGGGCGAGTATCTATCGTTAGTTACCTGACACTCTAACAATTATTGGTCTAGGAAAAACCATTGGTCAGATGGATGTGATATAGTACCTAATGCGTGGGGTTGGCAATACTGTACGCGATGCTAAAAATGGCGGAGTCAGCTGGAATTTCATCTGTATAAGTCGTGATCCTATTTGGCATGGCTGGGTGGGTTACAGACAGCGGAGGAGTAAACATCTATTACTACTGTATATCATCTCCAGATACCACTACAGGTATCTTGGCTAATTTCAGTAGTTTAAGAATTTTTTACTTTGGTTCAGGTAAACTCTTACCGAATATGTATCCAATAATCTTTATAATTAGAGTTGAAAACTCTAGGAAAACAGACTGTTACTGAACCTGAAAGATTCATCACTCCATGGAAGTGTTCCATATGCCTCACCGCTGCCTAACATACAAATTGCTGCAAGTGCTTTTCAACCCACAGGAAGAAGTGATAGCCAGCTAAGGATGCAAGTGAAATAATGTCCTCTTTGGACTAAACAGGAGGAAAGCAAAGACAGTAGGCCTACAGATAGTGGTTTACTAGCATTATTAGTTAGAATCACGCAGGTTAATCCCTTAGGAAGCAAAGAGGACAGGTAAATGATTTAGGCCTACAGGTCCTCATTCTGAACCTTTGCCACACACAAATACCAGTCATGTAGTACTGCTCAAATAAGCACTATACAAACTTACATGATAGAATGAGACCTGCTGAATTATATTATTGGTATAACACACTCCAAAAAATTGGATCAAGAGCATTTCAAAACTACTCCTGGCGGCGTTCCAAATATGAGGGTTTAGGTTATGTTAGTCTTCCACATGACTGACGCGCCACAGTTCATCACTAAACAACGTGTACATGCATTTCATTACAAATGACATAATTGCTCATATTTTACTCCATCTTTCCTTTTGCTCACGAATCAACATTATTAAAACATTCACACCATTTACAAATATATTTAATTAAAACAAATATCCTGCCGTAGTCTGCCATCTTCTAAAAAAAAACACGAAATGATAATCGGCAGCAAGGGTTGCCATCATAGTATTAATATCAACAGGTACAATTCTTTAAATATAACTGAATCTTTGCAATTATATCAGTCACTGTAATGATGTTTATGATTATATTCGATCAACTTCTGAAATTCATAACAATAGATTTCGTTTTCAAGATGTTTAATCTAAGTCTAAAGCATAATACGGTTGTAGTCCTGTTAGTATCAGTGTAGACCAATCACATTTAAGACATAAAAAACAGGGCGCTAGGTCTACCAACACACATCGTCCGTTCGTGCTATTACGTTTCCAAAGTTGCATAACCGGAGCGTAATAAAAAACCTGGCCCAAAATAAGGTTTAGCCAATCCCATCTAACTTATGACGGCCTGCTACCGACAAGCAACTTCACATTGTGAATGACGCCATAAGACAGCACGGGTCAGCCAACAACTACAGTCTGCCATCTGCCGACAGCGCAGTGGGTAGAGCTTAAGTGAAGCTTCTTTAGTTCTGCGTTTCACCTCTATGATACATTCTCCATCGTGACAGTACAAGTACCTCTATGAATGTTCTCAGGAAGTCTACAATCACGTCTCCTTTCAACAGCTCATCACAATTGCACCAGTTCACTCATAAACAGTCCCAATCTAGATTTCTGGACTCGTTACAAAACCTGACTCTATATTTGATGTCAACGCAATTAATTTATTTATAAATGCCTTCCTTGTCCTAGCGAGCCTTCTCTTAATACCCTCTTTGCTTCGTCTATCACTGTTGTTATTGGTTCCTAATTAGCAAAAGTCTTGTAGGCCTACTTGGTTACCTTTTTTTCTGCCTATTTCAGCGTCAATAGGAGTTTGTGAATTTCTTCGCCTGCATTCCAATTTTTAGAACATTAATTGATTTTCGTGCTTTTCGTCGTGCTTTTAAATTCGTATCTATGGTCCCCAAAATTTGGCAGAAATAACAAAGGAACAGCCTAATGACGACAATATACAAAGTTTCCATCATGTTAGTGGAGTCGATAATAAATTTTTCATTCGAACTGCGTGGTTTGTAACACAAGAAGAACTTTGTAATTTGGGGATTCCGAATGGCTGTATACTACTAGTGGTGAATTACAATCCTGTACAGTAAACTAATTTCACGTGCCTAATTAAGCGTATTGATAGATTTTTACCGTCGGTACCATATTGCCTGACAAAATAGGCTAATATTTAATATACTCACCGCAAATCCAGTTTGTGTGTTCATAGGAATAAGGTGACTGAATGTAGGATTCTTGTTTCCCTGCTCTATGAGCAGCCACAATTACTTATTCATTTCATCTATTCAATCGCAATGATAACAACTAATTCGACCAGCGTTGTTGACAAACCTATCACTGTGCACTTCCTCATCTGATTTATTGTATATGAGAATGACTTGGCGTAGCCTACTGGTTTAAGTAAGGTCTTTAATTAATTCTTCAGGGCTTTTCTTGTTCTAGTTTCCAGAACACAATGGAGGAACAACTATTTATTAAAAGTGAGCCTGACTAGTTGACACATACAGTTGAAGTCTCTAACATTGTGAGTTACATTTTGATTCGTATATGGTGTAACATTGCATTCTTAGTGATGTGCATGACAAGTGAGGTTTAGTGACTTAACACACTACTTAATGGTAAATGGCACGCTAACGTTTAGTAACGTAACTCAGTACTCATATTGTGTGTGCATATTTTTGATTGGGTCATACTTGTGTTACTTCACAGGAGACAACTGTCCTGTTGCCCTCGGATAAGCTGAAAGACGAGCCTGCTGATACATTTGACGATGAAAGGATAGCAGTTAAGGAGGAACATGAACTACAGGTAATTATCGGTTCTGCGTTATTTCTCTTGTAATAATAGAATGATTTTAGATTGTATATTGTTTGGAAGATTGGAATACTTAGTCTTGTTTTCTATAAGAACACCAACAGTAGCTGATGTTATTGTATTAATACTGCAGTTCCACTCTGCAGGCACCCTGGATCCTATTATATATAACTCAATCATATAGCCTAAGCCATTTGAGATTTGATTGCCCTAAAGTGAATGCGCTGCTGGTTGCTATAGGCTATTGGGGAAGAGGGAAGACAGCCACAGCAAAGTAAGCTCGTTACCGGCATAAAACAATGTTAAGATTCCAACTTGGGCGTCAGCAATCGTAGCCTATTGCTAATGAATAATCATTACCACATTTTTATTCATTAATTGTTGAGAGTAGGTACTCCTCCCTTTTCCTAACTTTCACAAGACAGATTATTGAAAAGATATGGGCTGGCTGGGAGGGTCTCAGGCAGCGGAGGAGTAAACAACCTTCAACTACCGGTACTTCATCTCCAGATATTTTCCCGACTATATGTTCCGGTAATTTGTTTAACTTCAGTAGTTTTGAGAATTATATAGAAAGGAGTACCTTCTGTACATTTTTACCATAAAATATCCTTAACGAAACAGGCACGCACAAAGCAACCCGAAGTCTCCGATCGCACACTTCAACAGAAAACCTGCTCCTTGAATTGCTCCAATTTTGAAGGAGTCCTCTCGCTGCGAGTAGAGCTTACCACGACTACATTAATAGGAAGTTGATGGAGACCCACGTGACCTGAGTAGAGACGGTTATTGTTTCTGTTTACTTGTGTCGGGCTCCTCTTTTCCATTTCTTCTTTTGACCATCCCCAGTCAGCTCTCCCTTAATTCTGATCCCGAAAGTTATAGGTACCGTAATCATCCTTTTCTCACCCTAATTAACACTTCCCTTCAGCACCTAATAAATTACCGTAATTTCATAAGGGGTCAGACCTCTTCCTAACCTTCATGCATGGTATAATGGTGTAGTTGCTTTGCACAACTGCCTGGAATATAAGGTATTCTGATATGTTCCACTTGTCGTAAAAAGTAACTAAAAGGGCGGTGATCATGAAGACACGTTTTCCCCCAACGTGAATGGTTTTAGTTGACTACGACGTGATTTAGAACCAGTGATATCAAGAAAATTTTCTCCATGATGCACTGCTTCTACACTTTTTTAATATGTTAAGTAATTTCACTGCTTTGAATCTGATACGGATTTATTCCCTACTGCACTTGTTAACATTTTTACACAACACAGCCCCCTCGTCCACGTCAAGTAATAGATCATTTTATTACTGCAATCTGGCGGCATACAGTTTTATAGAATAGCATTTCTCCTCTTTAGCTCTGGTATTAAACTTTTCAATTTACAGCACGATTTCACACAGCACGACGACTGACCATGCGGTGTACAATTCGCAAGTGTTTCATTAGTTCACCGAAGAGTGTGTGAAATATTCGACGCGTTACTAGCGAATTCCGCACTGGCAAATAAATGTTCTCCACCGTATCATAAATGATATCAATAAATGTTTACAGCTTTCAGTACCATGCGGTCCAACGCACAAATCTCCGCACTCACAAGTACTGTACAGTAATAAGTAAGCGTTTCCGGCTTCTTTCCTCTGTAAACAGTCAGGTTGCTCCTTCACCAAGTCCTTCTACATCATTTCAAATATTTGGTACTGGCGCCGATAACCTAGATGTTAGGCCCCTTAAAGGAACAATTATCGTCACCATGTGTATAATTCCCACATAGAATAATGTCTAGTATCATGCAGTGAATTTCCTACTCAGTTTATTGTGTTGTTTGCATCTATCGTTATTTAAATATTTGTTTCCATCTCTTGAGTCTGATGAAGTTCACAGCTCACTTGATCCTTCCACAGCCCTCTCATGCATCTTTCTCCTTTTAATAGCTCAGTTCGCAATCTCTTCGTTCAATTGATATTACGTGGTCTGACGTAGAATTCAGATATAGGCGCGCTTAATGATCAAGTGAACGGGGACAATATGTAGTGCCCATATTGATCCGAGATACCTCTGAGTCGAAAATCAAATCAACCCTCGTGAGATCCCTTCACCAGCAAACACACACATGGATTTGTGCTGGTCCCACACGAGACCGTTACTCTCTGCTTTTGGGTGTGTTTATGGAGCTAGTCCAAGCAGATGCTAAAGAAAGTTCAAAATCTACTACACATAACCACACATTTTAGGATAATATCTCGTGTCCTTGAGTGATTTATTCACCAAAGATTCCTAGCTTACTCTTTATTGTTGGTTTGTCCACAAGCTAACTAGAAAATAAACACTCCTGAAAATAAATTTCATTTTACAATACTGTCTGAATATCACTTCAAGAAGTCTTTGTTCCAAGAAGTCTTTGTTCCAAGACTTCATTAAAATAAAAGCTGAGAAATGGTACAAAAATAGTTCCAACGCGAATACAAATGTCAATTAATCATCAGATCAAGTTACATTGCTCCTATCTTCAGTAGATGCCTAATCCCCTGTCTTTCAAAAAAAAATTCAGTAACATCTGACAAAGAAACCAGAAAAAAATTAATAAGTTACGATGGAACCACATCCACCATTTATATTGATTAAATTAAATCCAGCTTGCCAAATCCTGTACAAAGTATCCTACAAATCTTCGCATCTTAAATTCGTTCCTAGGCTGTACAAGAAACAAATGACATAAAAGGAAAATATGTACAGGAATAAACATGATCTCGACTGGGTTGTCGTATTGTTGACAGCTCATCTGTTCCTTCAGAAAGTCACAATCAGCGAAGTCTCATATATCTTATCTAGGTCTTGTATGTCGCATTGTGTTTGGATGGTATTCAAAATGATGGAACACTGTGTATGATTTATTTGCACTTATGTAAAGAACGTGTTTGTAAAACAAGTATTTTCTCTGCAGGATGATACTGATCTGACTGAGGACATCAAGATAGAAGAATTTTCGATACCAGAGCTTGTTCCAAGAAGGGAAGAAATAGAAAGTCCTTCATTAGTGAGTGATGGAGAGTTGAAAGAGGTAAGAACCTTATTGGGTTACTACTTGTTGCACCTTATAAGAGACATCACCTGATCACCATCTTCCTCTCACCATTGCAATGAAGGGAATACGAAATTGTTTATTCAGACCGTACTGATGACAAATGGAAGCTTTCTGCTATTAGGTAGAATTAGGTACGGATAGTACATGACAAGTGGAAATGAGTCTTCTGCTGGCTTGATAATGAAGACGATGACAATAATAATTATGACACATGACTTTAAACTTCTGCCAAATTGTACTGAATATTCCTTCAGAACCTCTCCTCACTACTACATTACATGAGAAATGATCGGTGACAACTGCCATTTATTTAAAAGTGGGAGAATTAATCTCAAATATCAAATTGTGACGATTATACTCTTGGTATTAGTACAAATAACTTGAACCAGGTTAGGTTATACATCTTCATATATGGTAATATTCCTTTGAATAGTTAAATTGAGACTTTGTGTTGTGTATTGATACGCCGTTAATATATATATACTGTCCAATTGTATCATCTGTCCGACAAATTATTGTGAACCGTTGTTCTGATTCATACGGCACGCAGGTTAGTGTTATGTGAGAAGATATCAACTAAACGGGGTTGACGTTGCTCCACGTCCGTAGGAATAACCTTAAAGTGCCCTACACGTGACCCCTGGGTGGTGCTAAGAAAGCAACAACGTTGGCTGCTGGACCTAAAGCTACGCTATCAGGATATCCCAGCAATTAGAAGATATAGCTATATGACTCATGGAAATGGCTCTCTTCAGAGACCCATTGAAGACTTTCACCCAACACTAAGGATACTACAACTCAACATTGAAGGAGTGAGCCCATCAAAAAGCGATTACCTAACAAAAGTACTGACCAATCACAAGGTGGATGTTGTTCTACTGCAAGAGACCCCACTGTGAAAACCAGGATCAGCTTTATGGGAGATGTAAGATTCCGGGATATACCCTGCTTAACGCAACATTTCACAAAAGTTATGGCACTGCAACGTATGCAAAGAGCAACATAGAGAAAATGTCCATAATAAGCACAAATATGGACAACAATATGTTTGCCTCAAAAATGAAAATTGCAGACACTGAATTTATAAACATCTATAAGCCTCCCTGTCAGCCATGGATTTTGAGTGAGATCATCCATAACATTCACCACCCAGCTGTAATCCTCGGAGATTTTAACAGCAAGAATACTAACTGGGGTTATAATTATACCAACAAAGAGGGCCAGGGTGTGTCGGAATGGGCTGATGCAGAAGACCTTTTTCTTATGCATGATGCCAAAGAAAAGGGCTCCTTCCACTCTGCCAGATGGAATAAGGACTAGAACCCTGATCTGTGCTTTGTCTCAAAGGACTCATTTGGTAAACCCCTAAAGTGCAGCAGGAATATTCCAGACAACTTCCCCCGAAGTCAGCACAGACCAGCAGTTGTCAAAATTGGCCTAGAAATGCCTGTCGCCAGATCAGTTCCACTGCCACGTTGGAATCTCACCAAAGCCAACAGGTCAAAATTCACCAGCGAATTGGAACATAATATACAGTGGATCCCACCTAAAATAGGTCTTTACGAGCGCTTCGCAGGACTAATTTGTGCTATCGCAAGGAAACATATCCCAAGAGGATACAGAAGGACGTACATTCCTGGTTGGAGTCCAAAATGCAATGAATTTATGAGGAGTATAAACTCGCCAGTGATCCTGAAGTTGCCAACGAACTACTGCAGTCTTTAGACTCAGCTAGAAGAGAAAAATGGACCAACCTAATGGAAAATACGAATTTTAAACACTACAGTCAAAAAGCATGGTCTTTTATAAGGAAACTTGGTAGCAGCACTCCAAAATTCAGTTCCAAGTGCTCCAAGATAAAGCCAGGTGCGATAGCGAGCAGATTAGTTAATCTGACAAGAAAACCTGCCGATACTGACAAGAAAGAGGCAAAAAGAATTCAGTTAGAACTAAAATCTAAGATGTTCCATGCAGAAATAACATCCCAGTTTACAGTTGATATCACGGCTGCTGAAGTTTCAACTGCGCTAAAAGAAGTAAAATCAGGAAAAGCAGCTGGGTTGGATGGTCTTTATCCAGAATTCCTACAACGTTGTGGTCCTCGAACAATTGAATGGCTTGCTAAATTTTATAGCAACATCTTACGTGATGGTCAACTTCCACCGGCAATCAAAAGAACTAATGTAGTTGCTGTACTCAAACCTGGGAAAAGTGGAGATAGTGCAGAAGATTACAGGCCTATTGCCCTCCTGAGCCTCTGTTACTAGCTGCTGTAAAGGATAATATATAATAGAATCTCAATTACAGTTCTTGAGCACATACCAAATGAGCAAGCTGGCTTCAGACCAAAGCGGAATTGTACCGACCTGGTGTTGGCCCTAACCACTCACATAGAGAGAGGATTTCAAGATCGAAAGAAGACTGTATCTGTGTTTGTGGATCTCACGGTAGCATACGATACAGTATGGCGAAAAGGAATGATCCTCAAATTCCACAAAATAATCTCTTGCAGGAAACTTGCCATCCTACTGAATAATATGCTGGTCAACAGAGTGATTGAAGTTCACCTAAATGGCAACGTAAGCAGATCTCTCAAACTAAATGATGGATTACCACAAGGATCGGTCCTTGCCCATTGCTGTTCAATATTTACACCGCAGACTTTGCTCCTACTAGTGCTAGAATGTTCATATACGCTGACGATCTTGCATTGACAGCTCAGTCCAACGACTTTGCAACAGCAGAAACCGTACTTACGGAAGATCTCTGCAGACTCGACAAGTTCTTCAAAACCTGGAGACTAAAACCAAATATAGCAAAAACAGAGGTCAGCTGCTATCTGAGCAACAAACAAGCCAACTACATTCCTAGGGTTCAACACCAGGTTCATCTACTGAAATTCAATGCTCATCCTAAATATTTAGGCGTCATCTTGGATCGAGCCTTGACTTACAGTGGACATCTAGGCAAAACATCTGCTAAGATCAAAACTCGCAACAAAATCCTGCACAAACTCACAGGTATGGGCTGGGGCCCAACAGCATCCTCCCTCAGAACTTCAGCACTTGCCCTAGTGTATCCAGTAGCAGAATATTGCTGCCCAGTATGGCTTAACAGCGCCCATGCAAAGAAGATAGACGTACAGCTGAACGACACAATGAGGACTGTATCAGGAACCATCCAATCTACACCTTTGGAATGGTTACCAGTACTCTCCAACTTCACGCCTCCTCATCTTCGAAGAGAGAATGGCTTAAATGTTGTGACAACCCTCTTCTGCCAATACATCTAGACTGCTCACCTAAAGATCTCAGGCTGAAATCCCGGAATCCTTCTTAGAGACAAGGAAGGAAGCTGGCCCAAGAGCAGTTTCAAATGAATGAAGCTTGGCGCAATGAGTGGCTGACTTCAAATCCAGACAGATTAGGTCTTATATCGGATCCAGTTAAGCAGCCCCCCTGGTTTCGACCTTCCCAGGAAAATCTGGAGGTCGCTGAACCGTATAAGAACTCAACACGGTAGATGTCAGTTCTGGAAGCACAAATGGAAAATTGCCGAAAATCCTTTCTGCAACTGCGCAGATGTGCCTCAGACCATCAGTCACATCGCTATGGGTTGCCCACTCCGAAGGTTCAATGGTCCAATGAAGGAGATTCTTCAAGTTAGTGTTGAAGCTTTAGAATGGTTAGAGAAATTAGATATCCAGCTCTGTTGTTGTTGTTGTTTGAGTCTTCAGTCTTTTGATTGGTTTGATGCAGCACGCCATGCCTCCCTGTCTTGAGCTAATCGTTTCATCTCTACATAGCTACCACACCCTACATCCGAAGCAATCTGTTTAACATATTCTAACCTTGGTCTACCCCTACAGTTCTTGTCCTCGACCCTTCCTTCCGTAACTAAGCTTGCTATTCCTGGGTGTCTTAGTATGTGTTCTACCAACCTATCTCTTCTCTTCAATAGCAGTCGCCTGAAACATCTCTCCTCTCCCACTCGTCTTAATACCTCTTCGTTTGTCACCCAATCTACCCATCTGATCTTCATCATTCTCCTGTAACACCACATTTCAAATTCTTCAATTCTCCTCTTTTCTGCTGCACCAATAGTCCAAGTTTCACTTCCATAGAGGGCCACGCTCCAGACAAAGGCTTTCAAAAATGACTTCCTAATACCTAAATCTATATTCGATGTCAACAGATTCCTTTTTTGTAGAAAGGCTTTCCTTGCCTGAGCCAACCTACTTTTTATATCCTCTTTGCTTCGTCCATCACTGGTTATTTTTCTTCCTAAGTAACAGAAGTCTCCTACTTCCTTCAGCTTTTCACCTGCCAATTTGATGTTCATAGAGGTTTCTGATTTATTTTGGCTGCATTCCAGAATTTTTGTTTTACATTTATTAATTTTCATCATGTATTCATTCCGTAAGATGGAGTCCATACCATTCAAAAACTCATTCAAATCCTCAGGCGTTTCGGCCAAGATGACGATGTCATCAGCAAATCTCAGAGTTGAAATTATATCTCCTTGAATCTTCACTCCCACTTTTAAATTTTTCTCCAATTTCCTTCATTGCTTGTTCAATGTAGAGATTGAAAAGTATGGGTGATAAGTTGCAGCCTTGCCTTACACCTTTCTGAATACCAGCTTCCCTCTCATGTCCTTCAGCTCGAAAGACTGCTGTCTGGTTTCTGTATATATTGTATATCACTCTCCTATCCCTGTACTTTTCCCAATAGATTTCAAAATGTTCAACAATTTAGTCCAATCAACGTTATCAAAAGCCTTTTCTAAGTCTCTTATCTTTCCTTATTCTACCTTCCAAAATCAGCCTAAGACTTAGTACAGCTTCCCTTGTTCCTACATTTCTCCTGAAACCAAACTGGTCTTCACCCAACTCCGTTTCTATTTGGCTTTCATCCTCTTGTAAATTATTGTGGTGTTTGAAGCCATATTTTCAGTGTTGCCTTAGTAAACAAGAGTTTAGTGCTTTTCAGTCGGTCAACACGAATGTACCCAAAAGAGATGGGTTATGCCCTAATCCTGAAATAAATTACATGAGATTAATTACTGAAAGGGGGGAAATTAGGGGGTTATTAATAGGTAAATGTTATCTGGATCAGGTGTACGATGTACTTTTCTTCTGCAATAAACCAAGGCCCATATTCGCGGCAGTATTAAAGGTGCCGGGACGTCCTCATAAGACCGTCAACGCTTAGTTCGAATGGGTTATGCTCCACGCGTGGCGAGGGCTAATCCACGGTCTTTATTAATTGTAGACCCACCTCATTCAATAACATACATCTTATCTAGGTTGGCAACACCTCACATAAACACATCGCTATCACTCCCCACAGCACGTAGGTGCAGGGGGGAGGAAGCAGGGAAAAACCAGTCGTTAAGATAACCACCCCAGTCTACCGCATAGTGAGTTCCAGTGTGCACGAAAACTGCGAGTAACTGTTATACGGAAGACAATCAGATAAGTAGTTAGCCTAAAATTTTATAGTTTAACCATAGTTTACAACCATATAATCTCTCTAAAGTACAATCTACGGATAGCTATCACCATTTAGCATTTCACCTAACATATATACTGCATTTAGCATACACTGACAGTTGCAGTACCAATACTGCAACTAAATAATTGTACATATTGTAAATATTTTCACCTGTATTTCAAACATAGATTTTGTAGCCTAAGTGTAATGGATCTGATGATGATCGCTTGACGATCGAAACTGGTCATCCTAGTGTTTTATTAATCCTCATGTAATTTATTTCAGGATTAGGGCATAACCCATCTCTTTTGGGTACATTCGTGTTGACCGACTGAAAAGCACTAAACTCTTGTTGTAAATTATTCTAGACAGGATTTTTGAAGCATGAGTAATCAAGCTGATTGTACGGAAATCTTCACATCTGTCAGCTCCCACTTTCTTTGGTAGAGGGAGGATTACATTCTTCTTGAAATCAGGGGGTACCTCACCTGTCTCATAAATCCTACACACCAAGTGAAATAACCTGATCACACCTTCATCTCTTATGCAGCGTAGCAACTCAATCGGTATATCATCTATGCCTGGTGTTTTGTTCCTGCTTAAATCCTCCAATGCTCTGTCAAATTCTGATCTCAGTATTAAGTCTCCTTTTGCATCCTCATCAATTTCCTCCTGCCTTTCCATTACATGATTCTCAATCTCCTTTCCCTGATACAAACACTCTATGTAAGCTTTCCATCTCTCAACCTTTTCTTCCATATCTGTTAGAGGCTTTCCATTTGTGTCCTTAATATTACAGCACTTTGTCTTCTTTTCCCCAAAAGTATTCTTAATCCTTCGATAAGCTGTGTCTACTTTTCCTAATTTCAGACAATTTTCTATACCTGCACATTTCTCTTTCAACCATTCTTCTTTCGCTTCCTTGCACTTCTTGTTAACCTCATTTCTCAGACGCCTGTATTCTGCTTTCCCCTTTTCATCTCTTACATTCTTGTGTTCCCGCCTTTCATCCATCAATTCTAGTATATCCTGAGTGATCCACGTTTTTTTTACCTAATCTTTCTTTCCAACAATGTTTTCTTCTGCGGATTTTGTTATTTCATTCTTCAAAAGTGCCCATTCGTCTGCAATTGAAGTTGCTTTAGGGTTTTTCATTAGTCCTTCCTTTGTACTCTCCTTGAATCTTTCGTTTACATCCTTCTCTTTCAGTCTATCTATTTCCCACCTATTTGGCTTTTGACTTTTCTTCAGTTTCTTCAACTTTAATCTGCATTTCATAACAACCAGATTGTGGTCAGAGTTTATGTCAGCACCAGGATATGTTTTGCAATCCAAAATCTGGTTTCGAAACCTCTGCTTGACCATAATGAAGTCGATTTGGTAACCCCCTGTATCTCCTGGTCTCATCCATGTGTATATTCTTCTATTGTGGTTATTGAATAAGGTGTTAGCTATGACCAACTCATGCTCTGTGCAGAATTCCATCAGCCTGCTTCCTGGATCATTCCTTTCACCTAATCCGAAATCTCCTACTATCTTCCCTTCTCTGCCTTTTCCTACCACAGCATTCCAATCTCCCATTACTATAATATTTTCATCACCCTTGATATACCTCAGAATTTCATCTATTTCTTCGTAGACCATTTCAACATCTTCATCATCAGCTTGACTGGTAGTCATATAGACTTGTACCACTGTGGTGCACGTAGGTTTTGTATTGATTTTTGCTACAATAATCCGTTCACTATATTGCTCATAATATTCCACCCGCTGTCCAAGTTTCCTACTCAATATGAGACCAACCCCTGCTTGGCCATTGTTTGATTTAGTGCTACTGACCCTATAGTCTTCCTGCCAACGCATTTTACTTATCCCAACCAAATCCAACCTCAACCTATCCATTTCCCTTTCTAAGTTTTCTAACCTTCCATCTCCTAGCAGACTTCTAACATTCCATGCTCCGATCCGTAGAATGTCAGATTTCCTCTTGGTCACTTCTGTGATGTTAACCCCCTCTCGAGTAGTCCCCACCCAGAGATCCGAACGGGGGACTAGTTTACCTCCGGATTGAAATTTTACAAAGGAGGAGGCCATCATCACATGTAATTATGCATAGAGAGGTGCATATCCTCGGGGATAGCATTACGGCTGTAGTTTCCCGTTGCTTTCAGCCGTGCAGCAGAACGCAGTGTAGCCATTAGTTGACTTATATTATCAATATCTTAACCGTATATAAGACAAGTAAAGAACTGATTTATTCTGAAAGGCTGCTACTCCCTTTCAGAATAAGTAAAGAGCAATTCTACTAACAAAAATACTAACCTTCTACTAACAATTAAATACCAAAAATCTACTAAAATTCTACTAACGAAAAATTACTTACGTTCCACCAACAACAAGTACTAGCACTAAAACAGTCCGTCACCAGGCACACTCACATGCACCCTCACACATCACAGTCTAATGAAACAATGAACTATATCTAATAAACATGCAACTGCCACCAGACTCACTCACACACCACAGTCTAATAGATGATGATGATGATAATTGTTGTACAGAAGATGATAAGCAGACCTGACTGCATTGTCATTGGCCCAGATGATGATGATGATGATGATAAACAGACCTGACTACATGGTCATTGGCCCAGATGATGATAAACATACATGACTACATGGTCATTGGCCCAGATGTTGGTAAACAGAACTGACTACATGGTCATTGGCCCAGATGATGATGATGATGATGATGATAAATAGACCTGACTACATTGTCATTGGCCCAGATGATGATGATGATGATGAATAGACCTGACTACATGGTCATTGGCCCAGGTGATGATGATGATGATGATAAACAGACCTGACTACATGGTCATTGGCCCAGATGATGATAAACATACCTGACTACATGGTCATTGGCCCAGATGATGATAAACAGAACTGACTACATGGTCATTGGCCCAGATGATGATAAACATACCTGACTACATGGTCATTGGCCCAGATGATGATGATAAACAGACCTGACTACATGGTCATTGGCCCAGATGATGATGATGATGATAAATAGACCTGACTACATGGTCATTGGCCCAGATGATGATGATAAACAGAACTGACTACATAGTCATTGGCCCAGATGATGATAAACATACCTGACTACATGGTCATTGGCCCAGATGATGATGATAAACAGACCTGACTACATGCTCATTGGCCCAGATGATGATAAACAGAACTGACTACATTGTCATTGGCCCTGATGATGATGATGATGATGATGATAAATAGACCTGACTACATGGTAATTGGCCCAGATGATGATGATAAACAGACCTGACTACACGGTCATTGGCCCAGATGATGATAAACAGACCTGACTACATGGTCATTGGCCCAGATGATGATAAACAAAACTGACTACTTGGTCATTGGCCCAGATGATGATGAACAAACCTGACTACATGGTCATTGGCCCAGATGATGATGATAAGCTCTAACAAAACTGAAGCTACTTGCAGATCATGGTCTCAATCTGTATATAGTTGTAAATACTGTATAATGTAAATAATTGTATATTGCATCTTCTTGTCATACGAAATACACTTGGTATCAGTACAAATACTGCGTGATGAGTCTACCAAAACAAAATCTGATAACTGAATATTAGATCAATCAAAATCCTATCAAATTAACGTATCACTTCTATCACCGATTATATCAAACGCTCATCAAAATCTAGCGTCAACAAACCTGCATGGCATGGCATGGCACAAAATCAAATTTATGATAAATCTTACTCGAAATACTTGAGTGTTCTGATTATTTACATGGGCCTTGACTCGAACCTGTGACCCTTCACTCTACAATCGTGGAATCAGCATGTGTGGATAGACCGATGAACCAGGATCTCATAATCTATCAATGGGTTTTACAATAACTTTTCCGTCGAATACAAGACGTAAAACAGAAAAGTCTACCTCGAATTAAATAAAAATATCACCGAATCTAAATTCGTTTTCAAATAACGCACCCTTCCAGTGAACTGTACTGAACAATCAAAATTGACACTTCGATTCCACAAATCTAATCTGAAATGGAAACTCATATGGGGAAAAAACTTCCCTTGCTATCAATCAGCTGATCCGATGTTAATGACCACTCAAATGTTGGGCCTCAATAGGTCTCAAATATATAACTCAATATATATCACCAACACATCTGTTCACTTCTGGATGATGAGTGATATTCATTTCTCACTGAGGCTCCAAGATCACGTGTATCTCCGTTGAACAATCAAACATTGCATGTCTAAGTGAAAACCTAACTCACTCGAATCTCAACATAAGTAATTTTGCTCCCATCGCCTAGCAGATAGAGTCTCTCACTGGTCCTTTGTCGAATATTCACATATTTTAAGTTTACCTGCTTCGAAGAACAGCATTATGGGCTTACCTGCCTCGATTGTTATCACACACCTTAGGCGATACGTTGCTACACCTGTCGCCACTCGTCGATATACACTTACCACATGGCTTAACTTAAAAAGGCACATTATTCATAACACACTCATATTGCATGCGAATTTTTCACACATTATAAATCTTACCTTTCGAATCACTAATATTCCACCTCAAATAATAACACGTGATCAATCTCGCTGGTCATTTGCCTACATGTAAACTCAAAAACCTTTCTAGGGGTGAATGACCCGGGAGTCTCATCATTACTAATACTATTCTATCACTGGTCATGAAATCATATATTCTCACTCCATCCTGACGTTTGTCCGTGATTTCCCACGCAATATACATGGTAATGCTTCAACCTAAACTTCATCTAAGGAACAGGGTGACCAGAGATAAATAACATCCTATAATCTAAACGGTAACTTTGTGATAGGCTGTTTCTACTGAATAAGACACCTCCAAATCGATACTTTAGCTTATCAGAAATATAAAAAAGTAAGAAAAACAAGGCATCCTTAACGGAAGGCCCCTTCCATATCAACTAATTCATAGTTATAATGTATGGACTCATTTCAACGATGTCTTACATGTTGTTCACATAAATATTTTGAACACATTACAATTTATTTCACAGTAATAATAAATATTATTTTATTATCTAGCCCAATTAATATGAAACACAAACTGTGGACTCCAACTTTTATAAACTCCCCAGCCAATCCGGTCAAGTGACTGGATTCTCCAATGTCGTTTGGTTTCCTCGCGCATTGATATTGTGTCTATATTCTACATGAAGTACTTTGTTTACTTGTGTATTAGATGAACAAATGGCTTCATAATTCTTGCCTGTGTATTTATATTTCCCTTCAAGTACCATATTTTCCATGGAATAATAATACTTCTCTAATGCGCGATCTGAATGGCCGTGTCTTCGCTGTTCTCTGACTCGCCCCACGGATTTCTGTAGCCTGGTGACTCACCGGAACGACACTTGCCAAGGAGTGGTCGGTACGCAACCTTGTTGTCCTGGACTTCATCCTATGCATTGGTGATCTATTTTGCCAGTCTCCCTTGTCAACATGTATCGCTTAATTCTACCTCTACTTTTGCAGTGAATATTTTGGCATCTAATTAAAACTTCTTCACGTAATTTGCTGTCGAGCATAAGCTTGATTAAAACGTTCCCAACTATCAACTCTAGAATTTCATCAAGTATGTGGCCTAGGTCTTAATTCATAGACTAAGGGGCACAATACGTTCCTGCCGATTACTGAGGTAACTATGGTTAAGCAGAGGACACTGATTTATAAATATGAAGTTCAAAGAGAATGTATATCCACTTCAAGCTGGGAGTTATGCCCCAAATACACGGAAGAGAACGGATGGGTGCAGAAAGGTGGCGTACAAGGCCTTCATGTTCACCGTCGATATATATCAGCTCCACTTTTATTTGTATGTTAACATTGAAATCTCTAAATTTCTATTACTGTATTTTACATTTCTTCTAACTGATTAAGATGTGTGTAAGTATTTCTACCCTTATTATTCCCGTTTCCACAGTGTAGGGAAGGAGATTGAGAGAGTTCCTCAGGGGCAACGGTTCTTTCTTTCAGCCGGAGTTTATGAGAACATAATTATTGTGTCGAAGTGACGCTCCCAGCAAACGTTAACATGTTTGTGTTTGTTGGTGTCTACTCTCTGATGTTTTTGTTCTTTGCCGCCAATAATCCATCATGTGTGATAATTCTCAATATGTTCGTTGATGTTTCTAGATTAAACCCACTTTGTTACCTCTATGTACTGTTTAATCAGAATGAAATAAGGTGAAGAGTTGGTAAGAAATTTCCACGTTCTATTAAGACATACAATCCTGCATTCGCCTGGAATTACAAATGAGAAAATATACTAAACCGTTTCAAAGAAAGCCGAGCGAGCGGGGAACTACCCTGACCACATGGCCTGGATCAGGAAGTTTTGTGATATTTTAAATAAGCTCAGCTTATTTCCTTAAGCCATTTTTTAAACCGACTACATTTATGAAAGATTTTGAAATAGGCAGTGAGTTGGAGTGAAGCTATTGAAATGTAAGTCAACGTCATTGCAGTCAGAACTGCTCCAGGCGTTCTTTTGTCTGGTGAACTCTACCGGTGATTCCTCAGGGAGATAGAAACACTGGCTCAAATCCTTCAATCTTTTCCAGTTTTGCAACGATGAAATCCCGGCACCATAAAATTATGCCCTGCATTTTGACCAGAAGAAAGGTTATAACGTCCAAGAATAAGTCGGTGTCATATCATATAGCACAGTTCAAATTGGCTGGAGATGATTACCTATAAGATCAAGAAAGGTTAACTAATAAATCCAACCAGAAGGTTTAATCACAACCTTCGCCAGCCTTAGGAAGGGAAAACACGATGGCTTATCGCATTACATTTCATCTCTGTTGGCGAAGATTATTTCTACAGTATTAATGCTGTTTTGCAGAACCGTGACCCTAGTAACTCCTGTTGATATATAATGTAAATACAGTCGGCCTACTGCTTGCAGTAGAAGAGTTATGTAGTGGCAAAATGTAGGCCTATGCTAAATAGTGGACACAACACTCTATTTAGTTGCGCTTACTGCAATTGGCTTATTCGAAGTTTTTATAAATTTAACAGCCATTATCATAAATTCTGCTGTGTTTCGTGAAAATATTCATGTAGAATATTTTTATATCACATAAAGTGAGTGAAATATACGTTCATTCTTAAAAGCCATCAGGTAAATCTGTTGAGGGCCAAGACACTTGTAAGTGTCCTGTGAGACTGAAATGGGACAAGAGGTTTGATTAGCCCCTTATAGTCTTACTGTTAGAAATTGCTATTACATATTATTTTTTAGCCCTTAAACCTATTTCTTCCTTTATTGCACCGTTCACCACAATTTCTATCACACTAAGATTTACCTGACCTATAAAGGAAGGATGGCTTCTAACATAACACTTGTATAATGCTGGAGAATAAGAAAGTAGGGGCAGATAACATCGGTGTTCCGCCCCTTGAAGCCTCAATAACTTACTAGCTAAAATAAAAAAGTAATTTCCGTCAGTGGAATATCTAATATATCCTCATTTCAAGTTGACCTGTGCTGTTAAGTTACATTATTTGTTATTAATATTGTAGAAGTGTAATTAATGATTTATTTTTGCCGCTAGGTTATAAAAGAAGAAGCCCACGATGACGAGAGGGATGCAAATAGAAATCATCCAAATGAGTAAGTAGACAACAAAATAAGGATTTTTATTGGTGTGAATGCAAACTAACAATGTTGGCTTTGAATAAGTTATCCTCTTTTTATATTTGTCATTGCATATATTTATGTGTGTTATTGTCTGACATAATGTGATAATGATGTTAAGTATTTTAGCAGCCCAGAAACTAACCATTCTCATTCAGAGTATTTCAGTAGATACAGGGTGTCACTAAATATGTAGGACTCCAATAGGACCTGACAAGCAAAACATGTCCGGTAAACATATGGTGTGTGTGCGTTGTGTGTGGTGTGCATTACACAGACGATGCTAGTTGGTCATGTGTGGAGGGCACACAGGCCACTTGTACGCTTCGTCACTGTTCAAGTCCAAACAAATGTATAGGGCGTCAGGGAGCGACATCGTGGCGTGCTCTTTCTCCCGATCTCAACCCATTAGACTATTACTTATTTTAAGTCCATTGTGTATGCCAAACCAATTCATAACGTGGGCATGCAGACATTTCGAAACCTTGTACCAAAACTTAGGCAGTTAGGTCGCCAACATAAAGGACTTGGGCTCATTAAATACCCTTACTGACCTAACTCACCCGTCCGACAGTGTATTCAATATTCTTTTACAGGTCGAACTAGTCGTTGAAAATAAAATGTCTTCCCTCTCAAATTAGTGGGGTGATGTATTTTATGAGTGGACAGCATTAATGAGATTATTTTAAGGCCGTTGCATGGAACATAAACTGGACCTTAATGATCTCGTTTTTCGAGAAGTGCCGCTTCTTCGTTCGTTCGTTTAAGCTTTCCAAAGTTTCGAACAACTTACAGCTGTAAGTTACATGGTTGGGTTTACATTTTATTATATGTACTGAATTTGTACAGCTAATGATTTCCACACATTCAAGTACATTTTGATCCCTGTCAGAATTATTTATTTCCTTTTTATATGAAACTGTAACGTAACCTTACGTTTCATAATTAACACACCGGTCGTAATCGTTGTACATACTCAGTGCGGAAAACTTTTTATTTGGGTCATAATGTCTAATACTACGCAGAGGAAGCTGACAACTGAAAAGTAACATTCATCTACTAGTATTGATACCGTCTGCACTCGGAGCCAGCTGACGCTACTGCCTCCTAGCGGCAGAGTCACGTCACTTTCTCTTCTGTACGATATGGTTTTACTAACGTTGGTGGTGAAGTATATGTGCTAATAGTAGAACTTTGACACGAATTTTAATTGATTAGTTCTTAATACTTTATTCAGAAGGGGAGCAACAGTACAGATTTAGCCTTGCTTTACTTGTCTCTCAGATGGTGAGGACATTTTTAACAATAGTCAAATAATATTTAATCTGCGCACTGCTGCAAGACTGCAAGCAACGGGAAACTATAGCTTTAACGTTTTTGCGGACGAGATCTGGAGGAATAAGAAGCTCTTAAATTGACTTCGGTAAGGTCATGCTGATTTTCTAAAACCTGGCTTTTGATTGCAAAGAAAATCTTTGGGGCCTAGATTGTTTTTGACGACAATCCGGTTGTTATGATTTATTTGGTACAATGAGGAACTACAACGTGAACTTTTAAAAATAATACAACAAAATCTGTGGAAGGATAATTTGGGAGTAAGCATAGACAGAATAGGGGATCTCTTAGGGTATATTAGAATTAATGGATGAAAACTGAAGAACAAGAAGGCACGAAATGTAAGGGAGAAAGCCTGAAATAGGCTACTGAATTTTGAGGTAAGCAAGATGTGCAAATAAGCCTAAGAATAATGTTTGAAAGACAAATGTGCACAGACACCATTATGTATCGGTTAGCATAGTTGTCTGTCGCTTCGGAAGTTGGGATTCGATTTCTGGCTCTGCTATGAATTGTAATTCTGGTCGGAGTGCTGGATCGGGGTACACTCAGCCTGTTGAGGCAAATTCTAGGTGGGTTCGATTCCCTCTCCAGCCACCCATATATTTGGGATGGTCGCCATGTTGGATTTTTATATATGTAGGTCCTAGAGTTATGTACTATTACATGAAGATTATTGTGCAGGTGTGGCATTCAAACTGCAATAGCTTGATTAGGACACAAGAAATAAAATCTTGATTATAAAAATTTGCACATTTGCCATCTTGTGGTTATGAAAACAATTGAAATAAATTAGATGCCAGTGGATTAAAGTTTCTATACGCATTTTCCGTACCAAGTTTTACTGTGCTCGTATGGTGAAATCTCGAGAAAAGTGTAGTAAAATGTTTCAACTTCGCTTGGCCACCATGTTTGTTTTGTACTTCACAGGTTTTTGAAAGATACATAGTTACATGTTGGATTGGTGAGACGTATACAATTTGAAGGGCACGTTTAGGGTCGACCGAAATGCTACTATGACCTCATCGAGTTTCATTGAAATCGCTCCTGTAATTTGGAAGTTATTAGGGGGAAACTCATACGCACACACACATACGCACACACACGGACAAAAGGTGATCTCATAAGCCCATCAATGAAAATAGGCTAAAAAGAGTAAATCCCCCGTTGCGCCAAGAGTCGTACTTTCTAATTTAGCATAAATTCTCTCGGTGGGGGAATTGAGTTTTGACATCAAAACAAGTAGTTCCGTGTAGAACTAAATAGCCTATTTTCATATATCCTACTAATATTAATTGTCTCTATCAACATACTAATTGTCAGTTTGATTGCTGTAATAGTTTCGTAGATATTGAGAACCGTCTAAATATTTTGGATGGTCACCATGTTGGATTTTTATATTACAGGCCTTAGATTTATGTACTATTACATGAAGATTATTGTGTAGGTGTTTTATTCAAACTTCAATCGCATGATTAGGACACAAGAAATAAAAGCGGGATTGAAAAATTTCGCTCAGCCGCCATTTTGTGGTAATGAAAATAATTTAAATGAGTTGGATGCCATTCGATTTAAATTTAAATAAGCATATACCGTATCAAGTTTTCCTGTGCTCGGATTGTTTAAACGAAAGAAACGTCCATTTGAATATTTAAATTTCGCTTCGCCGCCATGTTGGATTTGTGCTTGCCAGGTTATTGACCGTCCGTTAGGTGAACTTATGCTAATAGCCTCTATACACTTACAAAATTTCAGTTTGATTGCTGTAGTAGATTAATAGATATTGAGAACCGTTTAAATATTTCAGATGGTCGGGATGTTGGATTTTAATATGTGTAGGTCATAGAGTTATGTAATATTAGATGATGATTATTGTGTACGTTCATTATGCAAATGTTGATTTCGATCGCATGATTAGAACACAAGAAATAAAAACTTTATTTTCGAAATTCTCAAAGCTGCTATCTTGCGGCTACGTGAACAATTGATCTAAATTAGATACGCTTGCATTACAATGTGTATAAACATTTGCTGTACGAAGTTTCAATGCGTTTGGATCATTAAATCGCGTGAAAAGTCTATTTAAAACTCAACTTCGCTTGGCCGCAATGTTCGTTTTGTAGTTAACAGGTTTTTTAAAGTCTCAGAGATGAACTTCCAGTAGCGCCCTTTATCCCCGTACAAAATTTCATGGTGATACCGGTAATTGTTTCAGAGATATAGAACAACGGTGAAATATTTCGCACAGGTGCCATCTTGAGGTTATGTACACAAATGAACGAACTTAGGTGTAGGTGCTTTAAAATGTTTATAAACATATACTGTACCAAGTTTCATTGCGTTTGGTTGGTTAAATCGCGAGAAACGTCTATTTTAAAGTCGCAACTTCGCATCGCCACCATGTTGGTTTTGTAGTTGCCAGGTTTTCAAGAATCACATAGGTCAACTTCTAGTAGTTCCCAATATCACCGTACAAAATTCCAGGGTGATATCGGTAATAGTTTCGGAGATATTGAATACTGGTGAAATATTTCGCACAGCCGTCATATTGGATTGGTGAGACGTTACAAAATTTAAAGGGCTCGGTCGGGGTCGCCCGGAATAGTGCTATGAACTTACAGACTTTCATTGGAATCGCTCTTGCCATTCAGAAGTTATTAGGGGGACACAAAAAATCATCACACACACACGCACACACAGGCAGACACACGGACAAAACGTGATCTCATAAGCCTACTTTTTCATGAATAAATATAGCCTAAAATGATGATACCCTGCCGGCGAGATAAAAATATAGCAGATTTGATTACTTGCACATATTAAGAGAGCTGTTTAACTTATCTATGCATGTTAGTTGGCTGACTCGCGGTCAATGCATGTCAGATTTCCGAAGTGAAATGCCATGTCCTGTTGTTCGGATTCCACGCAAAAAGGAGGTCCTGGTGGCTCATGATCGCATGATTAACGGTCACGTAAGACTAACAGCTTACTTTGACTGGCGGTGCTGATAGAGCAATTATCACCACATGGCTTTCACAAAATGTCGGACGAGTGACTGCAGTCCCTTGTAGATAGACCGAGCGAGTCTGCTGGCTCCCCTTAGAAGAGTAACAAGGGAGAAGGCTCCTGACTAGCAAGGCGATCGAGGGGGAGAGGTAGTGGGAGAGCAGGAGGACATAAGGGTCACAAACGTAGAAAGTATAAATCATTAAGCACACACATTTATTTCCTTGAGGCAGAGTTCAAGTAATGTAAAAGTGTGTAGGTTGCCTTCTGTAGAGGACGAGTCGAACTTCCAATCGTCATAAGTAGTCGACCGTAGGAGATGAGAATGTTCAGCCAAGTGCCGCGTGAGGGCACACGAACGAGAAGCTTGATGATTTCGTTGAAAGAAGGGTCATGAATCTCGTTCTCTAAAACACATTAAACACAGGCATGAGCAAAAACACAAGGAGAGAGCAGAAACACTCAGACATCTCTGTTGGTGGCTTTCAAGGAATAAAAAGATACGAGAGAGCGAAAAACTAGAAAACCGGATTTGTGTACAAACTACGTAAGGTGTATATTCAAGAATTATACCAACATCGATTGTCAGATGAAGCGCTAAAGGAAGTTGGTGCCTCATGGTGCTTAGGAAGCAACATGGACCAGGCTAAAGTGATACATAAAAGATGGGTTGACGTATAGAAGAATCATATATAGATGCAGCTAGTAGGAAGTCATTTTTGAAGCCACGGTCTGGAGCGTTGAGTTATATGTATGTGAAGCATGGTCAATTCCTTCTGAAAGAAAGGGAAAATAGATTAGAACGGAAAATAGAAAGAATGTGGTGTACTTGGAGAATGTCGGAGATTGGGTGGCTAGATAGAGTAACAAAGGAAGGGTGATGATATGTATGGGGGTTAGATGATTCTGGCGAGTGGTAATAAAAGAAGAGATTAGTAAGGGACATATTGAAGCACCAAAAATAGCAAATGTTCAGTAGTTATGGAAGAAAGAGAAAAAGGCGTGAACTATAGGCGTTAACCAAGGTTGGAATATGTAAAATAGATTGATTCGGTTGTAGGGTTTACTGGCTAAGTAACGAAGAATTGTTTATCATAACACTGAGAGAAATGGAGTGCAGCATTGAAACTCAAACATCAACGATAAACACAACGACAACAGTAATATATTCATTTCACTCAGCATTTTAGCCGCAAATATGCGCCAGAACAGATGCTATTACATAAACATGTTCATCGGTAATCCACAGACGAAGCTCAGCAGATATGCGAAGGGTGCAAACTTAAACACCGTGTCCTTTATTGCAAGCGGCATGCAGGAATCTAACGCCTATGGATCGGAAGAATGTGGTGGTTAAGAAACAATCCCAACACACTCATGCTCACAGAGCTATGACTCCAAAGTTTCCAGCAAGACCACACTATATTGTCTGTCAAATAAAATTCAATTGCAAAACATTCACACTGTGTGAATAGCACATTATTGAGCAATGAAAACGGAATCAGTTCCCAATATCTCTTAAAGATCTATTTCCTGGGAGTGATATTAATGAAAGTTTCTCCAATTATTATTTATTTACTTTGATCTCTATACCTTGATTATTATCTCACTTTCTATAATAATGTACACTTCAAACTGTAGTACTGACTATTTCAGGCTGACATGTCCTGATATGTCGAATCCGGCTGCAATGAAGATATATGATGTTGGTAATAGTGGAAGACCATATACTAACACTTCCTCCACTGAAAAATGTTCTATAAAGCAAAAATTGAAAAAATATTCATGTAGCGTATGCGAAGCTAAGTTATGTTCCAAAGGAAATTTGGTCACTCACAAGCTAATCCATAGCAGCGAGAAGCCGCATTCATGTAGTGTATGCGAAGCTAGGTTTACCTCGAGGGGAAGTTTGAATACACACATGCTTATCCATGGCGGCGAGAAGCCGCATTCATGTAGCGTATGTGAAGCCAAGTTTTCTTCCAGACGTTATTTGAAGAGACACTTCCTGACCCATAGCGGCAAGAAGCTGCATTCATGCAGTATATGTGAAGTTAAGTTTACTTTGAGGGGAAATTTGAATAAACACATGCTCATCCATAGCGGCGGGAAGCCGCATTCATGTAGTGTATGCGAAGCTGAATTTAATAGGAGAGAAAATTTGAAGAGACACATGCTAATCCATAGCGGCGACAAACCGCATTCATGAAGCGTATGCGATGCTAAGTATTCTTCGAGAGGATATTTGAAGACACTCATCCTAATACATAGCGGCAAGAAGCCGCATTCATGTAGTGTATGGGAAGCTAAATTTACTCGGAGAGGATATGAATAACCTCATACTAATGCACAGCGACGAGAAACCGCATTCATGTATTATATGCGAAGCCAAATTTACTTGGTGAGGAACACTGAATATGTACATGCTAATCCGTAGGGGCGAGAAGCCACATTCATGTAGTGTATGCGAAGCTAAATGTACTCATCGAAAAACTTTTAATAAACACATGCTAATCCATAGCAGCGAGAAGTCGCATTCATGTGCCGTGTGCGAATCCAAATTTAACATGATAGAAAATATGAAGTCACACTTCCTTATCCATACAGGAGAGACGCCATATTCGTGTAATCTGTGCGATGCCAAATTTACCCAAGTCCACATTTGAAGAAACACTTAATAAGCCACAGCCACGAGAAGCTTGACTGAAGTACCAATTCCGAAGCAGTTCCTCTCAAATCACGATTTATGAAGAAACATCCTAAACGATAATAGACGAAAAGAATTCTCATGTAGTAAAATGCGAAGTCAACCATGAACATAGTGGATATTTGTAGACACATTTTCTAATAATGAGCATATTCAGTAGCAATTGATATATGTTGTTGTTGATTGAGTCTTCAGTCTTTTGACTGGTTTGATGCAGATCTCCAACCTCCCTGTCCTGAGCTAATCGTTTCAATTCTACATAGCTACCACACCCTACATCCGAGGCAATCTGTTAAACATATTCTAATATTGGTCTACCCCGACAGTTCTTGTCCTCAATCCTTCCTTCCCTAACTATGCTTGCTATTCCAAGGTGTCTTAGTAGGTGTCCTACTAACCTATCTCTTCTCTTCATGAGCAGTCGCCAGAAACATCTCTCCTCTCACACTCGTCGTAATAACTCTTCGTTTGTAACCCAATCTACCCATCTGATCTTCATCATTTTCCTGTAACACCACATTTCAAATGCCTCAATTCGCCACTTTTCTGCTGCATCGATAGTCCCAGTTTCACTTCCTTAGAGCGCCACGCTCCAAACAAATGTTTTCAAAAATGGCTTCCTAATGTCTAAATCTATATTCGATGTCAACAGATTCCTTTTTTGTAGAAATGCTTTCCTTGCTTGAGCCAACCTACATTTTATATCCACTTTGCTTCGTCCATCACTGGTTATTTTGCTTCCTAAGTATCAGAAGTCTCCTACTTCCTTCAGCTTTTCACCTGCCAATTTGATGTCCATAGAGGTTTCTGATTTATTTCGGCTACATTTCAGTATTTTTGTTTTACATTTATTAATTTTCATAATGTATTCCTTCGGTAAGACAGAGTTCATACCATTCAAAAACGCATTCAAATCCTCAGGCGTGTCGGCCAAGATGACGAAGTCATCTGCAAATCTCAGATTTGAAATTATTTCTCCTTGAATCTTCACTCCCACTTTAAATTTTTCTCCAATTTCCTTCATTGCTTGTTCGATGTAAAGATTGAAAAGTATGGGTGATAAGTTGCAGCCTTGACTTACTCCTTTCTGAATACCAGCTGCTCACTCTCATGTCCTTCAGCTGGAATGACTAATGTCTGGTTTCTGTTTAGATGTATATCACCCTCCTATCCCTGTACTTTATTCCAATAGATTTCAAAATGTCAAACAATTTAGTCCAATCAACGGTATCAAAAGACTCTTCTAAGTCTACAAGTGCCATGAGCTTCCCTTGTTCCTACATTTCTCCGGAATCCAGGTTGGACTTCATCCAACTCCGTTTCTATCTGGTTTTCCATTCTCTTGTAAATTATTCCAGACAGTATCTTTGAAGCACGAGTAATCAAGCTGATTGTACGGTAATCTTCACATCTGTCAGCTCGCACTTTCTTTGGTGTAGGGATAATAACATTCTTCTTGAAATCAGGGGGTACCTCACCTGTCTCATAAATCCTAAACACCAAGTGAAATAACCTGATCAGACCTTCATCTCCCATGCAGCGTAGCAACTCAATCAGTATATCATCTATGCCTGGTGCTTTGTTCCTGCTTAAATCCTCCAATGCTCTGTCAAATTCTGATCTCAGTATTAAGTCTCCTTTTGCATCCTCATCAATTTCCTCCTCCCTTTCCCTTATACAAACACTCTATGTAAGCTTTTCATCTCTCAACCTTTTTTTCCATATCTGTTAGAGGCTTTCCATTTGTGACCTTAGCACTTAGTCTTCTTTTCCCCAAAAGTATTCTTAATCTTTCGATAAGCTGTGTCTACATTTCCTAATTTCAGACAATTTTCTATACCAGCACATTTCTCTTTCAACCATTCTTCTTTCGCTTCCTTGCACAAGTTTGTTTAGGGTTTTTCATTAGTCCTTCCTTTATACTCTTCTAGAATCTTTCGTTTACATCCTTCACTTTAAGTCTGTCTATTGCCCACCTTTTTGGTTTTTGACTTTTCTTCAGTTTCTTCAACTTGAATCTGCAATTCATAACAACCAAATTGTGGTCAGAGTTTAATGTCAGCACCAGGATATGTTTTACAATCCAAAATCTGGTTTCGAAACCTCTGCTTGACCATAATGAAGTCGATTTGGTAACGCCCTGTATCTCCTGGTCTCATCCATGTGTATATTCTTATATTGTGGTTATTGAATAAGGTGTTACCTATGACCAACTCATGCTCGGTGCAGAATTCCATCAGCTTGCTTCCTCGATCTTTCCTTTCACCTAATCCGAAATCTCCTACTATCGTCCCTTCTCTCCTTTTTCCTACCACAGCATTCCACTCTCCCATTACTATAACATTTTCATCACCCTTGATATACCTCAGAATTTCATCTAGTTCTTCGTAGACCTTTTCATCACCTTCATCATCAGCTTGACTGGTAGGCATATAGACTTGTACCACTGTGGTGCTCGTAGGTTAAGTATTGATTTTTGCTACAATAATCAGTTCACTATATTGCTCATAATATTCCACCCGCTGTCCAAGTTTCGTAATCAATATGAGACCAACACCTGCTTGGCCATTGTTTGATTTAGTGCTAATGACCCTATAGTCACCTGACCAAAAGTCCTGTTCTTCCTGATAGCGCATTTCACTAATCCCAACCAAATCCAACCTCAACCTATCCATTTCCCTTTCTAAGTTTTCTAACATTCCAATTCCTAGCAGACTTCTAACATTCCACGCTCCGATCCGTAGAATGTCAGATTCCCTCTTTGTCACTTCTGGGATGTTAACTCCCTCTCGAGTAGTCCCCACCCGGAGATCCGAACGGGGGAGTAGTTTACCTCCGGATTGAAATTTTACTAGGGAGGAGGCCATCATCACATGTAATTATGCATAGAGAGGTGCATATCCTCAGGAATAGCATTACGGCTGTAGTTTACCGTTGCTTTCAGCCGTGCAGCAGAACGCAGTGTAGCCATTAGTTGGCTTATATTATCAATATCTTAACCGTCTATAAGACAAGTAAAGAATTGAATTATTCTGAAAGGCTGATACTTCCTTTCAGAATAAGAAAAGAGCAATTCTACTAACAAAAATACTAACCTTCTACTAACAATTAAATAACAAAATCCTACTAACTAAAAAAATACTAAAGTTTCACCAACAACAAATACTACCACTAAAACAGTCTGTCTCCAGGCACACTCACATGCACCCTCACACATCACAGTCTAATGAATCAATGAACTATATCTAACAAACAATGAACTGTATCTAATACCAATGCAACTGCCACCAGACACACTCTAATAGAACAATGCTATAGAAATCGACACCTAACATATTGGCAGAAGCAACACATATTTACTCATGATGTTGTTGTTTCCTACTTACCAAATTCCTCTGTACATTAGCCCTTTTCAGAAACATTTTTCCTTACCGCCTCTTCATTTTTTACTCTATCTACCTATCTGATATTCATCATTCTCCTTAACACCACACTTCTGGAGCATCTTTCTCTTATTATCTGCTTCGACGACAGTCCAGGTTTCAATTCGTTGAAAATTATGGGTAATAAGCTGCACCCTTGCTTTACACCTTTATGAATACCAGATGCTCTCCTATGTTGAGAGAGCAACTGACGATAGTAGAAAAGAAGCTAACAACTGAATGAGCCTGCTGAATTACTTTTCAGTTTAGATTATATTTATACAAACAAAATGAAGTGTGTTAATATGCTGGTGGAACTGATTTTCAAATCTTTATCATCTACTAGGAAGCAACTTAAATCATCCTGGAAGTGGTTTTCCGTGGCATCCGTCTTCTACTCCAGATAATATGCCGCGAGGATATCACACGATTCGTAATTCTCATTACTCCATGACAAAATGTTGTTTCCAATACATATAATGCTCAGGTGAATAGCGCATGCGATCGAGCTGGCGGTGGCTGCACATTTGAATGCCACCACAACAGAAGAAATGAACATAAACATTTGTTTTTTCTCATGCCTGTCGACTAAAGATAAGTATTCCAACCCATAAGAAGGTTTTAGATTTTAAAAAGTGAAGTGTCCAGCGCAAAAAGTTGTCACTTTCTATCTTTGCGTAGTGAAAGCATCCGTGGCTGAAATGGTAACGCGTTGGACTGCGGATGGAAAGACTTGGGGTTCGATACATGTTAGGGGGAGAGGTTTATAATTTGTTTTCGATACGTGTTATCGTCTGTGTCGACCTATTTACCAATGTCTTATGACAGAAATGATACAAGATGTCACAGTGACGGTAATTATTGAGGATGGGGCACTAGTAATATACCGAGTAGATGCATTTTTAGGTTGGATTCCTTTAACGTTACCTATTGTTTGAATCTGGTATTACACGAAACATCTTAACATGAACGCCTCAAATAGAGTTCTCTTCTTTCTGTTGGAATATAATAACAAGACAATACCAAGGGAATTTCTCAGGAACACGTATACTGGCAATCAGAATCGCCTTCGATATGTTCTTGTTTAATTTGAGGGGCTAGAACGTCGGGGTCATTTAGCCCCGTGTACTTGAGTCTGGTTGTGTAGAAGTTCTCTAATAACCTGTATTATAGCGGTGTCTGTATTAATGTGTCTATTAGCAGTTAAGGTGAGGATTTGGAAAGAGGCAAGTTTGAAACCATCCCAGAATTAGCCTGGTGTAGAATAGGGAAACAACAGAAAACCACTTCCAGGCTGACTTCTCTGTTTTGGCCTACGAGGCTTAGTGTACCCCGTTCCACCCTTCAGAACAATATTAGATATCTTGTGTGAGCCGGGAATCGAACCCGGACTTCTGGATTGACACTTCGATATGTTATGTTAATATCCATGTCAGATTTTTTAACTTTCTGGCATTACAGGTCACCTGGCATAACCTGCTGATTCGATCGTATTCTCTTTATAAATCGGCAAAATTCAACGTAATTTTCACAGGAATACAACGTAAGTTAATAAATGTGGCAATGTGACTTAGTAGGTGTGGCTCAATATTTCATCCCAACTAGAATACAGCACAGACTGTCCTTCAAAAAAGTATGCCTAGGGCTTAATTCGAAGTATCATTCTGCCAGTTCTCACCCGTGCTGCACGTGCTCTTGCTCCCCTACTGCACAGTTTTAGTCATAGGGACTTGAAATTTATTTTGGGGATAGACGGGATAGGGACCTTTCATTTATGTCAACAAAATTTCATGTAAACTATTTAGTTTTAAAATATAAAAAATGCAAAAAATAGATTTAAAAAACTCAAAAAAGATACTTTTAAATAAAGGATATAGAGACCATTCTTTTAAGCCTATGGAACACTTTTTAGAATGTTTTTTTAAATCTCCTACTTTCAATATTTAACTTTCTTGGATTTTGTTTTAGGGACTTGGAACTTGGTTTGTGGGTAGAGGGCAGAAGGACCAACAATTAATGTCAAAGAAACGTTTTTGTAAACCTGCTAATTATTTTTCGAAATGTAGCCAGTTTTCAATTTTTTTTTATTTTGTCCTAGAGACATGAAACGTGGTCTGGGGGTAGAGGTGGCAAAGACCATTGATTTATGTCAAACAAACTATTTTGTAAAATTCCTAATTTTGGAAATATAGCCCATTTTGAAAAATATTTTTTGGAAAAATTTGAAAAATACACTATTTTTGGACTGAGAGTGGGATAGATGTGTAAGAGATAACATATGACTTTTTAGGATTATTAGTTTAAACATATAGCCTACTTTCCCAATATGTTTTTCTGAAAAATCTCAAAAATCCACTAAATACATTGACAAAAGTAACTTACCAAATAAGCCAATACAAAAGGCCAACAAAAGTCAACAGGAAGCCAACAAACAGCCCACAAAAACGTCAACAGGAAGCCAACAAAAAGCCCACCATAAAGCCAACAGAAGCCACAAAAAGTCGACAAAAAGCCATGTAGCATGCTGGTAGTTGAGTGAGTTGTTATATTGACCCTTTGGTAGCTTGCTGGTAGTTGAGTTAGTGATGATATCGACCGCCGGGTAGCATTCTGATAGTTCAGTTAGTGCTCATATCCACAGCTGGGTACTGTGCTCTTATATGGATATGGGCTAGAAAATTATTCATCTCCTCAAAAGTTTTTTAAATTGTCCCATGTTAAAATATTGCTATGCTGCAAGTTGACACAAAACCAGTTTTGTACATCGCACAGTTATCCGAGTTAATTCAGCCAGCCAATGAGAAGGTTAGCAGCCACGTGAGGGAACTTGTAGTCAAATTGCGTGGTTGTAACAAAGACCGAACGAGAGTGCACGAGGATAATCGAGTGTTCCCGAAGAGAGCTAACCCTTGCTCGCGCGACGAAGTGTGTCGGGAGAGTGGAAGGGGTAGACGCGAGTACGACACGCGACAGCCAGCCAATGAGAAGTGGCCTTACTTAAACAAGAGCCTGCAATGTAATGAGGTTTGCTAATTACCAGGATGATTTTAATACATCGTAATATCATGGAGGATATTAAATCATAAATAAGAACTATTTATTAAACATACGACTAATTATTTATTTAATTAAGGATTATTATGATCATCAACTATCAGCGACCATACAGAACCTTGGTCTGAAAAGGACGCGGGCTCGGAAATTTGATGAGGGGGAAATGATAGAATACTCTGGGTTCTTATTATTTGCGATTTCAACGGAGAAAGACGTATCAACAAGCTACTCGACAACCAAATAAAGCAAATAGAAATTCACCGTCGAAGGCACTTAGTTTGTGCAAGAAGATATATGAAGTCGACACTCATCGAATTATAAAGTTAATAGAACCAATCTACAGTATCAATTATGTCTAAATTCCTGAAGTTGAGGGAGGAATTTACCAACTAATTTACAGCAGTTATGATGGTCAACTAAATATTTATGGGAACAGAACTATGATGGCAAGAAGAATATTCGAAATGACATAACATCAATCTCGCGGGAGAGATTAACATCTCATCTCTCCCATGCAGAAATTCTACATCTACAAGTCATTTCAACAAATAAGTGAAGGAGCCATGTTAGAAACCATCCTGGCATTAGTCTGGAGTAGAAGTGGGAAACGGCAGAAATCCTTTTCCAGTATGGCTAAGGTTGGAATCGAACCCACCTCTTCTCAGTTTTGCCCCATGTGGCATAGTGTACCCCGTTCCCCTCCTCAGAGCAACATTGAATTTCTTGTCAGAGCCGGAATCGAACCCAGACCTCTGGAGCAACACTTCGAGTTGTTATGTTAATATTGATGTCAGATTTATTATATTTCTGCCATTACAGGTGACATGGAATAACCTGCTGTTTCTCTTTATAATTCAGCAAAATTCAACGTACTCTTCTCAGGAATACATCGTAAGTTAATAAGTATGGCAATGTGTGGCTCAATATAACATCCCCACTAAAATAGAGCACCGGCTGTCGTTCAAAAAAGTATGCCTACGTCTGGATTCAAAGTACCATACTACACGTTCTCACGCACCGTGTCCGGCAGGAACTTTACTGATTCAGCAGAAACTGCAACGTGGAAACCACGCGCTGAATGTGCACTAGTTAGAGCCATCCCACCTCAGACGTCTCAAAGTCTTCAATCATGGTTTATGATGTTGATTCAACTTTCTACTATTACAGTTCATGGAGCATATCTATTAATCGATCGTATTACGTGTATGTGAGCTCCTTCAAGGAGCAATAACTCACTTGTTAGTAGAATGGTCGTTAGTATTTGGCGCTGAAATCGTCATGGTCGATTTCTTCTTGGCTAGACCCATGACTCAATTACATTGGTGTCACACAGGCAGATATATCTTTATATCAATTTTATATCGGCGGGTTCTTCTTTGCCGTGCGGAAAAAGTTTTAAACCAGTTTTATGTGACCCTCTCGAATCGTGACTTCATTTCTGTCGTTTCCAATGTTAGCCGTGTTTATACAATTCATTATAACCCTGTAATATTTACCTGCCTCTCTTTTCAATATTATTCTCTCCGCCTTTCATGTTGAGTGGGTTGCCTAAATGCTGTATAGCTGGTAGCCTATATTTCCATTTAGATTTATACGTAAATTGCAGTTTGATTCTCGTCCTGTGACAATCATTCAAGTTAACAAAATACGGATTCAATTCCTCGTTGACTCAATTAATGAAGTGTAACAGATACTCTCTTAAACAAGAGTCGCCACCTCTTCATTTGTTACCCTATCTTCCCATCTGATCTTATTGGACGGTTTTGACATACAACGATCATATTCCCAAAATGTCAGGTTTCTAACCTCAATAATTTTGGCTGGGCCATGGTGAGTGAGTCAGGACATTATCTTTCAATTTCCTTTTTTCAGAATTTCACCCCAAGAACCCCTTAAATTGGGTTCATGAAGAAAACTGTTGTACACCTATTTACTTATTTTTAAGCTGTTTTTTCCCGAGTTTGATGAGTGAGTCTGTCAGTCAATCAGTTAGGACACTTTCTTTCCTGTTTTTCCCCCAGAATTTCACCCTCCCCATGGCCCCCTTAAATTGGATTAATGAAACGGTCAAACACCTATTTACTTATTTTTAAGCTGATTTTTTCCGCTGAGTTTCAAACTCCTCGCCTATATCGTTTAAGAGATACACGCTCCGTTTGGAATCCTTCAACCCCAACTCTCCACCCCTTTCACCTCATAATATGCACCTCATCGAAAAACCCTCAGACATATTGTGCCCGTTTAGACCGGAGTCCGCACGACCACATATGCATTTTACCAATAATCAGTCAGCACGAGAGTCAAAATATCCAGGAGCGCCAGATGGGTTAAAGCTAATCGCAAAAACGACATCAAATAAAAAAAATGCTTTACTGATTTTTGGCTCAATGCAACAATAAGGATAGAAGGAGATTCAATTGGGCGTAACACATCAAGTAAAATTATCTCATTTTATTTTGAATTTAAAATTGACTGAAAAAATGCTCAAAACAGCATCACTCACGTGTGGCGACCCACACTCCTATTTACACAATATACAGAAATTTTCCAAACACATTTGACAATTATCTTTGGAAACACAAGTCTCATTATTAGTCCTGTAGACTGTGTTCCAAAATTATATTCATTTATTTGTGATTAAATCCAGTTCAAATTTAATTGTCTCTACTGGAAATATCGTAGTTCACTGTTTGAATTTTCACATAATATTAACACTCGTAGAATAAATGTTCATAGAATTTTAACTTTCACTTATTTTTCCAGTTTCAAAAATATATATATTGTCGAAAAATATTATTATCATTGAATCAACACAAATTATTTACACATATTAATAACATCTGAAAAGTATTTGACCTTGAGCATAGCATCGAAGAACTGTGCGAAGCACAACAAAAATTAAATGTTCTTCTGACATTAAACGTTTCGAGAAGTGACTCGATTATGAACTTCAAGTTCCTAACAAAATATATGACTTCTGAATCATCAACTTGATCAATAAATTGTTGAACCATTCAACTATTCGATTCTTCACTTGGAATCATCATTAAGAAAAATATTTATATCCATGGCCATTTTTAGTAATTTTCACAACTTGCAATTCTTCGACAGAATGCGGAAATAAGAATTGTAGTTTCATAATGAATTCATTTAGTTCATGGCACTAGGATTGAAATTATCCTTCAAATTATTCGTGGTTAAAGAATTATTTTTAATTGGCAGTGGCCCATTCTATTATTTTCATAAGAACACAATATTCCAACAACAACGGCAAAGGTCTTCCTCTTAAGAAGAATAAACTACTATCATGACAAAATCCGGGTTCTAGCAAAATCAAAGTCTAAATGGAATTCGTAAACAAGGTTGAAATAAGAACTGATGGTTTCAAGAAATAACCTTCGGGTCATTCATACGACGAAATGTGTAGTTCCAATACTCCTTCTATAAACCTGAGCCATCGAACCTGCTATTTGATTGATGCTCGAAAAAATCTCCTCATTCCTGCGACTTAAACATGCGCACCTGGGAATGGCATTTCAACTACTCCACACACATAAATTTTCTTCCCAAAATTTATACAATAAATCAAGCCTCTGCTTGTTATCAACACTGGAAGATTAATAAACTTACAAGTTTATTTTATTTTACCATTCAGTTCAACCCGTGAAGTTACCATACTTATGATACTCTTTATTTCACTTTCGAGTGTATTTACGTCACGATTTTATATAAATACAAAAATATCCTATTTGATACAAATATCATTTGCTTCCCGTTTCATGCCTCTCCGTGTTATCTGAAAAATATACTTTGCTCATTGCAAATATCAACTGTTCAACCAGAACTGAAATGTTGGTTGAATGCGGGCTTGCGCTAACCACTCTCCTTCGGAAAATCTCCTGTTCCAAACTAGAAATGATTAAACTACTTCATAGGCTCTCTCTCAATACATATGATTATCAGAAAATATAATATCCAAGAAATATTTAGAAAAATTATAAAAATTATTATTATTATTATTAGTGGATTATTATTATTATTATTTGTTATATCATTTTAAATGTGTTTAATTATCATCTCATTATGTGAGAATCCACATGTTCGAACCTTCGAATATGGAAAAAAAAATCCATTCCTCAACAAAAATAATTTAACTCAACCTTTACATCGACGGTTTTCCGTGATATCCCTAAAATATGAAATATTCAAATAAATGCTCGAAATGCTCGGTCATCGATCCTAAACTGTTCTGAGTGTTGAAAATACTCCGAATAACTCTAACAAGTCTTGCATAAATCATTGCAAGATTTAAATACGCAGAAAAATAAATGTGTTGGTCATCTGCAGAAAAATAGTTTGTTCCAATTAGCTAGGCATAATATAATTCAAATGTGGCTTACATTTCTTGATGGTCTTGAAGCGTAGCAAACATGGTCTGTACCAGATTTATCCATAGACATGCGCTATCGGACAAGCATGTATAATCCTTGTATCGGCCGCCATTATATACCCACAATTCGTCTAACAAGACATAGTGGTAGTATCTCTTGACGTTTGAATTAACTGTTGTTCCATTTTAATATTGGCTTCTGTTAACTCCATAACAGTTTGCTTAAATGGGGTCAGATCTAAGTGATCTATTCTCAGATATGTCAGTTGTAACATAAATCACGGTAATCTTTTCAGTACAAGAAAACACTGACTGTCTAACCAATCAACGGCTGTTCTGAAGATCGTTCCCTGGGCATGGCTTCACACCATCTACCATGCGCGAAGCAACATGTAGTTTCCCTGCGTAGACTAATGAACACCACCGTGATAGACTGGTCTTCAATGTACTCATAGATTGAAGTGGTTATTAAGTTACAAATATGAAAACTGACTAAAATGGATTTAAATATCCAAGTATTAGGTTATTACTGGACTGTGACAAAGTACAAATTCTAGACAAAGTCTAGCATATGTCCATGTAGAAATAAAAATATTTCTACCAGTGTCTGTAGAAAATAATCAATCACCTCAGTGATTCTCCTTGCCGGAAACTTACTAAGTTCCACCTCGTAGCGCAGCACTTTTGTGACTATCACAACTTTGAAAATTACTTCTGCGTAGATCCGGCAACCATGTGCCTTGGCTCAGCGTAGCAGCACCTTGCTAGGCAAGTGCTTGTGTTGAAGTGAGCTAACCATGCCTGCGCCAGCCGGCTTTTATTCAAAACAGCCAGGGTCACGCGTCATCACGCTGAAATCTGGAAATCCTCATATCTCTGGTATCCCTGGTCCGATTTACTTGATACTAAGTGCATTCTCTTTCATTTGGCCGTGCCAGTAATCTGATCCAAGTCTCAAGTCTCTACTCCATGGTTAACTATTTAATCAATAAATAGCCTCGACCTCTGCTATTACTCGCTACGTCACTTGACATGCAGTTAGCGGTATATTCTTTCCAATTCCTTCTCGAAGCAATGTAGCGCGATATTCAAATATCTCAACTTTCAAAAGCGGCTGTAGCCTTTCCCTTGATATCTAGGTGTCTGAATCTTGGAATACGCATTCCTAGAGTTGGGCACATCCACCCCACACCTAGCAAAAAATAAAAATTGAAAAATTTTTATTTTTCCTATCTACACATTAAATCATCTGGTTCTTGAATAGTAAATCTTCAAATTCGATGCATTATAAGTTCCCACGATGTTACCAGTTCGTGTATTAGCGACTTCATAGCTTCCATTGTTGTTTACTTCCACAATACGATATTCAAAAATCCTTAATTTCACCAGGCTTAATATCAAAAATATCGTGATACTTTTCCAAAATTTTTCCTAGCTCTGGGGACTCCTCCTCAGTGTAGACTTCTCTTCCTTCAGCTTCATGAAAAATCAGAGACCATTGAGCATCTCCCTCGATGTCTTCCTTTTCTTTTCCCTCGAAGTTAATCTCTTCGGTATTCTTAAATCTGATCGTCTCTGTCTTCATGTCTATCACTGCTTGATATTTCTGAATGAAATCCGCTCCCAATATCATGTCAAAAGCCACGTCCTTCATTACTACAAACACATGTCGGAAATCATGTCCTCCAATCGTAATACATAAGTATAATTGTGTTTTACACAGAGATATTTTGTTGGGTATTATTCCTTGGATCTTAATTCCTGATACTGGAATCTCCTCTAAATTCTCTTTGAGCTTCCACAGAATATAAAGCTTCTCACACACCAGACAAAGCATAGCCCCAGTATCAATCAAAGTATCGACAGGCATACCGAATACTTCGCATGATATGATTGGCATTCTAATTCTTGTACCCATTTCTTTCCGTTCATCATTCTGTTGAATTAAGTCATCATCCTCTGCTTGCCATTTAATAATTCTGTAAGTGAAAGTTTTCAAAATTCTATCTTCTACTGTGAATTCGAAGTTTTTTTTCGTTACCATTCCCCCGGGATTGTTGTGTTCCCGATGGACCTGGTTCATTGGGCCTCTGCTCCAAAAACTGCAAGTTATCTTGGTGTCTTGCTTCCAAGTTTTTCCTCGTCTCCTTGTTGAACTCTTCATTGGACTGACGAGTATCCACATTCCCTCTGTTATTGTAGTTGTTTCTACCATAGTATCTTCTTTCCTGGTACCTTCCTTGATTATCCCGTGGCCTTCTCCATCGAGTATTATATCGATTTCCACTATCCGGTCTCGCATAAGGCTTGTATCTGTTACTGTACTGATTCCATCCTCTCTTATTTGGATCTTCCCTCGGCGTTTTCTCTTCTCGCTCCTCTCGAATCTCTCGAGGTGCTTGAGAATAACTATCAGCCATAACAGCGTACACAGCGTTGTTATTCTTTCCTCCCTTCTGATGGAAGAATTGAGCGTTCGTATGATCCAGCTTCTGTAATACCTCGTCAAATTGCTCCATATTATATATGTCAGCAGCGATCAAAGTCCTTTGGACGTCTGCTGGAAACTGACGTATCAAAGCAGTAATTAATTCGTTATCTGGCATCGGCGGATCTAAATGTTGAAGTTTAGAAAGCTGTTCAGAAAAGTACGTAGAGTATCGAGTAGGTTGTGACGTCGAGAATCTCTTCGAATATAATTCTGCTCTGACTTGCTGTTGGGTTTCCGGGGACCAAAACTTTTTCAATAACCTACGAGAAAACTCCTCAAAAGTGGTTAGAGTGGATCTAAAAGCTCTAAACCAAAGAAGTGCAGGACCTTCCAAAAACTTCCCTATCACTCGGATCTGTCTTTCTTTAGGGATCTTGGAATCTTTCAGGTAATCCCCTGCTTCTCTCAAAAATTCCACGGGTGTCACAGAATCTCGCCCTGAAAATTTAGAAGGCTTATCCTCTACATTCTTGAATACAGTTATGTGGTTGGATTGAAATACTGTCCTGACCTCATCCTGTCTTTGACTGTCAGTTTCTCTAGCTGCTCCCAGATTTATCTGTATCTGTTCCTTTCCCCTTACACTTGGCATTTTCAACAGATGGTCAGACTGCTTCTCGTCCTTGATTTGGGTTTTCATAGCCTCAAGTTCCTTATGGGTTTCTTCTGCCATTTTTTAATTGCTTCGGTTTCCCTACAATTCTCCTTAACATCAATGGATATCTGGTTCATAACAGCCTCATGACTTTTCAATGACCCTGTCATATCTGATATGTCCTTCTGAGTTGCTTGGATATCTTTGGAAATTACTTGAATGTGGGATGACAAAGATTCCCTAATCTCCTTGATTCCCTCTTGGTTCTCCAGCTTGAGTGTGTCTTTAATTTCATTGACAACTGTGGTTTTAATTTCAGTTTGCAACTCACTAATCACACCTTCTCTTATTTCTCCCATTACAAATTCTTTGAATTGTTCTGTCAACAGTAGAACAACTAGAATTCCCATCTCATTACTCTTTTTCTTCACTCTAATTTCTAGGTTGATCGTGTCTTCACCAACTTTCCTAAGACCATGTTCTATCCTATCAGCTAAGCTTTGAGATCTAAGATCGGCATCGCGAAATATATCGTCCATTAAACTTGCGTTAGTGGCTAATGAAGTTTCGAGCTCATGTGTTTTTTCGCATAATTTAGTCATTTTTCTCTCAAGTGACATTTTCAAAATTTCGGAATTCTCCGTAAAAATTTATTTTCCATAGAATTAAATTTACTATTTAAATTTTCTTTCAAGTTACCTTTTAACCTGCTTTCTAAAGAATCAGAATTTTCTTTAAGTTTATTTTCTAAAGAATCAGAATTTTCTTTAAGTTTATTTTCTAAAGAATCAGAATTTCTTTAAGTTTATCATTCAAATTTTCTTTAAGTTTATTTTCTAAAGAATCAGAATTTTCTTTAAGTTTATCGTTTAAACTTTCTATAAGTTTATCAGAATTTTCTTTAAGTTTCCTTTCCAAAGCCTCAGTATTTTCTTTCATAATGGCTGCTACACGCAGTCCAGCTTCTTTGGAACTCTCTTCCAAACTCCTCATCATTCTCATCATCTCCTCCATAATTTTCAATTATTATTCAAAACTTAGGGGTATACAATATTGGCAAACACAAGCTTATAATTAGAACAAGAAATATGAATAGCTAATTGGAACACTCTAATAAAATGAGATTTGTCATAATGTCGACGTGATGGAAAAACAAAATTCTCTACTTTTACGAATTACATTTACCACAATATCACAAGAAAAATATGCAAGTTCTCAAACATCCTCCACCTGGATTCTAATAATGCGTATGTCCAGTCATCGAACGTTTACTACTGAATTTACTTGACGCCCTAATGGTTAAGCCATTATCAAAAATAATCAAACCCATTCTAATTATTAACCAAGTTAAATTTTAAATTTTCCCCACTAATTGGGTTTCCTACTAATTTATTCATTCAAACCAGACATCTCTCGACTCCCAAAATATTTATAAAATTATCACAATTTAAATCGGCATGCGATTGACCATGTCTAACTCGAGCCCCACGTTCGAAGCCATTTCTCTCTCTATCCTATTTTATGTGCCCGTTTAGACCGGAGTCCGCACGACCACATATGCATTTTACCAATAATCAGTCAGCACGAAAGTCAAAATATCCCGGAGCGCCAGATGGGTTAAAGCTAATCGCAAAAACGACATCAAATAAAAAAATGCTTTACTGATTTTTGGCTCAATGCAACAATAAGGATAGAAGGAGATTCAATTGGACGTAACACATCAAGTAAAATTATCTCATTTTATTTTGAATTTAAAATTGACTGCAAAAATGCTCAAAACAGCATCACTCACGTGTGGCGACCCACACTCCTATTTACACAATATACAGAAATTTTCCAAACACATTTGACAATTATCTTTGGAAACACAAGTCTGATTATTAGTCCTGTAGACTGTGTTCCAAAATTATATTCATTTATTTGTGATTAAATCCAGTTCAAATTTAATTGTCTCTACTGGAGATATCGTAGTTCACTGTTTGAATTTTCACATAATATTAACACTCGTAGAATAAATGTTCATAGAATTTTAACTTTCACTTATTTTTCCAGTTTCAAAAATATATATATTGTCGAAAAATATTATTATCATTGAATCAACACAAATTATTTACACATATTAATAACATCTGAAAAGTATTTGACCTTGAGCATAGCATCGAAGAACTGTGCGAAGCACAACAAAAATTAAATGTTCTTCTGACATTAAACGTTTCGAGAAGTGACTCGATTATGAACTTCAAGTTCCTAACAAAATATATGACTTCTGAATCATCAACTTGATCAATAAATTGTTGAACCATTCAACTATTCGATTCTTCACTTGGAATCATCATTAAGAAAAATATTTATATCCATGGCCATTTTTAGTAATTTTCACAACTTGCAATTCTTCGACAGAATGCGGAAATAAGAATTGTAGTTTCATAATGAATTCATTTAGTTCATGGCACTAGGATTGAAATTATCCTTCAAATTATTCGTGGTTAAAGAATTATTTTTAATTGGCAGTGGCCCATTCTATTATTTTCATAAGAACACAATATTCCAACAACAACGGCAAAGGTCTTCCTCTGAAGAAGAATAAACTACTATCATGACAAAATCCGGGTTCTAGCAAAATCAAAGTCTAAATGGAATTCGTAAACAAGGTTGAAATAAGAACTGATGGTTTCAAGAAATAACCTTCGGGTCATTCATACGACGAAATGTGTAGTTCCAATACTCCTTCTATAAACCTGAGCCATCGAACCTGCTATTTGATTGATGCTCGAAAAAATCTCCTCATTCCTGCGACTTAAACATGCGCACCTGGGAATGGCATTTCAACTACTCCACACACATAAATTTTCTTCCCAAAATGTATACAATAAATCAAGCCTCTGCTTGTTATCAACACTGGAAGATTAATAAACTTACAAGTTTATTTTATTTTACCATTCAGTTCAACCCGTGAAGTTACCATACTTATGATACTCTTTATTTCACTTTCGAGTGTATTTACGTCATGATTTTATATAAATACAAAAATATCCTATTTGATACAAATATCATTTGCTTCCCGTTTCATGCCTCTCCGTGTTATCTGAAAAATATACTTTGCTCATAGCAAATATCAACTGTTCAACCAGAACTGAAATGTTGGTTGAATGCGGGCTTGCGCTAACCACTCTCCTTCGGAAAATCTCCTGTTCCAAACTAGAAATGATTAAACTACTTCATAGGCTCTCTCTCAATACATATGATTATCAGAAAATATAATATCCAAGAAATATTTAGAAAAATTATAAAAATTATTATTATTATTATTAGTGGATTATTATTATTATTATTTGTTATATCATTTTAAATGTGTTTAATTATCATCTCATTATGTGAGAATCCACATGTTCGAACCTTCGAATATGGAAAAAAAAATCCATTCCTCAACAAAAATAATTTAACTCAACCTTTACATCGACGGTTTTCCGTGATATCCCTAAAATATGAAATATTCAAATAAATGCTCGAAATGCTCGGTCATCGATCCTAAACTGTTCTGAGTGCTGAAAATACTCCGAATAACTCTAACAAGTCTTGCATAAATCATTGCAAGATTTAAATACGAAGAAAAATAAATGTGTTGGTCATCTGCAGAAAAATAGTTTGTTCCAATTAGCTAGGCATAATATAATTCAAATGTGGCTTACATTTCTTGATGGTCTTGAAGCGTAGCAAACATGGTCTGTACCAGATTTATCCATAGACATGCGCTATCGGACAAGCATGTATAATCCTTGTATCGGCCGCCATTATATACCCACAATTCGTCTAACAAGACATAGTGGTAGTATCTCTTGACGTTTGAAGTAACTGTTGTTCCATTTTAATATTGGCTTCTGTTAACTCCATAACAGTTTGCTTAAATGGGGTCAGATCTAAGTGATCTATTCTCAGATATGTCAGTTGTAACATAACTCACGGTAATCTTTTCAGTACAAGAAAACACTGACTGTCTAACCAATCAACGGCTGTTCTGAAGATCGTTCCCTGGGCATGGCTTCACACCATCTACCATGCGCGAAGCAACATGTAGTTTCCCTGCGTAGACTAATGAACACCACCGTGATAGACTGGTCTTCAATGTACTAATAGATCGAAGTGGTTATTAAGTTACAAATATGAAAACTGACTAAAATGGATTTAAATATCCAAGTATTAGGTTATTACTGGACTGTGACAAAGTACAAATTCTAGACAAAGTCTAGCATATGTCCATGTAGAAATAAAAATATTTCTACCAGTGTCTGTAGAAAATAATCAATCACCTCAGTGATTCTCCTTGCCGGTAACTTACTAAGTTCCACCACGTAGCGCAGCACTTTTGTGACTATCACAACTTTGAAAATTACTTCTGCGTAGATCCGGCAACCATGTGCCTTGGCTCAGCGTAGCAGCACCTTGCTAGGCAAGTGCTTGTGTTGAAGTGAGCTAACCATGCCTGTGCCAGCCGGCTTTTATTCAAAACAGCCAGGGTCACGCGTCATCACGCTGAAATCTGGAAATCCTCATATCTCCGGTATCCCTGGTCCGATTTACTTGATACTAAGTGCATTCTCTTTCATTTGGCCGTGCCAGTAATCTGATCCAAGTCTCAAGTCTCTACTCCATGGTTAACTATTTAATCAATAAATAGCCTCGACCTCTGCTATTACTCGCTACGTCACTTGACATGCAGTTAGCGGTATATTCTTTCCAATTCCTTCTCGAAGCAATGTAGCGCGATATTCAAATATCTCAACTTTCAAAAGCGGCTGTAGCCTTTCCCTTGATATCTAGGTGTCTGAATCTTGGAATACGCATTCCTAGAGTTGGGCACAATATGTCTTCTTATTTTTAATGATGAGTTTATCTACCGAGTTTCACATCCGTCAATGAAACCAAGCCGGAGATATTGTAATTCAATGAAATGCAGGTGTACCCATTAACACCCCTTTAGAACCTGAATATCCAAAAATCCTTCCTTAGTGGGCGTTTTCGACTTACAACGAACATATCCCCAACGTTTCATGTTTGTAACTTTAATAGTTTTGGCTGTGCGATGATGAGTCAGTCAGTCAGGACACTTTGTTTTATTGAACAGATAGATGAGACTTTCCAAGTCGATTTGCTCGTAGAAATATGGAATATAGCTCATTTTAGCGTATCAATGCGAGGAGCAATGATCGTGGTTTCCACTTCTATGAAGTGGGAACCGAACCCTGCGTTTTAAGGCTCTAAAACGAACGGTTTTCGATATATTGCCAGAAAACTATCCCCGGTCTGCGAAATTGCATCGGTTGCCTTAGTAACGTTGAGTCGTTTCTCAGAGGGAACACAGTTATTTGGGAATATCTCCGAAACCGTTCATTTTAGGAACTTGAAAAGGGTGTTTCGGGGTCCCTACAGGACCTCCGAGTATTTTTTATCGTATCTGGCGGCTTAAAATGAGCTAAATCCGATCTTTGTACCGACTATCCTTGCTCAGTGCCAAAGGGCCGAAAAAAGTCACTTACAAATAGAATTTTCAAAAACCGTTTCTTAGTGAGCCTCTACATACTCGGATCAACCAACATGCAAAATTTCAGATTTCTAGGTCTAGTGGTTTGAGCTCTGCGGTGATGAGTCCATTTTGGATTATATATAATAGACTAGCAGAAGTACCCATTCTTCGAACGGTCTTTGGTATTGATAGCCAGGCGTAATCACCTGAGCTACTGTTGCAATGGTTAGAGGCTTGGAACCTGTTTGTCGACAAAAAAGTATGATTAGTTAAAATATGCTCTGAAACTAAATTTAGCCTACCTAACGTGAACTTCATGACGTGAAAATAAAATTGAAAACCTCGTAGACGAAACGCAATTCACGTCATGTTCCTGTTTGGAGATATAATAGATCTTCTGTACGACATATCGCACGTTTAAGCCGTGTGAAAAAATCTATGGTAACCCCTGACCCCCTTAAGCTCATTGATGGATTTTACAATTTTAGTTGGTTCCGTGATAACCTTATTGCCATTAGCAAACGTTCACAGAAATGTAATAAATGAAGTGGCATTACATCTTGCAGAAATAGATGGAAAGTTGGATGTCACCTTTTGAGATGCTTTTGTCATGGCTATTGGCGTGCATTCCTTCATTAGTTTATTAAATGAAATTTGTTTTCTGGGAATATCAGAAACTGTTGGTATTAGAGCCGTAAAATGTTTTCGTGGACCCTTTACGGCTATTTAGGGTCCCCGAGTTTTGTTTCTGACACCAAGGGGCAGAAAATAAGCTTTGTCTCGTCGTAGTAGGCCGTAGTATAATAATAATAATTATTATAATAATAATAATATAACAATATAGAGATAGGGACGTAATAGACCTTCCGTACCACACCCGCACGTGTAAATCGCGTGAAAAAATTCTAGAGTACCCCTTGACCCCCTTAAGCGCATTATATGTATTGATGAATTTTACAGCTTGATTTGGTTCCGTTATAACCTTATAACCGTTTTCAAACTATCTCAGTAATGTAATAAATGGAATTGTATTGCGTCTTACAGCAATAGATGGACCTGTGAGTTTCTGTTGCCATGGTTACCGGATTGCATTCTTTCATTATTGTATTAAACGAAATTAGTTTTCTGGGAATATCTTAAAAACGGTTTGTTTTAGGGCCTAAAAAGGTGGTTTTCGGGGTCCCTTCAGGGTCCCCGAGTTTCGTTCCTCACATTGAGGGGCTGAAAATGAGATTTGTCTCGCCCTTCTACGCCTATTTCAGCAATTGTTTTAAGGGGGTAGGCCCCCTTTTATTGGAGCTACAGAGAAGAATTACATCAAAGATTAGTGTCGTGCCTCTGTAGGATATCTGTAACAAATTTTACGTTGATCCACCCAGCCGTTCTCGAGTTATAAGGGAACATAGTTGTCCACAGACAGACAGACAGACAGACAGACATACAGACAGACAAAAAAATTATTTTCGCGCGCATCCGTCATAAAACAGTCTGAAACGCGTAAATAACGCAAATTTCCGTAGAAATTCAGAAAAACAGACAAACTTTCATTTTTATATATATAGAGATGAAAGGGGTCAGTTTTTATGTGACGTGTATTGCGTTCCGTCTACAAGGCTTTAAATTCTATTTCACGTCATGAAGTACACGTTAGTTGAATTTAGTTTGAGAACACATTTTAACTCATCATTTATTTTATTTTTTGTCGACATACGGGTTCATCGTAAGGATGATTTTGTTTGATACCGTGTGGTAGATATACCCATATTTGGATATCTGGGTGATATGGTGTAGACAATAGAATTGTCTGTCTGTCTTTCTGTGTATCTTTATGTACGCCTATAACTCGTGTTCGGATGCTTGGTGCATCGTAAATTTAGGTATGGCATCCATGAGAGTCAATACACAAATCATTTATAAAATTATTCACTGTACTTTTCATACAGTAGAAAGGCGGATATAGGGAAAAACTTCTCAAAATACATGCTAAAATAGGCGAAAAATAAAAATTATCCTAGAAGGACGACCAAAGCACATGTTGCGCATCTCAATGTGAGACACAAAATTCGGGAGTCTATATAGGGTGTCCTAAAACCACATTTTAAGGACCTTAAATTAACTGTGTGTGTGATATTCCCCGAAAACTAACTTCGTTCTCATAAACTTATCAAGGAATGACAAAGCGCTAACCATTGCAACAGTAGCTCAGTTCATAATGTCTGGTGTGAACACCGAACACCGTTCGAAGAACGGGTACTTCTGCTAGTGCAATATAATGTATCGTGCTTGAAAACACACGGAACATCCAAATGGCGTCCATTTCATGAAGATAAAATATCGCATTTCTGCAGCTTAAGAATTGCTCTTGACATAAACGTACAAGCACCATCAAGCACTACATTGCCTACGTCACAAAAGGATTAGGTTTAGGCGCCATGGCCTGTCTTTCTCGTTGGCCGTGTAAAAACGTCTATATTTAGTTACCGTTTTCCATATATCTTTTAAATTGTGATTTAATAAAATGTTACCGGGTAATATATTTCGAATGCTTTCATGCAAGGAGAATAATTATTGCTATTAATGAATAATAAAGTAAATATCATTTTAATAATGTACTAAACTACCTTACTGTATGAATGATCCCCCTCGCTACTGCGGAAGTCATGCGTGGACTGAGTATGTGTGGGATTCTCTTGAGAGATGATAGACTCAAATCTGTTGTGAATCAACTGGCCATTGGCTGCATTACTTATTATGTTTAGTTCAATCCATGAATAACAACAGATGCTAAAGGACACAAATGCTTGTACGCACCTTTATAGAGAAGTTGGCTGTAAACCAATCGCAAGGCTACTAAACTTATGCCTTGAACCCAACGTACCATAGCTACCTGGCGGACGACAGCTGATAGGCTTAATGGCGCGGCTCTAGTTCTATACCAACAAACGTACCGTAGCAACCAGGCGGACGACAGCTGATAGGCGTAATGGCGCGGCTCTAGTTCTATACCAACAAACGTACCGTAGCTACCTGGCGGACGACAGCTGATGGGAGTAATGGCGCGGCTCTAGTTCTATACCAACAAACGTACCGTAGCTACCAGGCGGACGTCAGCTGATAGGCGTAATGGCGCGGCTCTAGTTCTATGCCAACAAACGTACCGTAGCTACCAGGCGGACGACAGCTGATAGGCGTAATGGCGCGGCTCTTGTTCTATACCAACAAACGTATCGTACCTACCTGGTGGACGACAGCTGATAGGCGTAATGGCGCGGCTCTAGTTCTATACCAACAAACGTACCGTAGCTACCAGGCGGACGTCAGCTGATAGGCGTAATGGCGCGGCTCTAGTTCTATACCAACAAACGTACCGTAGCTACCTGGCGGACAACAGCTGATGGGCGTAATGGCGCGGCTCTAGTTCTATACCAACAAACGTACCGTAGCTACCAGGCGGACGACAGCTGATAGGCGTAATGGCGCGGCTCTAGTTCTATACCAACAAACGTACCGTAGCTACCAGGCGGACGACAGCTGATAGGCGTAATGGCGCGGCTCTTGTTCTATACCAACAAACGTACCGTAGCTACCAGGCGGACGTCAGCTGATAGGCGTAATGGCACGGCTCTAGTTCTATACCACCGTACCGTAGCTACCAGGCAGACGACAGCTGATAGGCGTAATGGCGCGGCTCTAGTTCTATTCCAACAAACGTACCGTAGCTACCTGGCGGACGACAGCTGATAGGCGTAATGGCGCGGCTCTAGTTCTATACCAACAAACGTACCGTAGCTACCAGGCAGACGACAGGTGGTAGGCGTAATGGCGCGGCTCTAGTTCTATACCAACAAACGTACCGTAGCTACCTGGCGGACGACAGCTGATAGGCGTAATGGCGCGGCTCTAGTTCTATACCAACAAACGAACCGTAGCTACCCGGCGGACGACAGCTGATAGGCGTAATGGCGCGGCTCTAGTTCTATACCAATAAACGTACCATAGCTACCAGGCTGACGACAGCTGATAGGCGTAATGGCGCGGCTCTAGTTCTATACCAACAAACGTACCGTAGCTACCAGGCGGACGACAGCTGATAGGCGTAATGGCGCGGCTCTAATTCTATACCAACAAACGTACCGTAGCTACCAGGCGGACGACAGCTGATAGGCGTAATGGCGCGGCTCTAGTTCTATACCAACAAACGTACCGTAGCTACCAGGCGGACGTCAGCTGATAGGCGTAATGGCGCGGCTCTAGTTCAATACCAACAAACGTACCGTAGCTACCATGCGGACGACAGCTGATAGGCGTAATGGCGCGGCTCTAGTTCAATACCAACAAACGTACCGTAGCTACCAGGCGGACGACAGCTGATAGGCGTAATGGCGCGGCTCTAGTTCTATACCAACAAACGTACCGTAGCTACCAGGCGGACGACAGCTGATAGGCGTAATGGCGCGGTTCTAGTTCAATACCAACAAACGTACCGTAGCTACCAGGCGGACGTCAGCTGATAGGCGTAATGGCGCGGCTCTAGTTCTATAGCAACAAACGTACCGTAGCTACCAGGCGGACGACAGCTGATATGCGTAATGGCGCGGCTCTAGTTCTATACCAACAAACGTACCGTAGCTACCAGGCGGACGACAGCTGATAGGCGTAATGGCGCGGCTCTAGTTCTATACCAACAAACGTACCATAGCTACCAGGCGGACGACAGCTGATAGGTGTAATGGCGCGGCTCTAGTTCTATTCCAAGAAACGTGCCGTAGCTACCTGGCGGACGACAGCTGATAGGTGTAATGGCGCGGCTCTAGTTCTATACCAACAAACGTACCGTAGCTACCAGGCGGACGACAGCTGATAGGCGTAATGGCGCGGCTCTAGTTCTATAACAACAAACGTACCGTAGCTACCAGGCGGACGACAGCTGATAGGCGTAATGGCGCGGCTCTAGTTCTATACCAACAAACGTACCGTAGCTACCAGGCGGACGACAGCTGATAGGCGTAATGGCGCGGCTCTAGTTCTATACCAACAAACGTACCGTAGCTACCTGGCGGACGACAGCTGATAGGCGTAATGGCGCGGCTCTAGTTCTATCCCAACAAACGTACCGTAGCTACCAGGCGGATGACAGCTGATAGGCGTAATGGCGCGGCTCTAGTTCTATACCAACAAACGTACCGTAGCTACCTGGCGGACGTCAGCGGATAGGCGTAATGGCGCGGCTCTAGTTCTATACCAACAAACGTACCGTAGCTACCAGGCGGACGACAGCTGATAGGCGTAATGGCGCGGCTCTAGTTCTATACCAACAAACGTACCGTAGCTACCAGGCGGACGACAGCAGATATGCGTAATGGCGCGGCTCTAGTTCTATACCAACAAACGTACCGTAGCTACCAGGCGGACGACAGCTGATAGGCCTAATGGCGCGGCTCTAGTTCTATACCAACAAACGTACCGTAGCTACCTGGCGGACGACAGCTGATAGGCGTAATGGCGCGGCTCTAGTTCTATACCAACAAACGTACCGTAGCTACCTGGCGGACGACAGCAGATATGCGTAATGGCGCGGCTCTAGTTCTATACCAACAAACGTACCGTAGCTACCAGGCGGACGACAGCTGATAGGCCTAATGGCGCGGCTCTAGTTCTATACCAACAAACGTACCGTAGCTACCAGGCGGACGACAGCAGATATGCGTAATGGCGCGGCTCTAGTTCTATACCAACAAACGTACCGTAGCTACCAGGCGGACGACAGCTGATAGGCCTAATGGCGCGGCTCTAGTTCTATACCAACAAACGTACCGTAGCTACCTGGCGGACGACAGCTGATAGGCGTAATGGCGCGGCTCTAGTTCTATACCAACAAACGTACCGTAGCTACCTGGCGGACGACAGCAGATATGCGTAATGGCGCGGCTCTAGTTCTATACCAACAAACGTACCGTAGCTACCAGGCGGACGACAGCTGATAGGCCTAATGGCGCGGCTCTAGTTCTATACCAACAAACGTACCGTAGCTACCTGGCGGACGACAGCTGATAGGCGTAATGGCGCGGCTCTAGTTCTATACCAACAAACGTACCGTAGCTACCAGGCGGACGACAGCTGATAGGCGTAATGGCGCGGCTCTAGTTCTATACCAACAAACGTACCGTAGCTGCCTGGCGGACGACAGCTGATAGGCGTAATGGCGCGGCTCTAGTTCTATACCAACAAACGTACCGTAGCTACCTGGCGGACGACAGCTGATAGGCGTAATGGCGCGGCTCTAGTTCTATACCAACAAACGAAAACTAAATTTCCTCTAACAGAGTTTATTTATCAGTTAACTTATTGGCACTAACCAATGTGGAGAGATTTGTTTGTGCTCTGTAACAATTACTCGTATTTATCATTTACATTAACATTATTTTGCATGTGAATTATTTGTCATATCGTAGCGGAAAGATGAAATGTCAAACATACATTGATACTTTGACGACATATGCGGCACTTTAAAGGCTTCATAGTGATCCTGCAAAGTCACTTAAACTTTCAGCATACTCAGTCCTTCGATTCTTTCTTTCCTTCATGTGGTATCCGTATTGGGCGAAGTTCTCCACGATTTTATGTATACATGCAGTGGCTCCTTATTGACAACTCCAGCTGTGCCATCTAGCGGTGAAAATAAGATCCTTCTTTACCACGTGGGGACAGTTTCTTTTATGGGTGTTCAGCCGTGTTAATTTGTTCGTGTTGCATTCTCAGTTCATCTATGAGGAATGGTTCTCGTGCTAGTTCATAAGCCAATCTAGAGTATGATGTTTTTGCTATTCCTAGTATCTTTTCCAGGCATCAGGCTTTGACCTCTTCTATTGCTTTTATGTCCATTATTCAAGCCTATGCCATGTCCTTTTTTGAGCCACAGCATTTCTGGGACAAATGTCTATAAATAACTATATTTAATGCGAATGCTCTCACCAAAGAGGAAATGGCAAGGTTTGTTGACACAATCATAGCAGACCAGGCGAGTGTTCTCTTCCGTTAAGTTACTTTGTAATGATGAATACATTGCTCAGTATTGCAGAGTAATGGGAATAGCAACTACATTTGATATCACCTTTTGATTATGGTGATTATTGTCTTAAGGTGCAGAGCAGCAAAGCCATTTGCTTCTAAACGTTTTGACTAAAAATAATGGAAAAAGTTTCTCAGCAGGAAGGGTAAGATTTAGACCAAGTCCGTAGCTTCGCATACGCTAGGAATTTACACTCTCTAGCAGATGGAATGAAAAGACACCAACACAAAACAAATTTCGTTGGAGAGCTGAGATATTTGTTTCGAGAGTGGAATATACGAGAAGGAATATGGAGTTGGAAGCCATCAAAATTCGGAAAATGATCTATAGTACTGTAAGAGGTAATGTGACTAAGATACAGGAATTGAACATTTTAGCATTATTGTTTGGTGCTGGTTTTGCCCCATAGTCCAAAAGTGGTGAACGTGGAATAAGGCTTCACATTCAAACACAAACCTACGTCCCAGACCCCCTTGCTTGAAGTGGAGGCAGTAACAGTCTTCTAACCAAGTAGCGACCAATGGCTTTAGTTCATCAGTACCGTAAGTTTCGTCCAGACAGTCAGTGGTGTAGTGTATCGAGAGCTATTGTTGGTATTTACTGCAATTTTGCAGGTGTGACGCATGTTCAATTTTTTTATCGGACTTGGCCGTGCGTCTCTTCTTGGAAACAGCACCCAAAATAATATACCTGTAGCTTTCCACTAACAATTGTTTGCAGCTGTGGATCAAGTTTATTAGTGGAAATTATTAGCTCCAACTTCTCATCAGTTAATTTAGATCAGTAAATATATTTCTATACCGTATATCATTTTGGTGAATAAAGCGTGGAGCACTTTTAAGCAACTGATCAAACTGTGAGTAAAATCCGAGCAATTCCAACAACTTAAAATATTTATCTTAAAAAATATGGCTATACTGCATATCACCCCCACGCACTGCGCCGTGGATATCTCACTCAGTCCCGAAAGGAACCTTTGAGCGTAATTTGAAACTGCAGCATGGACCTTGGAACATATCAAATGATTGGAAACTCCTGAATTGGACCGACCTTACATTTTACCGCTCTTCCATTTCTATCAATACTGCCCCCGTAAAATGAATTATAAGGGGTGAAAATGGGAATAATACATTTCGATGCCCATGATAAAATTTAACCAAGGAATATGATGGCTGGAACTTGGCAGAAACCAGTCGTGAGGCGACGTCGAGCAAGGAGGGAAATTCCGTCACGTGATTGTATTGCGCAATGGAAGTTTCTAGAAGCTTGGAATCGACCTAGCAACAGCGCATATTCCCAGGATTTGTTTAAATATTGTTATAAATTATCCTATTGGATATGAGCTTAAAGCCAATAGGAAGAAGTTTTAGAGAAGACGGGAGTTCCAGCAACTAAATTTTTATGGATATTTAATTCATTCAAGCCCTTAGAGAATGAATTTATATATTGGAAAAGAGAAGAATATGATAATAAATTATTGAAAATATTTTATAAGTCAATAGCAGGTCGCTATTGGAAGGAATAAGCGATTTGCTAGAGCCCGCGCGAATCCGAGAGGGAACTCGAAAAGGCGGCTAGAATCGGTAGACTTGGAGGGGAGACGCCAAGCACCGGGGCTCTTGTGTATCTGAACGTCGAAGAGGTTAGACGTGTGCGATTGGAAGAGAAAGGCGTTCCGAGTGTTTCACCGAGCTAGAAGAAGGTGACTCGTAGAGACAAGGCTTAAGCAAGGGCGGAATTAGGAGACGACCGTGCTTTGAATCTAGGTGAACTTGCGAGGGAAACATATACCGCAATCACTTCGGTCTGATCGACTTCAGAGAACTTATTTCAGCTACATATTGTAGCTGACTAGCAGATATTGTATATTACAAACGTTCAGAAATTTGAGAGAAGTATTTCAGCAATTATAAGCAGTTTTGTGAAGCGCGAGAAAAGTGTTCCTTTCCAGCGCGATACGACACTTTGTCCGAGCGACAGCAGCTCTGGCAACAGTCACCCGTGAGTACGAGTGCATATTAATATTGCTTGTGTGGAACTGTATTACAACACAACTAGGATGGAGATGTATTCCATAGTGAAGAACAATATTCAGTCTACTATTATGAAGATTATTATGGACTAAATTATTATGTGCGCCTGGAGTATAAGCAGATAGAAGCGATATAGTCAACGATGGAGCTTCGTTAGAGGAGACTGTTCGTGAATGTCTTCTTAGTGAGCGATCATGAGACTTGATGCAGAACTCTATTCTAGTGCATTCTTGTCAAACATGAGCCCAACATTAACATCAGAGACTACATAACGATATTCAGATTCCATCTACATGAATGTTCGTTATACGAGTGAGGTCCAAGACTTTCTCTTCAAATGCCTTTTGAAGTGGAAAGCAGAACATTCGACGCTACTCACTGTTAAGATGAGACTGTGCTGTGACGGAGATAGAAGAAACATCAAGATTATCAAGAGATCCAGGGTTATCCCGGTCATAAGGAAGATGATGATTGGAGGACCGCAGTTCGATTCCGGTCGGAGCTTGCTGTTTCCAGTGGGGGAATTCGTTCCTTTCCTGAGGTCACGAGTTCGTGGAGACGAGCTAGGATCCAGCCCAGATCTTTGGGAGATGTAACACCCGAGTATTTTGTTATACTCTATCTTGATCTTCTAGACTTCGAGACCAGGTAGCAGTGTTCACTAACCTTGTAGTTAGAGCTTGTAGTGACATTTTCTGAGCAAATCCTTTATCCATATTTCGATACAATATTTATGTACTCCATGTATAGCATTTTTATTCTTCGAAATTTATTATAGTGATCGTCTTGCGACGCTATTATCTTCGTTTGTTAGGAATCCAGTTTCTGAACTGCGATTATTTACTTGTTCGAGGAACAAGCTTTTTGTCATTTCCTTTAAGGAACAGTAATTTCTATTCGACGTTTTTGTATTCATTCTGCATGCAGGTGATAGACATTTTCGTCTCTGTTACCCATTAAATTAATTTTTATTAGTTTAATTTGGGCATTTTATCCGTCGAGAAGAAACGTCAAGAAAGAAGATCGTCGTAGTGATATATTGTGAAATATCATGTCACATTGTGGAAAAGAAACATTTAACGTGGACACGATTATTATCGTCAGAACTCATTGACATTCGTTCTGAATGAGGAGAATACGAATATGACTAACTGTATGTTTTTATTGAAGAAAGCTATGAACTTTCAGTCATTTAATTTATTTGAAAGCTAGAATCTTCTTGGAAGATTAATTATCATCCGACGTTAGGGTAGTTATCCTCGTCGTAATAGATTCATGTTGGACACAAACACATAAATATGATGTTGTGATTAAAGATTTACGAGGAGTAATATCATGTCACGTTGTAGACATAATATTCCATCCTCGATTAAAGTCGAACCCAGATGTGTGAAGATGAGATGTAGTATTTTTTATTAAATGTATGCACGACAGTTTATACTTATCAGAGTATCGTTTCAAGAGTATTAAGTGAGGAGGTCAGTATCGTAAATTCCAGAGGTCGTTAAGATGTATAAATTAATAATTTAACAATTGTTGTTTTTGTTCATGAGACCAGCGATTGAGGTGACAACGCTTAGAAATTATGCCTTTTATAAGGAATGTCAGGTTGAAAGAAGTGGAGTTGATAACCCTTTGATAGTGGGTTTTTATGTATTTCCGTATGTAGTTGGCATACGAGGGGTTTGCGAAGGTGTTTTCCGAATTTTATAGTACAGTCATTGCGTGGGCATGACTAAGGTTTGGCAAGGCACAAAGGTGTGAGTAGAGAATACTCCTTATTTTGTATACACGACTTTGGATTAGAGAGGTCATGAAGGGTCACGGTAGAAATTGAAGCGGGAAATAGATAATGAGAGCTGTTATGCTATACTTTTATCGAGATTATTAAGCACAAACATGTAACAGCATATGTTTCACCTTAAGTGGTCGAATGTATTTAAAACTATTTTGACACCAGATCAGATAGGAGAGACTGGTGGTGGTTATTTCTGGTGATGTAGAAGATTTTAAGGATCACAGTTCACTGTATTTGACACAACTGCTAGATCCGAGCGCAGGCTCGAGTGTGTTGAGACGCTATTACTTTGGAAGGACTATAGCTGATTCTATAAGCGTCATTATAAATTCATTTAGTGTTAACCTTTATTATTTGCTAATCGAGTGTATAACATGCTAGGAATAGGAAGTTTATAGTTTGTTTAACGTAGAGGTTAGAGTATGAATGAGTATGTGACAGTATGTGGTTTGTTTCTTGTTCAGTGCGAATGAAATGAACTCCATTGGGACGTCACAATGCGAGAGTATGAATGAGAGTGTGTATAGAAGTTTTATGCCAGTAGCATGTAGTATTTGCGTACAGCTCACGGTTTTGTCTGACGTGAATCTGTTTCATTGTAACACAGCTTTTATTGTTATGGAGAGCTCATTTGTGGACCAGGCGGGAATAGCGATGACTTCTTTAAAACTCGTTTCTAGCCAAGGCCATAGCTAGGCCAGGCAGCACAAATGGGGAGAGATGTTGCGAACCGCCCGGCTCGCGCTCTTTCTTTTTTAAACCAGCTAGACTGGGAATGCAACGGTGAATGTTATGTCATCGGACACGTGGCGAGGGTCGCGTGCGCCGAGCGCCCAGATGTGCTTGGGAGCGTGCCAGAAGAATGTAAATACACAGAGATGTGTTACTATTGTACAGCTTGATGTATGGACACGAGCTACACCAAATTTTGTCATTATGTTCATAGAACGCAGTTCTGTCAGTGTAGAGATGAGCGAATGGGAGTGTGTTATTTTATTTTGCTGTGTGAATGTTTAGCCCTAGTTTACATTTGTTATTAAATCGTTTAGTTTTATTAGAAGCCATGTCGTCATGAATTATTTTATATATAAGGAGATACAACTGTGAAACCCATTTTAGGTCCAGAGAGGCTGACCACGAGATCCCCGAGAATAAGGTAGGTGTTTTACCGCGAGCTAAGTGTATTTTTCTTGTAATTCACAGTTGTATTGTAATTTTCGCCACTTATATTCGCGAGGGTCTAGTTGGAGGTAGATCCTTGACTTGTATTTTGCGCCGGAGCAGCCAGGGTCTACGAATCCAGCTGGCGCTTCGGATATCCAACAGACCGCCTCTAGAATATACGGGGACAATACCAGACGCTCAATTGTTTGTATCGGCTACACAATCAACAGCAAGTTACAAGCGACAAGGAATAAACAAGTGAGATGCAACATAATGAAAATATCAGGTAGAATGGAAAGAACTGATTGCTACGGCAAATGCTTGCATTAATGAAATTATTATTCAAGTTTCTTTTATTAATAAAGCACATTTTATACAGAAAGCGTATTGTTGGCTTAAACATCTCAAAACACAATAATCTCGTGGATCTTTAAGACAATAAAACAATATGTAATTAGCAGAAAATACAGGAGCTTAGCCAAGAACATGAGTGTAGAGAACCCACACATATTGTATGTTTGCGGTACTAGTCAAGACAACCTTGGCTGCGCAAAATTGTTGACCATAGCAGCTGGAGTAAGAAGCCCATGTGAATGAAGCACTGCTGAGTGTAACATGTGAGAGTAGAACGATGACTGAGGGTAGTATACATATCATCAGTGCCACATAATAGAATAGTCAGATCTGTGGCCGCTGCACTCTCATCTCACATGCCTATCACAGCATTCACATGTTTCTCACACACGATGGACACACGTTGTGAGTTTCCTTGTTCATTGTGCGTACGCGCTACAATATACAACCTCTGTAAGGGGAAGTTTCCCTAACAACATGAGCGAACAATACTCACAACGACAACGATATTGAGTAGGGCAATCGAGCTCGTTGATCACAATTCCACTGCTTGCTTGAAGCTTCTTGACATTTTCCAATTCGACATTCCTGGACTCGTACAGACTGATGTAGGTGAGATTCTTCATGTGCTGCGAGACCAAATGGAAGGGGAATCCACGAACATCGCACCAGTCTAGGATGAGTCGTTTGACTTTACTCAGGGTTAACATCTTTTCCATGGCTTCAACTCCAAGTACGTCACAGCCCAATAGGTTGAGGTACTGCAGGCTGCGGCAGCGACTGAGGTACTCAATGGAGTCCTTGGATATGCGGGAGTGTTCCAACAGCGACTGAGGTACTCAATGGAGTCCTTGGATATGCAGGAGTGTTCCAACAGCGACTGAGGTACTCAATGGAGTCCTTGGATATGAGGGAGTGTTCCAACGAGATGTCTTCCAGAAACTGGAGAGAGGGTAGTCTGTCAGATAAAAACATACAACCAAGTGCAGTCGTCTGAGAAGGTGACAGTTGTCTGCGACAACATCGATTAACTCTTTGTGGTCGAAATGAAGGTCAAGTTTCAGAGAAACCAGCTGCCTCAGAGAATGGCTGCGTAAGAGTCTTATTCCCATCTTGTGGCAGCTCTCATCTCTCCGCCTGTCGTAACGTCTCTCCGAGAAAGCGCAAAAAGTTAGGGATTTAACTGTTTGCAAATGTATGTCCATTTCCAAGCTATCATCTTCCAAATTGCTCTTGCTAGTACACTTCTTCAAGTGCTTCTCCGTGACCTTACATGTGCAACTGATGTGCAACCAATCGAGCTTTTTACACACTGACAACAAGGGCAGAACACATTCTCCTAGTGCTGTACAATCAACTTGCAGTTGTCGCAAGGTGCATCCTTTTTTCTCTAGATAATAGACGAGGTCTTCTTTAATTAACATTAAGTTCCCCAAGCTGAGCCCTTCCAAGTAAGGGCAACCATCTGCGAGAGGTGCAACGAATATGGAATATCTCTCGGGGTTTTCGCGTGACCTTAGAATCAGCGTCTTCAGGTTTGGCAACCTGGCAATTTCCTGCAGACACATGTTACCTCTCTCAAGACGAATTTCCGTCTGCAGTTGCTCGATATTCGGACAGTTCGAACTGAGAATCTGTATCATCTTATAGTCCAATGCGCATTTTGCCAGTATCAGTGTTCTGAGATGCCGACATTTACCCACAACTGCCGTGAAAAAGTATTTCCCTAGCTCCCTTTCTTGTAGGAGCAGTCCTTGGAGTTTAGGCATTCTCTGCACTTCCTTTAAGATCGCTTCATTCGGCTTATCGTCAGGTTGGTACAACAGATGTTTTTTAAGTGCCAGAGTCGTGGCAAGCCTCCTTCCACCGTGTGCTGACGTGTTCGGCATATGTCAAGATACAATCCACAGAGAGATTGGACAATATCTCCCCTAGCATTTCATAAGGTAGGTCATCAATCGAGCTCATTCTTCTATCTGAAATGAAATAAAGCCACCAATAAGGGGTAATATCCAGTGACAGTACATTATAAACTAACCCCAAGACTGCCACCCAGCAAATAGCCTGTGGATTATAGGAGGACCTCAAGCTGTATTACCTGGAATTAGCGCCATCGGGCTGAGTGCGCCCCGTTCCATCTCTGGTGGAGCCGGGAATCATTCTCGGAACCCCCTGGGACAATCAAGCAAGGACCCTACGAAGGAAAGGGAGTATTTAGTTTTACATGACCGCTTCAACTATATTTGAAAATGGACAATTCTATTATGAAAAGCATTGGATCCTGACGGTTGTTTTTCATTTAATGATGTTGTTATTGATCACGACAACTTGCACTATTCCTTAGTAGTTAACTGTATGTGTATTCCGAGCAGCTTCAGCTCGATTGGGCTAAAATGGCTCAATAATTGTGTAGAAGTATGACTCACAATACTTCGTGGGCCAAAAGTAGGCACGTTTTGGTGGGATAACAGTCCTACACTTGCAAGCAATGTTTTGAACATCTCAGTGGGTGCGGCCGCTCTCTGGCCGTTAGGGCGTCTCCCAAAGAATATGGCGTATCCTTATCACTCCTAGGGTGCGAGAGCGGTACAAAGATATCTGAATCGTCATACACGTTAAGAAAATAGGCTAAATACCAGCTGCCCCTAGCAATAGTATTTTATGCAGCCCAACTAACAAGTGTTGTCAGGAAGGTCGATATGTCTCTGCTTGCATCCCGTATGGTACTGAACCCATAATTTAAAGGACCTAGGATAAGGTATGGGTCGGGAATCGAACCGACAGCTCAAGAGAACAAAAGCGCCAATGCTACGCGTCTGGTTTGGAAACTGGTAGCATAATAATGTGTATCAGGACTGTAGCTAATGCCAGAATTAATTTGAAAGATTTCCATATACTTTTAGCACGGAAATACGAAGAAATATAAAACGATATTTTATTAACATGGAGAGGAATGCGTTTTTATAGACGCTGGAAACTGGCAGGATTGCCAAAGTTTAGTGAAGGCGGCACTTGGGAAAATCCAGTTTTGGAGAAGCACGTGTCAAGGTGACAGAGGAGAGATATGGCCGCGTAAATTAAGAAGTATCATCACGTGACCACATATTAACCAATATCAAAATTATATATTGGCGGTCCTCAATATTTTAATAATTATCGAAAATAACTTTTAGAAGAGAATATTTGGCAGAAATGGAAAGAAAACGAAAAATGAAAGCCGATGGTGTAAATTATATTATAAGATTTAATAGGATGAGACCGATATTTATTGATAAAGAAATTTACAAGGTCGAAAGCCAGAAACGCCATTTTAATTGTTATTAGAGTGGGGGCACGACTAGGAGAAGTAATTCTCTAATTGTCTTCGTAAATGTATAGACGTAGAATCTGAAAGTGGAAAAAGTTGACCGAGCTACATGAAGAGCATTTGACGGGAAGGACAGCATTGCCACCAAGTCGAGCTGAAGACGATCACCGATGAAAGTTAATCCAATGGAAAATCAAAGCTATAATTCTACAAAAGCAAACTATACAATGGACAGAGATATGAAGAAAAGTCTCTGAAATAGCAAAGGGAAAATCAATCTAGGTTGTGGAGATATGTATAATTGCCAAACAGAAGCAACGTTTTTCGCAATCTACAAGACTTGTTTGAAAACTAAGGAAGATTTATAAAACCTTACTCAACGAGTTAGTTCAAACTGCAATTGAAAGTTAAGAAGATGTTATTTGAACTGGGGTCAACGAGGATATTTGACATGAAACATTACTCGATTGTCAGGGAAAGCTACTAGATCATGAAGGGGAACTAACTATATGCAATATGAGGATTCCGGCAGTGACTTAGCCCGCATATCAAGGCTTTGTCGAGGAGGGTGAAAGCTTACCATCATCTTTCACCGAATGAATATAATTGCATCTACAAATGCAAGGTATTGCCATAACATCGGAAGAAATACCTATGAACTACAACAACAACAACAACAACAATTCAACGGAGAACTTCAAGTATGCTGATCGTTAGGAGGAATCGCCAATGACGCCCTTATAAGAAGAAAGCAGCGAGATTCGAGCCCCTGAGTGGAGAGTGAAGGGAGGCACGCAATCCTGGCAGAAGGACGGACGAACGAGAGGGGAAGCGGGTAGGTGTCCACCAGACTGGCCAGCACGCGACCACAACCGATCCCGTTAAGTCAGCTGGATGACAGGCTTCTGTACGAGGAAACTGCGGCGGGGGAAGGACGAGTCCAATTTGGATTCCGAAAAAAGAATCTGGCAGAAGATAAAAGTGACCCAACGAATACTATTGTAGTTAGAATGAAGTAACGTAGATACCCTTGATCTGAGCTAGTTTTTGTGTTGCTAATTTGATAGACTAATTTTTTTAAACTATTTATTGGTTTAAATTGAGTGCAGAGCATCGATATTGTCGTTTAATTGTTTTAGTAATTGCATTGATAACGTCGTCATTAGGATTTTGACGTATTAAAGATTTGTAGTCGTCATTGTTAGTCATTGCGAGTTAATTTTAAATTTATTAATATTTGCTAGATAAATTGGAATATTTTAAAATTGCGTTAGTTCTGACATCTAACTAAGCAGAATGTCGTTGTTGACATATTTCTAAGACGAAATTTTCGTGGCAAAGATTAATTTGAAATCTGAATAGATAAACAAGTAATTGTTTGGTTCTGATGAGAACAACAATGAACTTGTATTCTTTAAAACCAGACCTTAATGAAAGAGACGTTTCATTAAGCAATCTGATGTTTGACACAGATGAAAAACGCTATATTACGCTACGGAAAAATACGGAATGTATAATGTAATACTCATGTAAAGGAACTGTCGCAAGAAATGAAAGAAATATACAAGATAAAATGTATAAGGACAGGAACACTAGAATGTACCGTATTTTGATTTGGTTAAGACGAGAATATACGGACCATTCTCTAATTTAGAAAGTTCTATGAACTTTGAGTCCATAAAATAATAGAAAGATAATCAGATCGCATACTAAAAGGTTTTTAAATGATGTTGTGACAGAATTTGCATAAGAAAAGAACAGGTATGAAAATACAAGAGGTTTTTAAGTAATTATGAAAGGAATGGAATGTATAAGCGTTAGAAGACATGTAATTTGAATTACTGAATTTCGTGGATACCTAGAGTATTCAGAGAAATGGGATAATTTATTACTATTGAGTGTACTAGAAATGAATACGAAAGCGTAGGTATTGATGCTACCTTGTGTTTTCTGGTAATACGAGGCACGTCCAGAAAGTAAGTTCCGTTTGTTAATATAAATTGTGTACAGATACAGCAAAATAATTTATTGCACAACATTCTACACCTCATAAACTACTTTTCCACATAACGGCCGAACTTTTGCAGGCATTTGTCATAGCGTGGCACAAGTTTTTGGATACCTTCTTCATAGAAGTTTGCCGCCGGTGTCTTCAACTAGTTGGAAACATCTTCTTTCAGCTCGTCGTCATTGTTGAAGTGTTGACCGCCAAGGGAAGCCTTGAGATGTGTGAACAGATGAAAGTCGCTTGGAGCGAGGTCAGGGCTGTACGGAGGGTGGTCAAACACGTCCCAGCCAAATCCCTGTAGGTGGTTTTTCGTCACATTTTCAGTGTGTGGTCGTGCGTTGTCGTGAAGAAAAACAACACCTTTTGACAGCAACCCTCGGCGCTTATTCTGTATTGCGCGGCGCAATTTCCCAAGTGTCTCGCAGTAAGCATCTGCGTTGATTGTTTGACCACGCGGTAAGAAATCAATGAGTAAGATGCCTTTTCAGTCCCATAACACTGTGCACATCATTTTCCGAGGTGTCAAGATTTGTTTCGGCTTAACCTTTGCTGGGGATAAAGTGTGCCGAAGTGTGCCTCCATTCCATTGATTGCCGCTTACTTTCAGGGGTGTCGTAAGAAACCCAAGTTTCATCTCCTTTGACTATCTGTGTCAGAATTTCTTCGCCGCCTTCATTGTAACGGGTCAAAAACTGAAGTGCACTACCCATCCGTTTTGTTTTGTGTTGCTCCGTAAGTATCTTTGGTACCCAACGTCAGCAAAGTTTACGAATGTTCAGTTTTTCCGTAACAATTTCATGAATTAGTGATCGTGAGATTTGGGGAAATTCCATAGCGAGAGCTCTAATTGTAAACCTGCGGTTTTCCCGGATCTTGTCATCAATCGCGTGAACCAGTTTTTCTGTATCCAAAGATGGACGCCCACTTCGTTCTTCATCGTGCACTTCACTACGTCCTTCATTGAACTGTCGGACCCATCTTCTCACCATTGAATCACTCATCGCATTTTGTCCATACACTTCGCAAATTTGTCAATAAATTTCAATTGGTTTCACTTTCCTAGCATTCAGACAACGAATCACAGATCTGATTTCACAAGCGGCGGGATTTTCAATCAGCACCGACATTGTACGAGTAAACATGCACAACAACACTTACGTGGCTGACAGCGCTCTCCAAATGGTGCACGTTTCTTCTCCTTGATACAGAGCGTCTACCGCGCATATGCGGAACTGCGCTGCAGCGGAACGTACAACTAGTTGAAGACACAGGCGGCACACACGTCTATGAAGAAGGTATACAAAAACTCGTGCCACGCTACGACAAATGCCTGCAACATTTCGGCAGTTGTAGAATTTTGTGCAATAAATAATTTTTCTATATATGTACACAATTGTATGTTATTACCAAACGGAACTTACTTTCTGGACGTACTTCGTACATTATGATGTTCCTAAGGAAGTATAAAATATAATGCGAATGTATAATGAAGTTCCGACTAAGTTGTCGAGGTGTAATGTGTGGAAAGGTGCGATTAAGATAATAAGTCACTATTGGACTAACGTTTTGTGTTACGTAGACGTTGGGAACCGTAGAGTCGTCTTATATATTATGTACGTCTTATTTTATTAAACTTTTATTAATTGATTTGTCTATATCGAGCAGATTTTTAGCTTTATTGTTTGAAACATTATGCTCAATGAAAGTGGAAGTTCACCCATGAAATGACACTGAAGTAGAAGTTTTATTATAAAAAATGAAGGATCAGTAGTATTGAACCATTATCGAGTAGCTAACGATAATGTTGTAAATATATTGTTTAAATTAATAAGTAGAATGTTATTACGGTTAGTTAAAATATGTGAAGTTTAGATTTATTTAAAAATCAGTGTGTATTGTATCATATAGGGGATGAATGTTAGACGTTTGCGTGAGAAAGAATTTATGTGTACAACAAGTACAGTATGAGCCACGAGTGTGACTACATTTTTAAATAGTAAATGTTTTATTTTAAACGTTGGATAAATATTTTCTCTATGATATAGTCATGAGGACTAAGAATTGGTGACAGGAAGCTCACTACGTTTTATTTTTATTTTAAATATACTTAATATTTTTATTTCTGTAAGTATGAATATTGTAACGAGTGAATGTAGGTGTGTCAGGACGGAGTGTCCTATTTTTAGTGTATTTTCATTTTATGAAAAAATAGACTTATGAGATCACCTTTTGTCCGTGTGTGCGTGTGTATGTGTGTGAAGGTGTGTGTGTGTGTCTGCCCCCCCCCTAATACATTCTAAACGGCTGGAGCGATTTCAATGAAAATCGGTAAGTTCATAGCACCTTTCTGGCCGACAACGACCGTGCCCTTCAAATTTTATTGTGTCTCACCAATCCAACATGGCGGCTGTGCGAAATATTTCACCAACATTCAGTATCTCCGAAACTATTACCGATATCACCCTGAAATTTTGTACGTTGATAAAGGAAACTACTAGAAGTTCACGTATGAGACTATCAAAAACCTGGTAAATACAAAACCAACATGGCGGCCAAGCAAATTTGATACTTTTAAATAGACTTTTCTCGCGATTTAACCATCACAACGTAATGACACATGGTAAAGCAAATGTGTATACACATTGTAATGCATTGGGGTCTAATTTAGTTCATTGTTTATTTTACATCCAAAGCCTGTCTCAAACTTTATTATTATCTATTTCGATGTCTTTGTACCATCTGCCATTTAAAAGTGCCCGCTAAGATGCCTTGGTTTGGCTAATGAACTCGAGATGGCAGCGTCTGTCGGCTCTACTGGCTGGGGGTTGTGTCTTCTACCTCTAGAGCGAGACATAGGTGTCTGCCGGACCCGCCTCTCATCGGGACACATTTGAAAAAGTATATTATTCTACGTCATTAAACAAAAGACTATATGTGCATCATGCCGCCAAAATATTTTAATGGTGTCGTGTGAATATTATTTTGTTATGCACATTGTCGTAGTATACTGCTAATTTGGATTGGTCAAATTTAAATAAACCTGGTGCATGATGGGAGATCTTCTTCGCTTTTGTCCTCCATCTTGTGAATTACGACTTGGTACTGATTGCTGGTTGAAGAAGGACGTAAATTTTGGATCTCGTCTGGGACGAGGGCTTTGGCCCTCGTCTCCGCTAACTTGGGGATATATCCCATTATTTTGATGATATATGAAGAATATGGTGTGCAACTATCATCTGTGATATTCGTGAACGTGTTTTTTTTGGCCTTAATATGGAGATATGATGTTTTGTGTGCATCTCTTCGTGTTCATCTGGCAGCCATCCCCCCTTTTTTGGTGATATAAATCCTTTAAGGATATCTCATTAGTGATTTAAATATTAGTGTCTCCCCAAAAGGCTTTATTAAGGTATGTTTTGACGTTTTATTTATGTTAAATTGTTGGAGCTCCATATTTTTCATTGTGTACTTGTGTTTAAGTTTTTTTTCTGAAGGTTGACTTGGCCTAGAAATGTCGCCTCTGAATATGTAAATTTTTTGTTAAATAATATTAGTCCGGGGAACACTTCTATGTTTTTCTTCTAATTGTATTATTTGGTGTCTTGCTAAGGCATTTTCTTCTTGTTATATTCAGGTACTGACGAGACTAATCAATTGAACAGTAGGCCTAATTTTGATCATTAGTCGATCGGTTTTTATTTTGATCCGTTGCCTCTTAAATACTATTTGATCTCGTCATGTCGAGAGTTTTTTATATCTTCCTGTTTTCTCACTGGAGAAGGATTTTTTTAATGTAAAATTCGGCGTTTGATGTAAATTCGTACTGATATACCTTCAACTGTTCTGGTCGCCATGGTAACTTGTTGACAGTAGTGCATTGTGGGTTTATGTTTCTGGCGTGTGTTTGAAGTGCACGTTCATGGGTCATGGTGATGTTGTTTAACTTGTTTTGGTTTTAAATTATCCTTTGGTTTTCCTTTTTTGGAGTTATCTATTTTAGTGCTCCTGCGTGTATCTATTTCGATGTCTTTGTACCATCTGCCATTTAAAAGTGCCCGCTAAGATGCCTTGGTTTGGCTAATGAACTCGAGATGGCAGCGTCTGTCGGCTCTTGTTTATGGTAATGTTTGCACTATTTACTTCTTTTTTGATTCTCCGAGGACCTCATGGTTCAGTTGAAAGTATGTCAGGTACATGTTAAGTGGTGGATTATGTCCTATTAATAATGCAACATTCCCAATGAAGAAGTTTTTTTTTTTTTTTGCTTTTCCTTCTCTGACTTCAGGTAATACTTCATGGTAGTATGTTACCTTTAATGTATCAAACTTCCTAACAAAATAATTATTGTTCTTGTAAGTTTTGTTTGGGTCTCTTAACTATATGTTTCGTTAGTGTCCCCTCAGGTAATTGTTAATTGGTATCGACCTTTAGCCTTGTTTTTATCTCCAGTGAGAATTCTAGGTGGGGTTTGTTTTAGTTTTGGTAATTTTATGCTGGCTGATGCTTTTTCTGTTCTCTGGTGGAGTTCATTTAACATTAAATTTTCTTTTAAAGCAAGCTACTGTTGGTGAATCATTTCGTCGGTGGCAGTTCTGTTAGTTATCGTTTTTTTTTCTGTAGACGAACCTGTGGGTTTTCTTCTTCTCCACCTTCTTCCTCATTTAGGTGTTCTTCTGTTGTGGCATGTCAACTGGCGGTGATTTGAAGTAGTGAGCGGACCTCCGAGAAAATGTAAGTAGGCCCATCCACCCTATCCACCGAAGCGATTGTGGGTGTCATTTTGGTAGCAGATCGAGCTCGTTTATCGCTTCTGCATCTATCCCCTCCCCCTTGCCCGCAGGCTTGTTTATGGACCCGTCTGATGCTGATGGGTCGGTTACTGGTGGAATGTGTCATGTCAGTGTGCTTAATGTTATTTTATGTTAATCCTTGTCGTTTTGTTAGGTTTCATGTATGCCTCTAAAAATCCATGTGGTGATATATGGAAGTGACCTGTTACAAGCAAGGTTTCTGTGGTGAATTATGTCCTATTAATGAATCAACATTCCCAATGAAGAAGAAGTTTGGTAAGTGACTGGCATGTATTCTTGGCATGGGAAATATGGGTTTTTGATATGCTGATAGCCTACATGCTGCGAGTGAAGGCGTCGAGGAGCCCAGTCTGAAGCTGTTCGCCCTGTGATTTGTAGCAATTTGTTGTATTGTAGCTTCCTGTTCTGGAGCCAAGCAAGGAATGACGTCTGCAATCCTGAGCAACGTTGTGCATGATTTTATTTGTCGAAATTTCAGGTATCGAGGCAGTGTTGGTGTCTAGGAAGACTGTTGTGTGCCTTTATGCTTCCTTTGCATGGAATTCTGTTGTGATATGCTGTCCTCGTGATATATTTATTATGCAACTATCACGCCTACTGGTGTTATGGCGAAGTATAGTCCGATTAAGAGGGCTAAACTATGGAAATCAGCCCTCCCTATGTCCCTACTGTGGTGCTAAAAGGCGCATTTAACGTACATGTCACTACTATTTTGCTAGAAATTCTTCCCAAACTTATTCAAGGTAAGTGTTTGTTTTAAGATGATTTTATCGCAGTGTGCGGTTTGTAAATTTTTGTTCATACACTTACATTATGCTGCAATCGTGCTGGGATAAGTGTGTATGTTGTGCAAATAGTGTCTGTGTGTATGTGTTAACGTTAGATTTTGATTTAGATTTGTAGGTTGGGGTAATTTAGGGTTTGTTGTGTTTGCAAAAGTAAGTCGAGGATCGTATTTTTATTAGTTGCTTTCCTTGTAATTTTGAACTAAACCTAATATGTAGGTGTGTTTTACGTGGAGATATCTACTGTCTGGGGTTAGCTAGGTTAGAAGTATGGGATTCATTCTTGGTTTGATCCCTGGGCAGGTTGTATATAGGACTTGCACGATCCGAATGGCCTAGGTATGGGACTAAGCTGGACGGTGACGTGCGAGCATGAGTCATCTAATGTAATTGTCAGGGTATTGTGTTTTTAATTGTATTTGTTTGTGTCATGATGTCTCTACGACTACATAACTTGCATATTTGAGTATTAATGGGAATTATTTTTGTGGGTGGTTAAAACTTATGTATCGCTGCTATTTGAGTATGTTGTGCGATGAATAGTTTGTGGTGAATATGAGGTCTCAGTTCATGAACAGCCATAATGTAATGCACATTCCGGTTAGTTAATTAATATAGGGTCTTCAAAATTTACTGGGGTTAAATTTCTGTTGAAAATTGTGGTCATCAGCTTCTGTAAGTCAGCTTGTTTTGCGTATAAAGCCAGTAATCTGTTGTTGCTGGAAATCAGGGTCATCAGTTGTCTCATGTTAACTGTAAATGACATAGGCCTTCTGTTAAGTTCTTGCTATGGCAATCACGGTCATCAGCCACTGTAACTTGAGTAAAATTTTCTGCTTTTGACTGGTAATTCTACTTTTTTTCTGCTTAAATCTTTAGGAATGGTGCGTTAGTGTTCTCTGTTAGCCTCGTCTTTCAACAAGAGCGGCTTGTTTCTCATCTAACCGTATTTTCGGGCCATGTTAGGCATCCTTTGGTTGTACGTGTTCGTGTCTTAAACCTGAACGAGGAAACCTCATTTGTACCTCTTGTACTGTTGAACTTAGTTCTTTTTATGTTGGATTTTTCTCACCCAGGCGGATTTCGGCTGTATAGTCATCGAGTGTCGAACCTCAATTTCGTTCCTTGTGTTAGTGGACTGGTGTTTTGTTTTCTGCGCTGCCTTTTTCCCTTCGTTTTTTGTCGTTTCTGTAAAGGTGTTTTATTTCTCATTGTCCCCATGCCAAGCAATGTGTGCGATCACGAACCAACAAATGTAGATGCAAACATGTCAGCTTAATTAATTTTCTTTTTCTAAGCCCTAAGGCCAATAAAATATCCAGAGTGCATCTGTCGCACATAAAATGAGGTGGAGAGATTTGTAATGAAGAAATTGTACCATAAATTTGTAAACTGATATTTTGTATAATGTAGAGTATCCCTAACCTTCGTTGAAGCGGACAGGCATCTGTTACTTCTGGAATTTTGAATTGGATTTGCAAACTCTACTGGGATACAGCTTGTAACTGTTGGGTAATTCCCATTTAATGGTAAAATTTTAACATCGTGTAATAGCCTACCTTTGTGAAATTGTAACTAATTTTGATGTTCACGTAGAAGATGCTTGCATGTAAGTAGGACCCGGTGGGAGACCTAACTCATGGTGATCTTGTATACCTGTTTCCTTGGGAATTTGAGTGGTCATTCCTCTACCGTAGCTCCTTCTGAATGTATGGTCGTTCAACTCGTGTACTCTAGAAAAGTCTAACTAGTCTGTATAAACGTAACCTTGGTAATGAACTTTACTTCGGTAAATCTTGTTATTTAATGAACTATTGTGAGCACGGATCTAGGGCATGGTCAGGATTTTCTTCATATAAATTCAAACTTGTTTCTCATATGTAAAATGTATTAAGAATTAGTAATTTCTGTAAACTTTTATTTTTGAAATAAGATTAACGACTGTTTTGTAAATGGCTGCCCACTCGTCGCATGGTATCTTGCACATTGCATCCACCTACTTCTTCAAAAGCTAACAACATTGGACTTATTGAAAATTTACTTAACGCGTCTCGGACTCTGTAAGCACTGCAGGTGCTGGTATAATGCGTTTCTGAAGAATTTTGGACACAGTGAAGCTGTTAACTAAGTGGTTTGCGAGGTGATCAATTATCCCTTCACTGATAATCTGACCCTGCACTCTTCCTAACCAAGACGATGCGGTTTTTTCAATCAATTGGAGTTAACTGGTGAGCATTATCTTCTGGAAACAATGTTTGGTGAATCGACTAGTTATGGAGTACTGCCTATGCCTAGGCATGTTCGTGAACGGTGATCACGCTTAAGGGAGGGAGACTGTTACATGCAAAGCCTGTCTCAAACTTTATTATTATCTATTTCGATGTCTTTGTACCATCTGCCATTTAAAAGTGCCCGCTAAGATGCCTTGGTTTGGCTAATGAACTCGAGATGGCAGCGCCTGTCGGCTCTACTGGCTGGGGGTTGTGTCTTCTACCGCTAGAGCGAGACATAGGTGTCTTCCGGACCCGCTTCTCATCGAGACACATTTGAAAAAGTATATTATTCTACGTCATTAAACAAAAGACTATATGTGCATCATGCCGCCAAAATATTTTAATGGTGTCGTGTGAATATTATTTTGTTATGCACATTGTCGTAGTATGCTGCTAATTTGGATTGGTCAAATTTAAATAAACCTGGTGCATGATGGGAGATCATCTTCGTTTTTGTCCTCCATCTTGTGAATTACGACTTGGTACTGATTGCTGGTTGAAGAAGGACGCAAATTTTGGATCTCGTCTGGGACGAGGGCTTTGGCCCTCGTCTCCGCTAACTTGGGGATATATCCCATTATTTTGATGATATATGAAGAATATGGTGTGCAACTATCACCTGTTATATTCGTGAACATGTTTTTTGGGCCTTAATATGGAGATATGATGTTTTGTGTGCATCTCTTCGTGTTCAGCTGGCAGCCATCCCTTTTTTTTTGTGATATAAATCCTTTAAGGATATCTCATTAGTGTTGTAAATATTAGTGTCTCCCCAAAAGGCTTTATTAAGGTATGTTTTGACGTTTTATTTATTTTAAATTGTTGGAGCTCCATATTTTTCATTGTGTACTTGTGTTAATTTTTTCTGAAGGTTGACTTGGCCTAGAAATGTCACCTCTGATTATGTAAAATTTTTGTTAAATAATATTAGTCCGGGGAACACTTCTATGTTTTTCTTCTAATTTTATTATTTGGTGTCTTGCTAAGGCATCTTCTTCTTGTTATATTCTGGTACTGACCAGACTAATCAATTGAACAGTAGGCCTAATTTTGATCATTAGTCGATCGGTTTTTATTTTGATCCGTTGCCTCTTAAATACTATTTGATCTCGTCATGTCGAGAGTTTTTTTATATCTTCCTGTTTTCTCACTGGAGAAGGATTTTTTTAAATGTAAAATTCGGCGTTTGATGTAAATTCGTACTGATATACCTTCAACTGTTCTGGTCGCCATGGTAACTTGTTGACAGTAGTGCATTGTGGGTTTATGTTTCTGGCGTGTGTTTGAAGTGCACGTTCATGGGTCATGGTGATGTTGTTTAACTTGTTTTGGTTTTAAATTATCCTTTGGTTTTCCTTTTTTGGAGTTATCTATTTTAGTGCTCCAGCGTGTATCTTTCGGTACCTTGTTTATGGTAATGTTTGCACTATTTACTTCTTTTTTGATTCTCCGAGGACCTCATGGTTCAGTTGAAAGTATGTCAGGTACATGTTAAGTGTTTAAGGGTTTTTTTTTTTTTTGGCTTTTCCTTCTCTGACTTCAGGTAATACTTCATGGTAGTATGTTACCTTTAATATATCAAACTTCCTAACAAAATAATTATTGTTCTTGTAAGTTTTGTGTGGGTCTCTTAACTATATGTTTCGTTAGTATCCCCTCAGGTAATTGTTAATTGGTATCGACCTTTAGCCTTGATTTTATCTCCAGTGAGAATTCTAGGCGGGGTTTGTTTTAGTTTTGGTAATTTTATGCTGGCTGATGCATTTTTTGTTCTCTGGTGGAGTTGTTCATTTTTCATTAAATTTTCTTTTTAATGCAAGCTACTGTTGTTGCATCATTTCGTCGGTGGCAGTTCTGTTAGTTATCGGGGATTTTTCTGTAGACGAACCTGTGGGTTTTCTTCTTCTCCACCTTCTTCCACATTTAGGTGTTCTTCTGTTGGGGCATGTCAACTGGCGGTGAGTTGCGATATAGTGAAGCGGACCTTTGAAGACAAGGTAAGTAGGCCCATCCACCCTATCCACCGAAGCGAGTGTGGGTGTCAGTTTACATAACCTCAAAATGGCGGCTGTGCGAAATATTTCACTGGCATTCAATATCTCCGAAACTATTTATGATATCTTCTAGAAATTTTGTACGGTGATAGAGGGGACTGCTAAAAGTTTATCTATGTAACTTTCAAAAACCTGTAAAGTTCAAAACGAACATGGCGGCCAAGCGAATTTGAAACATTTTAATAGGCTTTTCTCGTGATTTAACCTTCTGAGCGCAGTGAAATATGGTAGAGTAAATGATCATACATTTTGTAATGCACTGGTATCTAATTTACTTCAATTTTTTACATAACCAAGATGGCGGCTGTGCCAAATTTTAAAATAAAGTTTTTATTTCTTGTGTCGTAATCATGCGATCGAAGTGAAAGTTTGAATAATGAAGCTACGCAATAATTTTCCTTTAATGGTACATAACTCTATGACCTATACATAAACAATCCAAAATTGCGAGCATCCGATATATTTTGACGGTTCTCAACATCTACGAATCTTTTACAGCATTCAAACTGATTTTTTTTATATTTTCGTAGAGGCTATGAACATAAGTTCGCTATATGACTTTAAGTAACCTGGTGAGCGCAAATCCAACATGGCGGCGACGCGAAGTATAAATATTTTAATGGACGTTTCTCGTGATTTCACCATCCGAGTGCAGTGAAATTTGCACGTTAAATGCTTATACAAATGTTAATCCACTGGCATCTAATTCAATTCAATTGTTTTCATAACCACAAGATGGCAGCTGTGCGAAATTTTAAAATCTCGTTTTTACTTCTTGTGTCCTAATCATGCGATTGAAGTCTGAATACCACACGTACACAATAATCCTCATGTAATAGTAGGCTACATAAATCAAAATCGAACCTGGCGACCATCTGAAATATTTAGACGGTTCTCAATATCTACGAATCTATCACAACAATCAAACTGAAATTTTGTATGGTCATAGAGGCAATTAACATGAGTAGGATATATGAAAATAGGCTATATAGTTCTTCACGAAACTACTTGTTTATGAATAAATTAGCAGGCGCTGGTTAGTTTGCCTGTCCGATTTTATTATAGAACGTCTCGACTTTCTGTCTTTAATAATCGTAAACGATAGTACTGCTAGTTAGGTGCTGGCGCTCATTGCTAATTTAATAACCGTTCAATTTCGAGATTCCAAGAATCTCGTCCTACCATATTTTGATTGTAGGATGTTTTTATTATTGAAGCTAAGTAGAAGTACTATTGTGTTTTGATAAATATACCAGTATTCAGAGGTTACTAGCTATCCAACTAGCAAGGATCCGTTGATTTTTCTAGCTGGGTATCAACGCCCTTAGCGATCCCTTCCATCCCTTAGGATAATAGGTGGAGGCTACGTCAACTTCGGGTGCAGTACCAAAGCATTGCAAGCATATGTGACATGCGATAAGCGACCTGAAGGGCAAATTTGCATTTTGGAAATTATTCCTAAATATCGTTTTTCTTTCTTTCTTTCTTTCTTTCTTTCTTTCTTTCATTCTTTCTTTCCTTCTTTCTTTCTTTCTTTCTTTCTTTCTTTCTTAAAAGAGGGCGTGGTCAAGAATACGTCATGTACTAATGTGTGTTGGTTAATTTTAAGGTGGAAAAGAAGAGCGAGCTACAGTAAAATTTGTACAATTTCCTCCAAAATATCTGTTTATTTCAGTCCCGTTGGTTTAACTTGCGTAATGCTATTCAGGGACTCTTGTTGGCAAGTTCAGGGCGTACTGAAACAGTCCTCTTTGTTTTGGGCTCACTCAACTCAATTGAGTGTGTCATCTTCAGTTTCGTAGAATATTAGAGTAGGGTAGGGGGGAACACCTACTATCATGAGTACAGGAGGCACCGTGTGATGTGAAATAGGGTACAGTAGTGTATATTATAGTAGGCCGTGTTCAATGGCAAAATTAATCTCGGGATTTTCCGCCAACACAAAGTTCCTCCATTCTCTACTTGAAAGCGCTGTAGTGTCAAGGAGTTTAGATATCTAACCTCTTTGACTTTCAAAGGAACGACGAAATTCGACATGCAAGCTACCCTCTGGGTGTCAATTAACAAAGCTTGCACCAGGCACTCGAGTCCATACGATATTATTATTATTATTATTATTACTGAATTGAAGAATGGATCTCAGGGGAACTTGTGCTCGTAGCACCAACTTACATTAAAGAGCACCAGATTGAGATCGCCTGTCCTGGTCAAATGTGGTAACACACTGCAGGTGTGCCAATCATCGTCATCGGCTCGGCTTTAACTCGAATCCGAGTACAAATCTTCTTCCTTCAGTCCAGTTTGTGGATGTGTTTACTGTGACTAAAGAGCCCATCCTGGCATGGAACAAGCGTCCACACAAGTCACATAGTATTGCTGGAGGAGGACGAGTTTGGGCTGCTCGAAGTTTCCTAGCTTGACGCTTGGCCTCTTCATGTGTGCGTCGATCTCTTTCAAACGTTTTTACAGTATCCGAGATGGAACGGCACCAAGTTGACCAGTCTTCAGCCAGCATGTCCCAGGTTTGTGAATCAAGACCTGTCAATGTCAGGGTCTGTTTAAATTGGTCCTTGTAGCGCCTCTTAGGACCACCATGAGGTCTGGTGCCATAGCATAACACACCATATAGCATTTTACGAGGTAATCTCACATCATCCATCCGATGGACAAGACCAATGCTGTTGATTTGAGCCTTTTCAGGAACAGCAATATTGGTAATGCGGTCTTCCCATATAATCCTCAGGATTAATCGAAGTTTTTGTAGGTGGAAGCGCTCAAGCTTCCTAAGATCACGTCGGTAAAGGGTCCACGTTTCACAGCCATACAACAATGTAGAAATGACTACTGCTTTGTTCACCATAAGCTTTGTACTCATGAACAGATCTTTATTCATGAAGACCCGGTGAGCTAATCGTCCATATGCGGCATGGGCTGCGCCAATTCACTTATCCACATCCTGCTCACAGGTACAGCTTGGGTAGTTTATATGCTGAGGAATAACCCACCCACCAAGGGAAGATGATTAAGAGAAGGAAGTAGATTTTGGATTGGAGAAAAAGGATAGAAAGATAGGAGGAGAGTCCCACAAAATTGATAAGTTTAACTTTAAACACACTTAAAGGTGGTTGCCACCGAAAATCCGTGCTCGGATACCTAAAGTGGGTACGAGCTTGGTCGAAGCTGACGGGAACCGCAGCTAAGACTTGGGCAGTTTGCCAGAGAAAGGCTTTAGTGTATTTCCTTCCAAGCACGAATAAAAGTACTATAGCGAAGGGTGATGGTCTGGCCAGACAGATAGTAAAAGCTTTATTGAGTATGAACGAGGGCATAAACCTAGGAAGAGCTAGGAAAGCCAGGATCCTGCCTAACTGTAGTATCAGAGAAATGATGAATCCAAAAACAAATATTTAATTTATTTGACAATTCCAAGAAGTTTGAGGAAATTAACAAACGTGTAATATAATTTGGACAAACATAGTTCATTTGAACCTTTTAACAAATGGGGTCGCAGACCTCTCAACATTAAACGTTTGCTCCAGGCAATTGACGATTTACAAGGTTTCAAACCTTACATGTTTCTAAAATCTTTATAAGATTTAAACAAATAAACAATGAAGTAATTAAAGTTTGAACGTGAATTAGAGTACAAAGAGTGCACCTTAAGAAATTCTTGAGAGAATGTTCTAGAGAAAGTGACAACTTCGAAAATAACAATAATGAAAACATGAAAAATAAGATAAAAGTTCCTATAACTTCTTATATTTATAAAGAATTAATGTTGGTGGTTAGTAGAAGGTTGAGGAAAGATCATTGGGATATAGGATCAATGTTCATGGCCGTATTTAATATAACCGGACGAGCGCGACGCGGTAGAAACGTGGAGCAAGCACTGGTTATCACTGTAGTCTATAAAGATGGATGCAAAGTTCACTATAGAAACTCGAAAGTTCATGAGAAAGAAAGTTATTGCAATTATGGAAATAACTGATTGCACTATATAGGTGAGAGTCTATTTCTTGAAAAAGTTGTGATTTACAATTAAATGCGCCATAGAATGTTCCAACGGGGGAAGAAAGTTCGCTATTGCAATAATTTAAGGAAGATTCCTCATTTTAACTAGCATTTTCACAAGTGCGTGAACAATACTTGACGGCAAGACTCGCAGATAGAGTACAAGATCTCGAAGGTTCCAGAACGACCTTAGCAGAAAAATGGGGTTGAGAAAATCCAACGGAGGAACTAGCTTTATAATTATAGACAGCGGGTATTAGATAATATCCCACGTAGCGAGAGGATTTCTCGTTTGAATAGCTTAAGAAAAGCTCTTTTTTTAGTAAGGTTGGCTTATACAAGCAAAAGCTCAACATGGCAAATCCCACGAAGAATGATTGCCGCCCCACAAGTAATCTCACGCTGTCTATAAAATAATTAATAAAAGCATGTAGATAAAATTGATGAAGATGAGGTTAAAACCTTTAAAATGGTACTTATCTTGATTTCATGTTGAAAGCGAAGTTTCGTACTACTTTGCCAACATGGCGTAGAAGAGAGTATGCCTCTTGGATTGAGGAGGCTAGCTCGAGTGGAGCTTTGACTGATCGAGTCAACTGCAGACTGAGAAGTGAGAGCTGCTCAACGGAGCACGGAGGGACCAGGGAAGGGGAAAAGAGTGGGGGGTAGGAGACAAAAGGAGAACATATAAGCATTGCCAACTTAAATACAAAAAATTGATCTTCTCTTGCTGAGCTGGTCTTCAAAGAGTTGATAACAGGATCTGGTAGCCAAATGGATATGGAATTCCTCTTGCGCGAGGAAGAGTTGAAGAGCTTCAGAGATTCGTTGTTATATGACGCTAGGTGGGTCACAGAATATATATCTGGAACAGACTCATACAAAATATAAGCGACCTGAACCCCTAAGAGAGAACAGAAGATCACTGTTGGTGTCTGACAAAGAGGAAGGAAAGAACATGCAAAAACATTGAAAATTATAATCTCAGGTACCGTGTATTCTAAGAATGCACCATACTGGGAGGGGCAGACACCAACAGCGAACAAGAAAAACAAGTACAGTAATAAGCAATTGCGGAGAAGTAGTCTTGTGATCTGACCATTAGTGGTCAAAACTCTGAATACCCTGACTCTCCTATCTCTTCCAGGGTAACACTCGGTCACTCTTCCAAAAGGCCAGACTAGGGGGGGTGAAACATCCCTAACTAAGACCAAGTCTCCCACTTGAATGTCGGGACTGGAAAGAAACCACTTTTGCCTCCCTTGCAAGGAAGTTAAATATTCCAAGTTCCACCTCTTCCAAAAAGAATTGCGGAGGGCTTCAAGTTTACGCCAAACAATAGGTAAATCAAAATCCCTGAAAGAATTAGGAAGGGGAGGAGGGGCAGAGAGAGAAGTGCGTGTAAGACAGTGACCAGGTGTGAGTGGAAGGAGGTCATCAGGGTCATTGGAAAGCGGAGTTAAGGGGCGAGAGTTAACAACACCTTCAATCACAAAATAGCTGGAAGCTGAGAGAAATAAAGCACTAGTAAAGATTACGATACAATGCAAAAGGAAAATTGACAAAGTTTAAACAAAGCGTATAGAAACAAGTACATCTATTCAGGACAAAAATATACCAAATAAACAAAGAAACTATGCGAGTAGAAAGCAAGAACGCCATAGGTAACAACCTAGTAGCCATAAGCAATGACCTTAAGTCACAATAAGTATCAAAGGGGTCACTCAGAAAAATACTTAAGTCAGCGAGAAACGTGACATGACAAGTATGAATACAAAAACACATCGAATGTGACGACGAGAAAAAGTAAGTTTGTTCATCAATGAACATTAAGATCGCAAAATATGTAAGCAAAGTGAAATACATGAGCGCGTGAGAAATACGCAACGAAGTTTTGAAACAAGGATCGAAGCAGTTATAGAATACGAGCATGAGTAAGTGGAAGACACAGGCAAGCGCGGCCTTGACACACATAGTACAACGAGAGAAGACATATAAATAGCTGAAAGAGTCCTTAACTGGAACAAGTTTATTTTGGGAAGTAGGTGAACGGCTTCTGTACTTGCAGGAGCGGCTCACTAGACAATGCTTGGCAATCAGCCAAAGTTGAGATAACAGAAACTTGCTTTGAACTGTGTCAAGCGTACAGGAAATAAACAGTGACTTGACCTTCCTCAGGCTTGTATACAAACAAGTCTGACAAACAAGCAGTTCAAAGTACACAAACAACATTTGTTGAATCAGCTGTAACTTAAAGCAGATATTCAGCTTGGACGGCATGCAGTCAATCGTAACTTGGACGTGAAAAAGCAATTTAAAGATATATGAAATAGAGTAGGAAATCAATTTCGCATGATTGAGAGGATCACGGAATCCGACAATTTTCGACAGGAAAAAGCTTGATTCTTCCGAAATAGGAAGTGAAGCCGGGACATTGAGAAGAAGGTTATGCATAAGAATAGTTATTCTAGATGCTATAGAATTCAGATTTTCAAGCGGTTTCAAAAGCGACTTCCAATTGTGAGGAAGGAGGGAGGAGCCGGCCGTGGCCATCCTTCTACATAGCGAAAGAAGTGAAACATAGCGTACAGCAAAGTGATGGTGACTGATAGCCATGGTTTTACACAAGGGGAAGATAGTTTTCGAGAAAGAGTTTAAGCAATTACCTGCTATAAAAATGACATAAGAAGGTAAACGAAATAACACAAAGCAAGGCGAACTTGAATTGCCATTTTGTGCGGGAAGAAGGAAAAACCATTTAAACAACTTACAGAGGTAGCGCAGTTGTTCACGATAAGACATCGTTTCGACAAGTGGTTTTCAAAAATATTGAGATCTGAAACATGAGCGTTTTCTTTTTCAGAAATGGGATTTATGTCAGCTGTAACGAAATGACATTGCGCTTTGGTTTGAACACTGGTATGTTTGATTTCACCAGTAATAACCCAACCAAAATCGGTGTCTCTGGCGACCACGGTTGAAGATAACTTGCGTGTTTGTTTGCGAAGGCACTTCCAAAAAACATTGGCACTGAAAAGTACATCAATGGGACTTTGAACATTAAACTGAGGATCAGCTAACCTTAAGTGCGAGGGAATGTTTAAACAGGAGGTATTAATACAGCTGCTAGGAGTGTCCTTGCCAATACTGGTAAGAATGAGACAGTTTAAATTAAGATTGGTGTTTCTTTGGCAAACGTCTCTGATTTTCAATTTTGAAGACTGCAAAACTTGAGTTTTCAAATTGTCAATGCCGGTCACATTGATAGAAGTAGGCGATGACGAAAGACCTAGTTTTTTAATCAACGATTGCGAAACAAAATTGTGCGTTGAAGCGGAATCGAGAAGTCCACGGGTTCTAAACCAATTTCCAAATTTGTCTTGGATTTCGAATTGTACAGTGGTCAAAAGGGTTTGCGCACTATGAAAAGTTTCGGCGTTAGAAATGCAGGAAGAAGCATTAGTTTGTTCGGAGCTGCTCTGCATGGAGCTTGAAGAGGCGGGTGCTGATGACCTCGATTTATCGTGAACGTGCAATAAAGAATGATGCGGTTTTTTACAATGGAAACAGAGATTTGATGACGTACAGTTCGAAGAAGAATGCTTAGGTGACAAGCAATTGAAACAATGTTTGCTATTTAAGACAAACTTCCTTCGATCTTCGACAGACAATTCTTTAAAGGATTTGCACAAATACAATGTGTGAAGCTTTTTACAGAGCGTGCATTTTAACGATTTGTTGAGCGGCCTGATTTGTTCTCTTGCACGATTGAAAGAAGAACGGGTTTGCTTGTTCTCGACAGATGGGGGCTGATGACCCTTTGAAAAAGCAAGGTTTTTCTCAAAAATGTGAGACTGATGATTCGTTTCGACCTTTTCGCACTGAAATGCGAGTGCTGTAAGAACTTGGCATCGGCTGTTAAGAAACGAGATTAAGTGTTCGAAGGAAAATTCTTCCTTGCGAGCGAGTTCAATTTCCCAAGCCTTTAAAGTTGAAAAATCGAATCTTGATGTAGCCAGATGAATGAGTATGGTGTCCCATGTTTGGACAGGCTGCTTGAGTTGGTATAATGCTCTGACATTCAACTGTATAGAGTCCAACAGGTTTCTTAAAGAGGTGACGTCATTAGGTTTGACGGCTGGTAGGTTGAAGAGACAACGTATGTGGCGAGCTACACTCAAGCGTAAATTGCCATATCTCTCTTTAAGGAGATTAAAGGCGATGTGGTAGTTGTCTGCGCTTAAAGGCAGTGACTCCACTAAGGCTAAGGCCTCACATTCCAAAGAAGTACGGAGGAAGTAAAATTTATGTATGTCTGGGATCTCGATATTTTCATGAATTAGGGAGCAGTAAAGTTCGTAAAAAGAATACCATTCACCTTCCTTGCCTGAGAAGTGCGGTAGGCTTATCTTAGGAAGTAACGGTTTCGGTTTGTTCTTATGAACTGAAGCGGGTGCGAACTGGGCCGGATTGATGACCCTAGTGTCCGGTTCTGAGATATTGCGGATCAGTTGGTGGGCCTTTGCAATCCCTTCAAAGTACAAGGGTTCGACCTCGTCCCGATCCGATTGAAGTTCTGGGCAAGCGGATTCAATCTCTGTTTGAATTTGATCATAATAATCATAAGACCGTTCATACAACTTAAGGCGATGTGTCAAGATGTCTAAATCACACTCTGCGGGATTTAATTTGCTGATGAAATTTCTGAATCTAGTGAGTTGCCCTTTATAGGAAGAACGTCTATCAATGAGAGTTTCATCTTTTTCAGTAGGAGCCATGATAAAGAGAATAAATTGAAATACAACTCACGAAACTGTAGAACCTTGGAGATGCTGTCAAGTTTGCAGCAGCAAATGGGTATAAAGAACAGGACACCCCAAAGGAAACAGGAGCGGCCTCTTTCCCGTTCACAGGCTTTGCATGATGTAGTTATAACTGAAAAATCCAAAGCAGATATTAATAATTTGCAAAGTATTGTCAAATGACACTTGACAAACAATAGAAATAAAAAATGGACTCTCCCGGGTTTCTGGTACCAAATTTTTGGGTAGTTTATATGCTGAGGAATAACCCACCCACCAAGGGAAGATGATTAAGAGAAGGAAGTAGATTTTGGATTGGAGAAAAAGGATAGAAAGATAGGAGGAGAGTCCCACAAAATTGAAAAGTTTAACTTTAAACACACTTAAAGGTGGTTGCCACCGAAAATCCGTGCTCGGATACCTAAAGTGGGTACGAGCTTGGTCGAAGCTGACGGGAACCGCAGCTAAGACTTGGGCAGTTTGCCAGAGAAAGGCTTTAGTGTATTTCCTTCCTAGCACGAATAAAAGTACTATAGGGAAGGGTGATGGTCTGGCCAGACAGATAGTAAAAGCTTTATTGAGTATGAACGAGGGCATAAACCTAGGATGAGCTAGGAAAGCCAGGATCCTGCCTAACTGTAGTATCAGAGAAATGATGAATCCAAAAACAAATATTTAATTTATTTGACAATTCCAAGAAGTTTGAGGAAATTAACAAACGTGTAATATAATTTGGACAAACATAGTTCATTTGAACTTTTTAACAAATGGGGTCGCAGACCTCTCAACATTAAACGTTTGCTCCAGGCAATTGACGATTTACAAGGTTTCAAACCTTACATGTTTCTAAAATCTTTATAAGATTTAAACAAATAAACAATGAAGTAATTAAAGTTTGAACGTGAATTAGAGTACAAAGAGTGCACCTTAAGAAATTCTTGAGAGAATGTTCTAGAGAAAGTGACAACTTCGAAAATAACAATAATGAAAACATGAAAAATAAGATAGAAGTTCCTACAACTTCTTATATTTATAAAGAATTAATGTTGGTGGTTAGTAGAAGGTTGAGGAAAGATCATTGGGATATAGGATCAATGTTCATGGCCGTATTTAATATAACCGGACGAGCGCGACGCGGTAGAAACGTGGAGCAAGCACTGGTTATCACTGTAGTCTATAAAGATGGATGCAAAGTTCACTATAGAAACTCGAAAGTTCATGAGAAAGAAAGTTATTGCAATTATGGAAATAACTGATTGCACTATATAGGTGAGAGTCTATTTCTTGAAAAAGTTGTGATTTACAATTAAATGCGCCATAGAATGTTCCAACGGGGGAAGAAAGTTCGCTATTGCAATAATTTAAGGAAGATTCCTCATTTTAACTAGCATTTTCACAAGTGCGTGAACAATACTTGACGGCAAGACTCGCAGATAGAGTACAAGATCTCGAAGGTTCCAGAACGACCTTAGCAGAAAAATGGGGTTGAGAAAATCCAACGGAGGAACTAGCTTTATAATTATAGACAGCGGGTATTAGATAATATCCCACGTAGCGAGAGGATTTCTCGTTTGAATAGCTTAAGAAAAGCTCTTTTTTTAGTAAGGTTGGCTTATACAAGCAAAAGCTCAACATGGCAAATCCCACGTAGAATGATTGCCGCCCCACAAGTAATCTCACGCTGTCTATAAAATAATTAATAAAAGCATGTAGATAAAATTGATGAAGATGAGGTTAAAACCTTTAAAATGGTACTTATCTTGATTTCATGTTGAAAGCGAAGTTTCGTACTACTTTGCCAACATGGCGTAGAAGAGAGTATGCCTCTTGGATTGAGGAGGCTAGCTCGAGTGGAGCTTTGACTGATCGAGTCAACTGCAGACTGAGAAGTGAGAGCTGCTCAACGGAGCACGGAGGGACCAGGGAAGGGGAAAAGAGTGGGGGGTAGGAGACAAAAGGAGAACATATAAGCATTGCCAACTTAAATACAAAAAATTGATCTTCTCTTGCTGAGCTGGTCTTCAAAGAGTTGATAACAGGATCTGGTAGCCAAATGGATATGGAATTCCTCTTGCGCGAGGAAGAGTTGAAGAGCTTCAGAGATTCGTTGTTATATGACGCTAGGTGGGTCACAGAATATATATCTGGAACAGACTCATACAAAATATAAGCGACCTGAACCCCTAAGAGAGAACAGAAGATCACTGTTGGTGTCTGACAAAGAGGAAGGAAAGAACATGCAAAAACATTGAAAATTATAATCTCAGGTACCGTGTATTCTAAGAATGCACCATACTGGGAGGGGCAGACACCAACAGCGAACAAGAAAAACAAGTACAGTAATAAGCAATTGCGGAGAAGTAGTCTTGTGATCTGACCATTAGTGGTCAAAACTCTGAATACCCTGACTCTCCTATCTCTTCCAGGGTAACACTCGGTCACTCTTCCAAAAGGCCAGACTAGGGGGGGTGAAACATCCCTAACTAAGACCAAGTCTCCCACTTGAATGTCGGGACTGGAAAGAAACCACTTTTGCCTCCCTTGCAAGGAAGTTAAATATTCCAAGTTCCACCTCTTCCAAAAAGAATTGCGGAGGGCTTCAAGTTTACGCCAAACAATAGGTAAATCAAAATCCCTGAAAGAATTAGGAAGGGGAGGAGGGGCAGAGAGAGAAGTGCGTGTAAGACAGTGACCAGGTGTGAGTGGAAGGAGGTCATCAGGGTCATTGGAAAGCGGAGTTAAGGGGCGAGAGTTAACAACACCTTCAATCACAAAATAGCTGGAAGCTGAGAGAAATAAAGCACTAGTAAAGATTACGATACAATGCAAAAGGAAAATTGACAAAGTTTAAACAAAGCGTATAGAAACAAGTACATCTATTCAGGACAAGAATATACCAAATAAACAAAGAAACTATGCGAGTAGAAAGCAAGAACGCCATAGGTAACAACCTAGTAGCCATAAGCAATGACCTTAAGTCACAATAAGTATCAAAGGGGTCACTCAGAAAAATACTTAAGTCAGCGAGAAACGTGACATGACAAGTATGAATACAAAAACACATCGAATGTGACGACGAGAAAAAGTAAGTTTGTTCATCAATGAACATTAAGATCGCAAAATATGTAAGCAAAGTGAAATACATGAGCGCGTGAGAAATACGCAACGAAGTTTTGAAACAAGGATCGAAGCAGTTATAGAATACGAGCATGAGTAAGTGGAAGACACAGGCAAGCGCGGCCTTGACACACATAGTACAACGAGAGAAGACATATAAATAGCTGAAAGAGTCCTTAACTGGAACAAGTTTATTTTGGGAAGTAGGTGAACGGCTTCTGTACTTGCAGGAGCGGCTCACTAGACAATGCTTGGCAATCAGCCAAAGTTGAGATAACAGAAACTTGCTTTGAACTGTGTCAAGCGTACAGGAAATAAACAGTGACTTGACCTTCCTCAGGCTTGTATACAAACAAGTCTGACAAACAAGCAGTTCAAAGTACACAAACAACATTTGTTGAATCAGCTGTAACTTAAAGCAGATATTCAGCTTGGACGGCATGCAGTCAATCGTAACTTGGACGTGAAAAAGCAATTTAAAGATATATGAAATAGAGTAGGAAATCAATTTCGCATGATTGAGAGGATCACGGAATCCGACAATTTTCGACAGGAAAAAGCTTGATTCTTCCGAAATAGGAAGTGAAGCCGGGACATTGAGAAGAAGGTTATGCATAAGAATAGTTATTCTAGATGCTATAGAATTCAGATTTTCAAGCGGTTTCAAAAGCGACTTCCAATTGTGAGGAAGGAGGGAGGAGCCGGCCGTGGCCATCCTTCTACATAGCGAAAGAAGTGAAACATAGCGTACAGCAAAGTGATGGTGACTGATAGCCATGGTTTTACACAAGGGGAAGATAGTTTTCGAGAAAGAGTTTAAGCAATTACCTGCTATAAAAATGACATAAGAAGGTAAACGAAATAACACAAAGCAAGGCGAACTTGAATTGCCATTTTGTGCGGGAAGAAGGAAAAACCATTTAAACAACTTACAGAGGTAGCGCAGTTGTTCACGATAAGACATCGTTTCGACAAGTGGTTTTCAAAAATATTGAGATCTGAAACATGAGCGTTCTCTTTTTCAGAAATGGGATTTATGTCAGCTGTAACGAAATGACATTGCGCTTTGGTTTGAACACTGGTATGTTTGATTTCACCAGTAATAACCCAACCAAAATCGGTGTCTCTGGCGACCACGGTTGAAGATAACTTGCGTGTTTGTTTGCGAAGGCACTTCCAAAAAACATTGGCACTGAAAAGTACATCAATGGGACTTTGAACATTAAACTGAGGATCAGCTAACCTTAAGTGCGAGGGAATGTTTAAACAGGAGGTATTAATACAGCTGCTAGGAGTGTCCTTGCCAATACTGGTAAGAATGAGACAGTTTAAATTAAGATTGGTGTTTCTTTGGCAAACGTCTCTGATTTTCAATTTTGAAGACTGCAAAACTTGAGTTTTCAAATTGTCAATGCCGGTCACATTGATAGAAGTAGGCGATGACGAAAGACCTAGTTTTTTAATCAACGATTGCGAAACAAAATTGTGCGTTGAAGCGGAATCGAGAAGTCCACGGGTTCTAAACCAATTTCCAAATTTGTCTTGGATTTCGAATTGTACAGTGGTCAAAAGGGTTTGCGCACTATGAAAAGTTTCGGCGTTAGAAATGCAGGAAGAAGCATTAGTTTGTTCGGAGCTGCTCTGCATGGAGCTTGAAGAGGCGGGTGCTGATGACCTCGATTTATCGTGAACGTGCAATAAAGAATGATGCGGTTTTTTACAATGGAAACAGAGATTTGATGACGTACAGTTCGAAGAAGAATGCTTAGGTGACAAGCAATTGAAACAATGTTTGCTATTTAAGACAAACTTCCTTCGATCTTCGACAGACAATTCTTTAAAGGATTTGCACAAATACAATGTGTGAAGCTTTTTACAGAGCGTGCATTTTAACGATTTGTTGAGCGGCCTGATTTGTTCTCTTGCACGATTGAAAGAAGAACGGGTTTGCTTTTTCTCGACAGATGGGGGCTGATGACCCTTTGAAAAAGCAAGGTTTTTCTCAAAAATGTGAGACTGATGATTCGTTTCGACCTTTTCGCACTGAAATGCGAGTGCTGTAAGAACTTGGCATCGGCTGTTAAGAAACGAGATTAAGTGTTCGAAGGAAAATTCTTCCTTGCGAGCGAGTTCAATTTCCCAAGCCTTTAAAGTTGAAAAATCGAATCTTGATGTAGCCAGATGAATGAGTATGGTGTCCCATGTTTGGACAGGCTGCTTGAGTTGGTATAATGCTCTGACATTCAACTGTATAGAGTCCAACAGGTTTCTTAAAGAGGTGACGTCATTAGGTTTGACGGCTGGTAGGTTGAAGAGACAACGTATGTGGCGAGCTACACTCAAGCGTAAATTGCCATATCTCTCTTTAAGGAGATTAAAGGCGATGTGGTAGTTGTCTGCGCTTAAAGGCAGTGACTCCACTAAGGCTAAGGCCTCACATTCCAAAGAAGTACGGAGGAAGTAAAATTTATGTATGTCTGGGATCTCGATATTTTCATGAATTAGGGAGCAGTAAAGTTCGTAAAAAGAATACCATTCACCTTCCTTGCCTGAGAAGTGCGGTAGGCTTATCTTAGGAAGTAACGGTTTCGGTTTGTTCTTATGAACTGAAGCGGGTGCGAACTGGGCCGGATTGATGACCCTAGTGTCCGGTTCTGAGATATTGCGGATCAGTTGGTGGGCCTTTGCAATCCCTTCAAAGTACAAGGGTTCGACCTCGTCCCGATCCGATTGAAGTTCTGGGCAAGCGGATTCAATCTCTGTTTGAATTTGATCATAATAATCATAAGACCGTTCATACAACTTAAGGCGATGTGTCAAGATGTCTAAATCACACTCTGCGGGATTTAATTTGCTGATGAAATTTCTGAATCTAGTGAGTTGCCCTTTATAGGAAGAACGTCTATCAATGAGAGTTTCATCTTTTTCAGTAGGAGCCATGATAAAGAGAATAAATTGAAATACAACTCACGAAACTGTAGAACCTTGGAGATGCTGTCAAGTTTGCAGCAGCAAATGGGTATAAAGAACAGGACACCCCAAAGGAAACAGGAGCGGCCTCTTTCCCGTTCACAGGCTTTGCATGATGTAGTTATAACTGAAAAATCCAAAGCAGATATTAATAATTTGCAAAGTATTGTCAAATGACACTTGACAAACAATAGAAATAAAAAATGGACTCTCCCGGGTTTCTGGTACCAAATTTTTGGGTAGTTTATATGCTGAGGAATAACCCACCCACCAAGGGAAGATGATTAAGAGAAGGAAGTAGATTTTGGATTGGAGAAAAAGGATAGAAAGATAGGAGGAGAGTCCCACAAAATTGAAAAGTTTAACTTTAAACACACTTAAAGGTGGTTGCCACCGAAAATCCGTGCTCGGATACCTAAAGTGGGTACGAGCTTGGTCGAAGCTGACGGGAACCGCAGCTAAGACTTGGGCAGTTTGCCAGAGAAAGGCTTTAGTGTATTTCCTTCCTAGCACGAATAAAAGTACTATAGGGAAGGGTGATGGTCTGGCCAGACAGATAGTAAAAGCTTTATTGAGTATGAACGAGGGCATAAACCTAGGATGAGCTAGGAAAGCCAGGATCCTGCCTAACTGTAGTATCAGAGAAATGATGAATCCAAAAACAAATATTTAATTTATTTGACAATTCCAAGAAGTTTGAGGAAATTAACAAACGTGTAATATAATTTGGACAAACATAGTTCATTTGAACTTTTTAACAAATGGGGTCGCAGACCTCTCAACATTAAACGTTTGCTCCAGGCAATTGACGATTTACAAGGTTTCAAACCTTACATGTTTCTAAAATCTTTATAAGATTTAAACAAATAAACAATGAAGTAATTAAAGTTTGAACGTGAATTAGAGTACAAAGAGTGCACCTTAAGAAATTCTTGAGAGAATGTTCTAGAGAAAGTGACAACTTCGAAAATAACAATAATGAAAACATGAAAAATAAGATAGAAGTTCCTACAACTTCTTATATTTATAAAGAATTAATGTTGGTGGTTAGTAGAAGGTTGAGGAAAGATCATTGGGATATAGGATCAATGTTCATGGCCGTATTTAATATAACCGGACGAGCGCGACGCGGTAGAAACGTGGAGCAAGCACTGGTTATCACTGTAGTCTATAAAGATGGATGCAAAGTTCACTATAGAAACTCGAAAGTTCATGAGAAAGAAAGTTATTGCAATTATGGAAATAACTGATTGCACTATATAGGTGAGAGTCTATTTCTTGAAAAAGTTGTGATTTACAATTAAATGCGCCATAGAATGTTCCAACGGGGGAAGAAAGTTCGCTATTGCAATAATTTAAGGAAGATTCCTCATTTTAACTAGCATTTTCACAAGTGCGTGAACAATACTTGACGGCAAGACTCGCAGATAGAGTACAAGATCTCGAAGGTTCCAGAACGACCTTAGCAGAAAAATGGGGTTGAGAAAATCCAACGGAGGAACTAGCTTTATAATTATAGACAGCGGGTATTAGATAATATCCCACGTAGCGAGAGGATTTCTCGTTTGAATAGCTTAAGAAAAGCTCTTTTTTTAGTAAGGTTGGCTTATACAAGCAAAAGCTCAACATGGCAAATCCCACGTAGAATGATTGCCGCCCCACAAGTAATCTCACGCTGTCTATAAAATAATTAATAAAAGCATGTAGATAACATTGATGAAGATGAGGTTAAAACCTTTAAAATGGTACTTATCTTGATTTCATGTTGAAAGCGAAGTTTCGTACTACTTTGCCAACATGGCGTAGAAGAGAGTATGCCTCTTGGATTGAGGAGGCTAGCTCGAGTGGAGCTTTGACTGATCGAGTCAACTGCAGACTGAGAAGTGAGAGCTGCTCAACGGAGCACGGAGGGACCAGGGAAGGGGAAACGAGTGGGGGGTAGGAGACAAAAGGAGAACATATAAGCATTGCCAACTTAAATACAAAAAATTGATCTTCTCTTGCTGAGCTGGTCTTCAAAGAGTTGATAACAGGATCTGGTAGCCAAATGGATATGGAATTCCTCTTGCGCGAGGAAGAGTTGAAGAGCTTCAGAGATTCGTTGTTATATGACGCTAGGTGGGTCACAGAATATATATCTGGAACAGACTCATACAAAATATAAGCGACCTGAACCCCTAAGAGAGAACAGAAGATCACTGTTGGTGTCTGACAAAGAGGAAGGAAAGAACATGCAAAAACATTGAAAATTATAATCTCAGGTACCGTGTATTCTAAGAATGCACCATACTGGGAGGGGCAGACACCAACAGCGAACAAGAAAAACAAGTACAGTAATAAGCAATTGCGGAGAAGTAGTCTTGTGATCTGACCATTAGTGGTCAAAACTCTGAATACCCTGACTCTCCTATCTCTTCCAGGGTAACACTCGGTCACTCTTCCAAAAGGCCAGACTAGGGGGGGTGAAACATCCCTAACTAAGACCAAGTCTCCCACTTGAATGTCGGGACTGGAAAGAAACCACTTTTGCCTCCCTTGCAAGGAAGTTAAATATTCCAAGTTCCACCTCTTCCAAAAAGAATTGCGGAGGGCTTCAAGTTTACGCCAAACAATAGGTAAATCAAAATCCCTGAAAGAATTAGGAAGGGGAGGAGGGGCAGAGAGAGAAGTGCGTGTAAGACAGTGACCAGGTGTGAGTGGAAGGAGGTCATCAGGGTCATTGGAAAGCGGAGTTAAGGGGCGAGAGTTAACAACACCTTCAATCACAAAATAGCTGGAAGCTGAGAGAAATAAAGCACTAGTAAAGATTACGATACAATGCAAAAGGAAAATTGACAAAGTTTAAACAAAGCGTATAGAAACAAGTACATCTATTCAGGACAAGAATATACCAAATAAACAAAGAAACTATGCGAGTAGAAAGCAAGAACGCCATAGGTAACAACCTAGTAGCCATAAGCAATGACCTTAAGTCACAATAAGTATCAAAGGGGTCACTCAGAAAAATACTTAAGTCAGCGAGAAACGTGACATGACAAGTATGAATACAAAAACACATCGAATGTGACGACGAGAAAAAGTAAGTTTGTTCATCAATGAACATTAAGATCGCAAAATATGTAAGCAAAGTGAAATACATGAGCGCGTGAGAAATACGCAACGAAGTTTTGAAACAAGGATCGAAGCAGTTATAGAATACGAGCATGAGTAAGTGGAAGACACAGGCAAGCGCGGCCTTGACACACATAGTACAACGAGAGAAGACATATAAATAGCTGAAAGAGTCCTTAACTGGAACAAGTTTATTTTGGGAAGTAGGTGAACGGCTTCTGTACTTGCAGGAGCGGCTCACTAGACAATGCTTGGCAATCAGCCAAAGTTGAGATAACAGAAACTTGCTTTGAACTGTGTCAAGCGTACAGGAAATAAACAGTGACTTGACCTTCCTCAGGCTTGTATACAAACAAGTCTGACAAACAAGCAGTTCAAAGTACACAAACAACATTTGTTGAATCAGCTGTAACTTAAAGCAGATATTCAGCTTGGACGGCATGCAGTCAATCGTAACTTGGACGTGAAAAAGCAATTTAAAGATATATGAAATAGAGTAGGAAATCAATTTCGCATGATTGAGAGGATCACGGAATCCGACAATTTTCGACAGGAAAAAGCTTGATTCTTCCGAAATAGGAAGTGAAGCCGGGACATTGAGAAGAAGGTTATGCATAAGAATAGTTATTCTAGATGCTATAGAATTCAGATTTTCAAGCGGTTTCAAAAGCGACTTCCAATTGTGAGGAAGGAGGGAGGAGCCGGCCGTGGCCATCCTTCTACATAGCGAAAGAAGTGAAACATAGCGTACAGCAAAGTGATGGTGACTGATAGCCATGGTTTTACACAAGGGGAAGATAGTTTTCGAGAAAGAGTTTAAGCAATTACCTGCTATAAAAATGACATAAGAAGGTAAACGAAATAACACAAAGCAAGGCGAACTTGAATTGCCATTTTGTGCGGGAAGAAGGAAAAACCATTTAAACAACTTACAGAGGTAGCGCAGTTGTTCACGATAAGACATCGTTTCGACAAGTGGTTTTCAAAAATATTGAGATCTGAAACATGAGCGTTCTCTTTTTCAGAAATGGGATTTATGTCAGCTGTAACGAAATGACATTGCGCTTTGGTTTGAACACTGGTATGTTTGATTTCACCAGTAATAACCCAACCAAAATCGGTGTCTCTGGCGACCACGGTTGAAGATAACTTGCGTGTTTGTTTGCGAAGGCACTTCCAAAAAACATTGGCACTGAAAAGTACATCAATGGGACTTTGAACATTAAACTGAGGATCAGCTAACCTTAAGTGCGAGGGAATGTTTAAACAGGAGGTATTAATACAGCTGCTAGGAGTGTCCTTGCCAATACTGGTAAGAATGAGACAGTTTAAATTAAGATTGGTGTTTCTTTGGCAAACGTCTCTGATTTTCAATTTTGAAGACTGCAAAACTTGAGTTTTCAAATTGTCAATGCCGGTCACATTGATAGAAGTAGGCGATGACGAAAGACCTAGTTTTTTAATCAACGATTGCGAAACAAAATTGTGCGTTGAAGCGGAATCGAGAAGTCCACGGGTTCTAAACAAATTTCCAAATTTGTCTTGGATTTCGAATTGTACAGTGGTCAAAAGGGTTTGCGCACTATGAAAAGTTTCGGCGTTAGAAATGCAGGAAGAAGCATTAGTTTGTTCGGAGCTGCTCTGCATGGAGCTTGAAGAGGCGGGTGCTGATGACCTCGATTTATCGTGAACGTGCAATAAAGAATGATGCGGTTTTTTACAATGGAAACAGAGATTTGATGACGTACAGTTCGAAGAAGAATGCTTAGGTGACAAGCAATTGAAACAATGTTTGCTATTTAAGACAAACTTCCTTCGATCTTCGACAGACAATTCTTTAAAGGATTTGCACAAATACAATGTGTGAAGCTTTTTACAGAGCGTGCATTTTAACGATTTGTTGAGCGGCCTGATTTGTTCTCTTGCACGATTGAAAGAAGAACGGGTTTGCTTGTTCTCGACAGATGGGGGCTGATGACCCTTTGAAAAAGCAAGGTTTTTCTCAAAAATGTGAGACTGATGATTCGTTTCGACCTTTTCGCACTGAAATGCGAGTGCTGTAAGAACTTGGCATCGGCTGTTAAGAAACGAGATTAAGTGTTCGAAGGAAAATTCTTCCTTGCGAGCGAGTTCAATTTCCCAAGCCTTTAAAGTTGAAAAATCGAATCTTGATGTAGCCAGATGAATGAGTATGGTGTCCCATGTTTGGACAGGCTGCTTGAGTTGGTATAATGCTCTGACATTCAACTGTATAGAGTCCAACAGGTTTCTTAAAGAGGTGACGTCATTAGGTTTGACGGCTGGTAGGTTGAAGAGACAACGTATGTGGCGAGCTACACTCAAGCGTAAATTGCCATATCTCTCTTTAAGGAGATTAAAGGCGATGTGGTAGTTGTCTGCGCTTAAAGGCAGTGACTCCACTAAGGCTAAGGCCTCACATTCCAAAGAAGTACGGAGGAAGTAAAATTTATGTATGTCTGGGATCTCGATATTTTCATGAATTAGGGAGCAGTAAAGTTCGTAAAAAGAATACCATTCACCTTCCTTGCCTGAGAAGTGCGGTAGGCTTATCTTAGGAAGTAACGGTTTCGGTTTGTTCTTATGAACTGAAGCGGGTGCGAACTGGGCCGGATTGATGACCCTAGTGTCCGGTTCTGAGATATTGCGGATCAGTTGGTGGGCCTTTGCAATCCCTTCAAAGTACAAGGGTTCGACCTCGTCCCGATCCGATTGAAGTTCTGGGCAAGCGGATTCAATCTCTGTTTGAATTTGATCATAATAATCATAAGACCGTTCATACAACTTAAGGCGATGTGTCAAGATGTCTAAATCACACTCTGCGGGATTTAATTTGCTGATGAAATTTCTGAATCTAGTGAGTTGCCCTTTATAGGAAGAACGTCTATCAATGAGAGTTTCATCTTTTTCAGTAGGAGCCATGATAAAGAGAATAAATTGAAATACAACTCACGAAACTGTAGAACCTTGGAGATGCTGTCAAGTTTGCAGCAGCAAATGGGTATAAAGAACAGGACACCCCAAAGGAAACAGGAGCGGCCTCTTTCCCGTTCACAGGCTTTGCATGATGTAGTTATAACTGAAAAATCCAAAGCAGATATTAATAATTTGCAAAGTATTGTCAAATGACACTTGACAAACAATAGAAATAAAAAATGGACTCTCCCGGGTTTCTGGTACCAAATTTTTGGGTAGTTTATATGCTGAGGAATAACCCACCCACCAAGGGAAGATGATTAAGAGAAGGAAGTAGATTTTGGATTGGAGAAAAAGGATAGAAAGATAGGAGGAGAGTCCCACAAAATTGAAAAGTTTAACTTTAAACACACTTAAAGGTGGTTGCCACCGAAAATCCGTGCTCGGATACCTAAAGTGGGTACGAGCTTGGTCGAAGCTGACGGGAACCGCAGCTAAGACTTGGGCAGTTTGCCAGAGAAAGGCTTTAGTGTATTTCCTTCCTAGCACGAATAAAAGTACTATAGGGAAGGGTGATGGTCTGGCCAGACAGATAGTAAAAGCTTTATTGAGTATGAACGAGGGCATAAACCTAGGATGAGCTAGGAAAGCCAGGATCCTGCCTAACTGTAGTATCAGAGAAATGATGAATCCAAAAACAAATATTTAATTTATTTGACAATTCCAAGAAGTTTGAGGAAATTAACAAACGTGTAATATAATTTGGACAAACATAGTTCATTTGAACTTTTTAACAAATGGGGTCGCAGACCTCTCAACATTAAACGTTTGCTCCAGGCAATTGACGATTTACAAGGTTTCAAACCTTACATGTTTCTAAAATCTTTATAAGATTTAAACAAATAAACAATGAAGTAATTAAAGTTTGAACGTGAATTAGAGTACAAAGAGTGCACCTTAAGAAATTCTTGAGAGAATGTTCTAGAGAAAGTGACAACTTCGAAAATAACAATAATGAAAACATGAAAAATAAGATAGAAGTTCCTACAACTTCTTATATTTATAAAGAATTAATGTTGGTGGTTAGTAGAAGGTTGAGGAAAGATCATTGGGATATAGGATCAATGTTCATGGCCGTATTTAATATAACCGGACGAGCGCGACGCGGTAGAAACGTGGAGCAAGCACTGGTTATCACTGTAGTCTATAAAGATGGATGCAAAGTTCACTATAGAAACTCGAAAGTTCATGAGAAAGAAAGTTATTGCAATTATGGAAATAACTGATTGCACTATATAGGTGAGAGTCTATTTCTTGAAAAAGTTGTGATTTACAATTAAATGCGCCATAGAATGTTCCAACGGGGGAAGAAAGTTCGCTATTGCAATAATTTAAGGAAGATTCCTCATTTTAACTAGCATTTTCACAAGTGCGTGAACAATACTTGACGGCAAGACTCGCAGATAGAGTACAAGATCTCGAAGGTTCCAGAACGACCTTAGCAGAAAAATGGGGTTGAGAAAATCCAACGGAGGAACTAGCTTTATAATTATAGACAGCGGGTATTAGATAATATCCCACGTAGCGAGAGGATTTCTCGTTTGAATAGCTTAAGAAAAGCTCTTTTTTTAGTAAGGTTGGCTTATACAAGCAAAAGCTCAACATGGCAAATCCCACGTAGAATGATTGCCGCCCCACAAGTAATCTCACGCTGTCTATAAAATAATTAATAAAAGCATGTAGATAAAATTGATGAAGATGAGGTTAAAACCTTTAAAATGGTACTTATCTTGATTTCATGTTGAAAGCGAAGTTTCGTACTACTTTGCCAACATGGCGTAGAAGAGAGTATGCCTCTTGGATTGAGGAGGCTAGCTCGAGTGGAGCTTTGACTGATCGAGTCAACTGCAGACTGAGAAGTGAGAGCTGCTCAACGGAGCACGGAGGGACCAGGGAAGGGGAAAAGAGTGGGGGGTAGGAGACAAAAGGAGAACATATAAGCATTGCCAACTTAAATACAAAAAATTGATCTTCTCTTGCTGAGCTGGTCTTCAAAGAGTTGATAACAGGATCTGGTAGCCAAATGGATATGGAATTCCTCTTGCGCGAGGAAGAGTTGAAGAGCTTCAGAGATTCGTTGTTATATGACGCTAGGTGGGTCACAGAATATATATCTGGAACAGACTCATACAAAATATAAGCGACCTGAACCCCTAAGAGAGAACAGAAGATCACTGTTGGTGTCTGACAAAGAGGAAGGAAAGAACATGCAAAAACATTGAAAATTATAATCTCAGGTACCGTGTATTCTAAGAATGCACCATACTGGGAGGGGCAGACACCAACAGCGAACAAGAAAAACAAGTACAGTAATAAGCAATTGCGGAGAAGTAGTCTTGTGATCTGACCATTAGTGGTCAAAACTCTGAATACCCTGACTCTCCTATCTCTTCCAGGGTAACACTCGGTCACTCTTCCAAAAGGCCAGACTAGGGGGGGTGAAACATCCCTAACTAAGACCAAGTCTCCCACTTGAATGTCGGGACTGGAAAGAAACCACTTTTGCCTCCCTTGCAAGGAAGTTAAATATTCCAAGTTCCACCTCTTCCAAAAAGAATTGCGGAGGGCTTCAAGTTTACGCCAAACAATAGGTAAATCAAAATCCCTGAAAGAATTAGGAAGGGGAGGAGGGGCAGAGAGAGAAGTGCGTGTAAGACAGTGACCAGGTGTGAGTGGAAGGAGGTCATCAGGGTCATTGGAAAGCGGAGTTAAGGGGCGAGAGTTAACAACACCTTCAATCACAAAATAGCTGGAAGCTGAGAGAAATAAAGCACTAGTAAAGATTACGATACAATGCAAAAGGAAAATTGACAAAGTTTAAACAAAGCGTATAGAAACAAGTACATCTATTCAGGACAAGAATATACCAAATAAACAAAGAAACTATGCGAGTAGAAAGCAAGAACGCCATAGGTAACAACCTAGTAGCCATAAGCAATGACCTTAAGTCACAATAAGTATCAAAGGGGTCACTCAGAAAAATACTTAAGTCAGCGAGAAACGTGACATGACAAGTATGAATACAAAAACACATCGAATGTGACGACGAGAAAAAGTAAGTTTGTTCATCAATGAACATTAAGATCGCAAAATATGTAAGCAAAGTGAAATACATGAGCGCGTGAGAAATACGCAACGAAGTTTTGAAACAAGGATCGAAGCAGTTATAGAATACGAGCATGAGTAAGTGGAAGACACAGGCAAGCGCGGCCTTGACACACATAGTACAACGAGAGAAGACATATAAATAGCTGAAAGAGTCCTTAACTGGAACAAGTTTATTTTGGGAAGTAGGTGAACGGCTTCTGTACTTGCAGGAGCGGCTCACTAGACAATGCTTGGCAATCAGCCAAAGTTGAGATAACAGAAACTTGCTTTGAACTGTGTCAAGCGTACAGGAAATAAACAGTGACTTGACCTTCCTCAGGCTTGTATACAAACAAGTCTGACAAACAAGCAGTTCAAAGTACACAAACAACATTTGTTGAATCAGCTGTAACTTAAAGCAGATATTCAGCTTGGACGGCATGCAGTCAATCGTAACTTGGACGTGAAAAAGCAATTTAAAGATATATGAAATAGAGTAGGAAATCAATTTCGCATGATTGAGAGGATCACGGAATCCGACAATTTTCGACAGGAAAAAGCTTGATTCTTCCGAAATAGGAAGTGAAGCCGGGACATTGAGAAGAAGGTTATGCATAAGAATAGTTATTCTAGATGCTATAGAATTCAGATTTTCAAGCGGTTTCAAAAGCGACTTCCAATTGTGAGGAAGGAGGGAGGAGCCGGCCGTGGCCATCCTTCTACATAGCGAAAGAAGTGAAACATAGCGTACAGCAAAGTGATGGTGACTGATAGCCATGGTTTTACACAAGGGGAAGATAGTTTTCGAGAAAGAGTTTAAGCAATTACCTGCTATAAAAATGACATAAGAAGGTAAACGAAATAACACAAAGCAAGGCGAACTTGAATTGCCATTTTGTGCGGGAAGAAGGAAAAACCATTTAAACAACTTACAGAGGTAGCGCAGTTGTTCACGATAAGACATCGTTTCGACAAGTGGTTTTCAAAAATATTGAGATCTGAAACATGAGCGTTCTCTTTTTCAGAAATGGGATTTATGTCAGCTGTAACGAAATGACATTGCGCTTTGGTTTGAACACTGGTATGTTTGATTTCACCAGTAATAACCCAACCAAAATCGGTGTCTCTGGCGACCACGGTTGAAGATAACTTGCGTGTTTGTTTGCGAAGGCACTTCCAAAAAACATTGGCACTGAAAAGTACATCAATGGGACTTTGAACATTAAACTGAGGATCAGCTAACCTTAAGTGCGAGGGAATGTTTAAACAGGAGGTATTAATACAGCTGCTAGGAGTGTCCTTGCCAATACTGGTAAGAATGAGACAGTTTAAATTAAGATTGGTGTTTCTTTGGCAAACGTCTCTGATTTTCAATTTTGAAGACTGCAAAACTTGAGTTTTCAAATTGTCAATGCCGGTCACATTGATAGAAGTAGGCGATGACGAAAGACCTAGTTTTTTAATCAACGATTGCGAAACAAAATTGTGCGTTGAAGCGGAATCGAGAAGTCCACGGGTTCTAAACCAATTTCCAAATTTGTCTTGGATTTCGAATTGTACAGTGGTCAAAAGGGTTTGCGCACTATGAAAAGTTTCGGCGTTAGAAATGCAGGAAGAAGCATTAGTTTGTTCGGAGCTGCTCTGCATGGAGCTTGAAGAGGCGGGTGCTGATGACCTCGATTTATCGTGAACGTGCAATAAAGAATGATGCGGTTTTTTACAATGGAAACAGAGATTTGATGACGTACAGTTCGAAGAAGAATGCTTAGGTGACAAGCAATTGAAACAATGTTTGCTATTTAAGACAAACTTCCTTCGATCTTCGACAGACAATTCTTTAAAGGATTTGCACAAATACAATGTGTGAAGCTTTTTACAGAGCGTGCATTTTAACGATTTGTTGAGCGGCCTGATTTGTTCTCTTGCACGATTGAAAGAAGAACGGGTTTGCTTGTTCTCGACAGATGGGGGCTGATGACCCTTTGAAAAAGCAAGGTTTTTCTCAAAAATGTGAGACTGATGATTCGTTTCGACCTTTTCGCACTGAAATGCGAGTGCTGTAAGAACTTGGCATCGGCTGTTAAGAAACGAGATTAAGTGTTCGAAGGAAAATTCTTCCTTGCGAGCGAGTTCAATTTCCCAAGCCTTTAAAGTTGAAAAATCGAATCTTGATGTAGCCAGATGAATGAGTATGGTGTCCCATGTTTGGACAGGCTGCTTGAGTTGGTATAATGCTCTGACATTCAACTGTATAGAGTCCAACAGGTTTCTTAAAGAGGTGACGTCATTAGGTTTGACGGCTGGTAGGTTGAAGAGACAACGTATGTGGCGAGCTACACTCAAGCGTAAATTGCCATATCTCTCTTTAAGGAGATTAAAGGCGATGTGGTAGTTGTCTGCGCTTAAAGGCAGTGACTCCACTAAGGCTAAGGCCTCACATTCCAAAGAAGTACGGAGGAAGTAAAATTTATGTATGTCTGGGATCTCGATATTTTCATGAATTAGGGAGCAGTAAAGTTCGTAAAAAGAATACCATTCACCTTCCTTGCCTGAGAAGTGCGGTAGGCTTATCTTAGGAAGTAACGGTTTCGGTTTGTTCTTATGAACTGAAGCGGGTGCGAACTGGGCCGGATTGATGACCCTAGTGTCCGGTTCTGAGATATTGCGGATCAGTTGGTGGGCCTTTGCAATCCCTTCAAAGTACAAGGGTTCGACCTCGTCCCGATCCGATTGAAGTTCTGGGCAAGCGGATTCAATCTCTGTTTGAATTTGATCATAATAATCATAAGACCGTTCATACAACTTAAGGCGATGTGTCAAGATGTCTAAATCACACTCTGCGGGATTTAATTTGCTGATGAAATTTCTGAATCTAGTGAGTTGCCCTTTATAGGAAGAACGTCTATCAATGAGAGTTTCATCTTTTTCAGTAGGAGCCATGATAAAGAGAATAAATTGAAATACAACTCACGAAACTGTAGAACCTTGGAGATGCTGTCAAGTTTGCAGCAGCAAATGGGTATAAAGAACAGGACACCCCAAAGGAAACAGGAGCGGCCTCTTTCCCGTTCACAGGCTTTGCATGATGTAGTTATAACTGAAAAATCCAAAGCAGATATTAATAATTTGCAAAGTATTGTCAAATGACACTTGACAAACAATAGAAATAAAAAATGGACTCTCCCGGGTTTCTGGTACCAAATTTTTGGGTAGTTTATATGCTGAGGAATAACCCACCCACCAAGGGAAGATGATTAAGAGAAGGAAGTAGATTTTGGATTGGAGAAAAAGGATAGAAAGATAGGAGGAGAGTCCCACAAAATTGAAAAGTTTAACTTTAAACACACTTAAAGGTGGTTGCCACCGAAAATCCGTGCTCGGATACCTAAAGTGGGTACGAGCTTGGTCGAAGCTGACGGGAACCGCAGCTAAGACTTGGGCAGTTTGCCAGAGAAAGGCTTTAGTGTATTTCCTTCCAAGCACGAATAAAAGTACTATAGGGAAGGGTGATGGTCTGGCCAGACAGATAGTAAAAGCTTTATTGAGTATGAACGAGGGCATAAACCTAGGATGAGCTAGGAAAGCCAGGATCCTGCCTAACTGTAGTATCAGAGAAATGATGAATCCAAAAACAAATATTTAATTTATTTGACAATTCCAAGAAGTTTGAGGAAATTAACAAACGTGTAATATAATTTGGACAAACATAGTTCATTTGAACTTTTTAACAAATGGGGTCGCAGACCTCTCAACATTAAACGTTTGCTCCAGGCAATTGACGATTTACAAGGTTTCAAACCTTACATGTTTCTAAAATCTTTATAAGATTTAACCAAATAAACAATGAAGTAATTAAAGTTTGAACGTGAATTAGAGTACAAAGAGTGCACCTTAAGAAATTCTTGAGAGAATGTTCTAGAGAAAGTGACAACTTCGAAAATAACAATAATGAAAACATGAAAAATAAGATAGAAGTTCCTACAACTTCTTATATTTATAAAGAATTAATGTTGGTGGTTAGTAGAAGGTTGAGGAAAGATCATTGGGATATAGGATCAATGTTCATGGCCGTATTTAATATAACCGGACGAGCGCGACGCGGTAGAAACGTGGAGCAAGCACTGGTTATCACTGTAGTCTATAAAGATGGATGCAAAGTTCACTATAGAAACTCGAAAGTTCATGAGAAAGAAAGTTATTGCAATTATGGAAATAACTGATTGCACTATATAGGTGAGAGTCTATTTCTTGAAAAGTTGTGATTTACAATTAAATGCGCCATAGAATGTTCCAACGGGGGAAGAAAGTTCGCTATTGCAATAATTTAAGGAAGATTCCTCATTTTAACTAGCATTTTCACAAGTGCGTGAACAATACTTGACGGCAAGACTCGCAGATAGAGTACAAGATCTCGAAGGTTCCAGAACGACCTTAGCAGAAAAATGGGGTTGAGAAAATCCAACGGAGGAACTAGCTTTATAATTATAGACAGCGGGTATTAGATAATATCCCACGTAGCGAGAGGATTTCTCGTTTGAATAGCTTAAGAAAAGCTCTTTTTTTAGTAAGGTTGGCTTATACAAGCAAAAGCTCAACATGGCAAATCCCACGAAGAATGATTGCCGCCCCACAAGTAATCTCACGCTGTCTATAAAATAATTAATAAAAGCATGTAGATAAAATTGATGAAGATGAGGTTAAAACCTTTAAAATGGTACTTATCTTGATTTCATGTTGAAAGCGAAGTTTCGTACTACTTTGCCAACATGGCGTAGAAGAGAGTATGCCTCTTGGATTGAGGAGGCTAGCTCGAGTGGAGCTTTGACTGATCGAGTCAACTGCAGACTGAGAAGTGAGAGCTGCTCAACGGAGCACGGAGGGACCAGGGAAGGGGAAAAGAGTGGGGGGTAGGAGACAAAAGGAGAACATATAAGCATTGCCAACTTAAATACAAAAAATTGATCTTCTCTTGCTGAGCTGGTCTTCAAAGAGTTGATAACAGGATCTGGTAGCCAAATGGATATGGAATTCCTCTTGCGCGAGGAAGAGTTGAAGAGCTTCAGAGATTCGTTGTTATATGACGCTAGGTGGGTCACAGAATATATATCTGGAACAGACTCATACAAAATATAAGCGACCTGAACCCCTAAGAGAGAACAGAAGATGGTGTCTGACAAAGAGGAAGGAAAGAACATGCAAAAACATTGAAAATTATAATCTCAGGTACCGTGTATTCTAAGAATGCACCACAGCTCACAGAAATGAAATCGGGGGCGTGGTGGCACAGCGGTCAAGCTGTATGCCTCTCACCAAGGCGGACCGGGTTCGATTCCCGGTCAATGCATGTGAGATTTTCGATGTGAAATGCCATGTCCTGTGGTTCGGATTCCACGTAAAACGGAGGTCCCGTGGCTTATGATCGCGAGATTAATGGTCACGTTAAGCTACAAGCTTCCTTTCTTCCTCCGGCGTTGGAGCTAGCCATGGATTAGTGTTGTTTTTAAGTGTGCGATTAGTGACTTTCTTCACGTCGCTGCCTAATGTGCATATCTACGTCACTGTTTCTTCGCCTAGACCGCTGAGCCACCACGCCCCCGATTTCATAATTGAAACTAAACGAGAGTATAGTAGCGGTGAGGAACCGTAGCGTGAATAACATTGGTGCTGAGTTGGCGATACCTGCAGCGGCACGTCCACTCAATCAACGCAGCTGGAATGTCTCTCCTCTCCCCTTCAGCCCCCTAAGACCATGAGCTGGTGGACGGACAGTTCAATCTCTGAATAACAACAGATGCTAAAGGACTCAACTGGCTGTACGTACCTTTGTAGAGAAGTTGGCTGCGAAACAAGCGAGCCGTAGCTACCAACAGCTGATAGGCGTCAAGGCGCGGCTGGAGTTCTATAGACCTCGTGCGAATGGCGATATTTTAGCTTGAAGCGCCCCTAGCGGCAACTCGCTCACTGAGTCCGTAGGAGTACTGTGTGATGGCTCGTGCTGGAGAACTGTGTAGGACAGTAACATAAGTTATTTAATGTCAAATGATGTCATCCTTGGAAATTTTTCAGGGTTTTGGGAATATTCGGATGGATACGTCGTATTTCTCAGCTTAAGAAAGGCGGATAGCTTATTGCGAGATAAAAGTTGGGAGATGACATAATTATAAAGTTTGTGTTTGTGAGAAACTAGCATTAATCAACCACCTCATGCTGTTGCAGTAGCTTAAACCACTTTCAAGTCACTTTCCACACATGGCCACATAATCTGTAATTATTATTCTTATTATTATTATTATTCTTTAGCGTTGTTGTTTCATCTAGCCTATCTCACTTTTCTTGCTGGTAAGTTACTTTCCTGTTTCGGGAGTTGGAGCTTTCTTCGGATTCATTCATTACCGGTAACCTAGCTGTGATCTTCAGGTATAGTTAACACAGATTTATTTTTCTATCAATTTAGATGGCAAAATTATTTTGATACACTGCAAGAATATAAATCAGATTACCCCTACCTCCCAACTAGGCGTATTACCCCTCCCCCCTCCAAAAGGGGCTGATGACCTCAAGGTTTCACCCTTTAAAACTATCACCAACACCTTGAAAAAAAATCTTTATGGACCCCTCATCTACAATGAAGGAAGTGAGATTGTATTATCCTTGTTGCACCTGGCTTGTTTGTCCCTCTCAATATAAGTACGGTAGCTAAAGACAAGGGACTAATTGATTTTCTTTACTTGGTAGCTCATTGTCTTCATCTTACCCATAGGCATATCCCTTACACTGCTCATCTAACCAAGCTGAGAAATGTAAGGGCACAGGTTTTTGGGTGAAAATAGTTGTCTTAAAATTGGTCCGGTTGCTCTGGAAAAATTAAGGAGAATGGCATTTTTAAAACTTTTTACTGCACAAGTCTAAACACCGCAGGAATAGGCATATCTATGTGGACACAAATCCTTCATTTATCAACATATGGACTTGCCTATTCGAGTGATGATTGGTGCATGAATTGCCAAACCAAATGTTAAGAGATGTAATATCTGCCATGTAGACCAATTTCCAGACTGAAGACAAATAAAATTGAAATAGATCAGGCCTAATTGCAAGAGGCTTAATGGAACAAAAATGGTGTGCAAGATTATCAGGCCTTGTGCGGTCAGCAGCAAATACTACTGTAGCCTATATGTGACTGAATGCACAGATTTTAAAGTAAAGAAGGCCTATGCTACATCACTGAACTGTAGTCTTGAGATAAGGGAAGGAAATAATGTGCAAACTGGGTAAGTGCTGTGTTAAACAGTGCAGTTTCTCTGGTGGTGCAAGAAGAAGAATGTGTGTGTCTTGAATATCCAGTAAATAATCATTATAAACAATACCAGCTGCTTGATGGAATGGTACTGCAGTAAAGCTTGGTTAGTGGGCTCGCCCATTACATACTGTAGGTAGCATTCATGACTCACAACAGGTACTTCCTTAAAGTTATCGATGCTTACTAACAAAGCCCTTTATAGGCTACTAAGCTTGTGGGGTTGTAACGCTGGAATGATTCCTATCTTAATGACTCCTTCCCAATCCTAGTCTATCCTACTGCAGTGAAGCTTGGTTCGTGGGCTCGCTCATTATATACTGAAGGTAGCATTCATGACTCACAACAGGTACTTCCTTAAAGTTATCGATGCTTACTAACAAAGCCCTTTATAGGCTACTAAGCTTGTGGGGTTGTAACGCTGGGATGGTTCCTATCTTAATGACTCCTTCCCAATCCTAGCCTATCCTACTGCAGTGAAGCTTGGTTAGTAGGCTCACCCATTACATACTGTAGGTAGCATTCATGACTCACAACAGGTACTTCCTTAAAGTTATCGATGCTTACTAACAAAGCCCTTTATAGGCTACTAAGCTTGTGGGGTTGTAACGCTGGGATGGTTCCTATCTTAATGACTCCTTCCCAATCCTAGTCTATCCTACTGCAGTGAAGCTTGGTTCGTGGGCTCGCTCATTATATACTGAAGGTAGCATTCATGACTCACAACAGGTACTTCCTTAAAGTTATCGATGCTTACTAACAAAGCCCTTTATAGGCTACTAAGCTTGTGGGGTTGTAACGCTGGGATGGTTCCTATCTTAATGACTCCTTCCCAATCCTAGCCTATCCTACTGCAGTGAAGCTTGGTTAGTAGGCTCACCCATTACATACTGTAGGTAGCATTCATGACTCACAACAGGTACTTCCTTAAAGGTATCGATGCTTACTAACAAAGCCCTTTATAGGCTACTAAGCTTGTGGGGTTGTAACGCTGGGATGGTTCCTATCTTAATGACTCCTTCCCAATCCTAGCCTATCCTACTGCAGTGAAGCTTGGTTAGTAGGCTCACCCATTACATACTGTAGGTAGCATTCATGACTCACTACAGATACTTCCTTAAAGTTATCGATGCTTACTAACAAAGACCTTTATAGGCTACTAAGCTTGTGGGGTTGTAACGCTGGGATGGTTCCTATCTTAATGACTCCTTCCCAATCCTAGCCTATCCTACTGCAGTGAAGCTTGGTTAGTAGGCTCGCCCATTACATACTGTAGGTAGCATTCATGACTCACTGCAGGTACTACCTTAAAGTTATCGATGCTTACTAACAAAGCCCTTTATAGGCTACTAAGCTTGTGGGGTTGTAACGCTGGAATGATTCCTATCTTAATGACTCCTTCCCAATCCTAGTCTATCCTACTGCAGTGAAGCTTGGTTCGTGGGCTCGCTCATTATATACTGAAGGAGCATTCATGACTCACTACAGATACTTCCTTAAAGTTATCGATGCTTGCTAACAAAGCCCTTTATAGGCTACTAAGTTTGTGGGGTTGTAACGCTGGAATGGTACCTATCTTAATGCCTCCTTCCCAATCCTAGTCTATCCTACTGCAGTGAAGCTTGGTTAGTGGGCTCGCCCATTATATACTGAAGGTAGCATTCATGACTCACTACAGATACTACCTTAAAGTTATCGATGCTTGCTAATAAAGCCCTTTATAGGCCACTAAGCTTGTGGGGTTGTAACGCTGGAATGGTTCCTATCTTAATGCCTCCTTCCCAATCCTAGTCTATCCTACTGCAGTGAAGCTTGGTTAGTGGGCTCGCCCATTATATACTGAAGGTAGCATTCATGACTCACTACAGATACTACCTTAAAGTTATCGAAGCTTACTAACAAAGCCCTTTATAGGCCACTAAGCTTGTGGGGTTGTAATGCTGGGATGGTCCCTATCTTAATGACTCCTTCCCAATCCTAGCCACAGTATAAAGAAATGCACTACTGCAGACACCCCAGTATTAAAATAGAGTAGCCTACTCTTAAAATAGTTACGAATATGCAGCAAACACATGAATGGGACTTTAAAATAAAATACGCCTTATGTCCGCAATTCCAAATTCATTTCCCTTTAATACGAGGACGGTGCATGGATTATGGCCAGTGGACGAGTTAAAATCTATTATTATCATTTACTGGTATAGTTTTCAACATAGGAAAGATATTTTGGCTAATTTCAGTATTTTAGACAATTTTATCGCACGATGATGTCTCATTCAGTGTTACGCAATTTTGACCACTACCGTCAGTGAAGCTTCTATACCGTACTCTTGTATATTTTAAATGTGGTCACGTTCATAACTTGGTAAATGCCAACACTCTACTCTCAGCGAGGCACCTCCTCCAGAATTGGAGCTAGCCATGGATAATATTTGCCTTTGAAGTTTGCGATTGGTGACTTTCTTCACGTCGCTTTGGGCTGCTAAATGTGCATATCTATGTCACTGTTTCTCCGTTTCATTAAAGATAATTCGGTACATGAGGAGTTTCTGTAAATTATTCCTCAATGATGCACATAAAGGCAGCAACAAAGGCAGACTGAGAGCAATAGTAATGGCAGTACGAACATGGATACCGGTACATAATAATATTAGTCTCTCACATAATATCAATATTATAAGGAGTCATGAATGGTCATGTTGGTACCACTGCATCATTTCAGTTTCAATTTTTAGGCACTGTTTTCCACATTTCTTTAAAATTGTGATTTTAAAAAAATGGTGTCGGGTTATATACTGTATTTCAAATACTTTTCATGCAAGGAGAAAATGAATGAACCCCCCCCCCCCCCCCCCTGCGCCACTGCGGATGTCATGCGCGGACTGACAGGCTGCGTCCCAATACTCCAAGTTGTCTGCTATTGACTAGCTGCTAGCTAATATGTGCTATGCACTACGGAGATTTGGGACATGTCTGCTTGATCACAGCCTCCTTCATAGACTTGTGTTCTGAAACGCACTGGTCTTACATGCTGGTACCAAACCAACACTCTCAAGACGGCGGTGATCTGCTGCTCCTTGTAAGCTCTTTGCGCTTTCATCAACTGTTTTAATAAATAAACAATACCTGTGAACGATACCATTATGGATGCGCCAAGAAGATCACTTTTAAGCCGAGCCCTAATTATGGTTTGTGTTTGGCTGATTAAGAGAATACAGTTCAGGAGGAAGAGAAGAAGGGCAATTATGATAATAAGGCAGCGGCAAATTGAAAATTTGAGAAGACGCCCTTATTGTGGGCTGGAGACCATGCACCGAGATGTCGTTGCAATCCTCAGTCGTGATTACCACAGAACCAAACAACATATTCGCGTGACGCCCCGAGCATTGTCCCTGTTCTGTGACCAACTGACAAGGAAGTCCCACGGGTGGTCTCTTGAATTTGAGGTAGGTCCAGAGTTGGGCCGTGACCCCTTAATTATTAACCTATCCACTTTCTTTGGACTCCTTTGTTTAATTTCATGCTGCTGGATAAGGCCACAAATGAATGCATTTTGCCTCCAAAAAGCACCTATTCGCCAGAAGTTCTCAAAAATAGATTTATGTTATCAGTTTGCAGTTGCATCAGAATATTTTTTCTTGTGTATAATAGGCCTACCACCAGTTTTGTTGATATATTGTTGACCAGAATTTCTAAGGCGCTTGGCTTCTTTCTGTTTATGATTTGTAAGATCTCCGGTCCTCTTTCTAGATTTAATTTTATTATCAAGCCCAATAGACTTGGGGGTATGTTGTGAATTGTCAGGTGAGTCCTCGGAATTTGTTGTAGACGAATAGCTGATAAGTCTCATTTCACGGTGTACAATACTGTATATGACAGATCTACATTGTAATCGGGATCGTCCTCAAACTGATGAGAATCACTGTTCAAAGGCTCAAACCTGTTACTAGGGCTAGCTAGACATTTTAATATTGTTTAAAGGATTGTACTAGTTGACATAACCTCAAAACACCACACAGCAAAATAGTTTGTTTTTTAAATCAAATACAATAAGTCTTCGCTAGTTTTCAGATACACACACAACGCTGCAAAACATTGATTACAGTAGCTACAGTTACTAGTAATAAACGTCCGTAGCCTTGCAAGTGACTTACACCAGTGTCATTCTCAACTATACTGCTGTTCAGTTCCACATACAAAGTTGGTGCTGATCCTAGTGGCCAGTTTGTGTACTATTGAACACACATCCACACATAAGTCAGATTGTGCAGTTTACTGACTTACACCACTGTCATTCTAACCGGCTCAAATACACACACTAATACAGCCAACTCAAAAATTCCACATACGCGCAAGTACACGGGGCTACATGAACACAATATCGCAACGAAAACAAGCTCTCCATACGAACTGGTGCTCAGTATTCAGTGCTAGATTATACGAAGACAACAGCTGAACAACAGAGTGTACTGGTGTTGGACCCTAAGTTGAACCACCATGCTTCGACAAAATATCATTCCGCGTCTTGCGGTTGTCAGCAGTCTTTGTTAGGTAATCTTTGAAAGATAGCACTCTCAAGAGTTTCAGCCAATGTAAACAGTACGCATATACACTATAAGTCCGCCTCATAACGTAGTGGCTAGCACTCTTGGCTGCCACCGGGGAGGCCCATGTTCGATTCCCAGCTCTACCAATAAATTTCATTCTGGTTTGAGGGCTGGAACGGGATACACAGCCCCGTGAGACAAAACTGAGTAGAGGCGGGTTCGAATCCTATCTCAGCCATTCTGGGAGTGGTTGTCCGTGGTTTCCCACTAATACTCCAGGCAAATGCTGGGATGGCATCTGAATTACAAACACACATAATATTACAGCCATTGCAGTAACACAGGTTATGAGACAAATTATACACACACCCGAGCACACGGGGCAACATGACCACCATGTCACGAAGCCTCTTAATTAATCAACATACCATATATAAGAAGAAAGTCACAAATGTATACAAAATAGTATTGCAGCACTCAGGTGGATTATAGTAGTTTGATTCACGGTCGATGAATTCGGATGAAGGTACCTGCTCAATAGATCTCCACGAGGTAGCTTAGGTCATACGATAATAATAAAAACAACAATAATAACAATTTCTAGATATATTTCGCATTTTATGGGTTCGGGGACGAGGTGACGCCATCCTCAACACAGAGCTTGATGGGAAACGAAATGACAATAGGGCAGGGAGTTGGAAGAAGCGACCATTGCCTATCAGAAAGTACCATCCCGAAAAAGCATTACATGGAGGCTGAAGGTGGGATTTGGACGCTTTGGCCTTTCACGTTAATGCACGCACCCGTCCACATCACTGATAATAATATAAATTAATAATAATAATGTTATTTTGAAAAGTTTGAATGGAAGAGAGCTTATTTTATTAAAAGTATTTTGCATTGTATTAGAAAATACTATTTTGTATTTTCAGGAATTTTATAAGTGTATTTTGTATCTAAAATACTTTTTTGTGAGTATTTTGTATCGAAAATACACGTTGGGAGTATTTTACCCAACTCTGAGTAGGTCTAGTGAAGTAACGTAGCCTATATACTGAATTGCTTTATGTAACTTTTACTTAGGTAACACAGAAAGAAATGTTTTGTTTTAATGAATGAATGAATGAATTAATGCATAAATGTGGTAGGTTCTTGGTCCATTCTTTTCTTTTTGTTTCATCATCATCATCTTCATTTCCCCTTTTCCAGTTGATACTGGGTGGGGGCAAATATGGTTCCTCTCCACTTTGATCTGTCGATCCACCATTCCTCTTCCGACACAGTGTTCCAATCCAGGTTCCGTTTTCTAATACTATTTTACTATTTTTTGTTTATAGGCTATAATTTTCCTGTACTGGATGGCTTGCGGTGCTAGATTCAGGGTTGTCGCTTGCTGCTTCAATCTCCCAAGATCTACCACGCATCGTCTAGTGATGGGAGTTTTGAAGTAAACGGTTGGACTTGTTCGTCGCATCTTTCGACATCCTACTGTGCCCGAACTGGATATAGTTGGTGCACGTTTCGAGCAAATGTGCAAAAATCCAGTGTTCCACCAGGCTGCAGGGGCAATAGACGGATGCCAGATACGGACACTGGTTCCCACAGCGTTACTTGATCAATATATCAACCAAAAGCTCTACTATTCCCTCCTTTTACAGGGAGTAGTAGACCATAGTGGGAGGTTTATTGACATTTTCTCAGGATTTCCTGGATCTGTGCATGATATGCGTGCTCTCAGGCACAGTTCACTTTACCGACACGCAACGCATCCTCCACAGGGTCACTTTTTAATTGGTGATAAGGGGTATGGTTGCATATTGCAGCCACCTTATAAAGAACCCCTCACACCCTTGGTCGCTGTGTGGTAGAGAGGGCACTTGGTGCGATGAAAATGAGATGGAGGTTAATATTCACCAAGTCTCTGGAGGTGAAATTGAAAACGGGGTTTCAGGTTTTAGCTGCTGCTGCATTTCTCCATAACATATGCTCAACTGCTGGTGACATTCTAAATGTTCCTGATGATGCCATTGCAGTTGAAAGGCGTCCCCAACGTGATGAAGCTAGTGGGACTGAGTTCCGAGACCTACTACTTCGTCTACATTCGTTGCATCGTAATCAAGCCGCATTGAACGACCAGTGATTTATAGAACTGCGGCAGCAATCCAAGATAGTGAGACGCAAGGGGACTCACAGTAATCAAGCACCCCGAGATAGTGAGAGGAAAGGGGACTCACATTAATCAAGCACCCCGAGATAGTGAGAGGAAAGGGGACTCACAGTAATCAAGCACCCCGAGATAGTGAGAGGCAAGGGGACTCACAGTAACCAAGCACCCCGAGATAGTGAGAGGCAAGGGGACTCACAGTAATCAAGCACCCCGAGATAGTGAGAGGCAAGGGGACTCACGGTAATCAAGCACCCCGAGATAGTGAGAGGAAAGGGGACTCACAGTAATCAAGCACCCCGAGATAGTGAGAGGAAAGGGGACTCACATTAATCAAGCACCCCAAGATAGTGAGAGGAAAGGGGACTCACAGTAATCAAGCACCCCGAGATAGTGAGAGGCAAGGGGACTCACAGTAACCAAGCACCCCGAGATAGTGAGAGGCAAGGGGACTCACAGTAATCAAGCACCCCGAGATAGTGAGAGGCAAGGGGACTCACGGTAATCAAGCACTCCGAAGGGAACACATTACTACTACGTCCACGTCGTTGTTCCTGGGTAATGCTAAACGTAGTCTATGCAATTTTTCAGGGACACTAATCCCGTCAATGCTGAATGGTGATGGGAAAATACTGCAATGCACTTCCTTCTTTCTCAAGACACTAAATCGGGCATTAAATTCTGCAAGCAAATCTGCCAATGAGTTTACCTAGAAAGCGCAGTTACAGAATAATGTATCCCGCTGGGGCAGGTATTTTCATTTGATTTTCCCATAGATTCAGTTTCCTCTGATAGGATTTCACTGTCCATTAAGTTCATGAGCCAATTGGCCTTTTGTTTGCTGCTTTGAATTCAAAAATTCAAGTGACAGGTAATATCCATAAGGAATGCAAGGTGCAATGCTTGGCTTAACAGAGCTACCAATTGCAGTAGTAGCCTATAACAAATTTTATTGCAAGTTTGGCATTACTGCTCATACTTGTTCAGCACCTTACAATTGCATTAAAATACTGAAAGAAACATCCTACGGTTAAAATACATGTCCTATCCTGCAATTCTTTACACAGGAATGTCCTATTATATTTTATGCAATTACTGTAATTCATTGCATGTTTCCTTAGACCTCTATGTTATATGAATTGTATACTGTTATAATACATCAGTGAAATGCAAACAATAAAACAAATTCTTTGTAATTGTCCATTAATTGACGTTGCATTATTCCCTTATTATCCTCTGGTAAAGCACTAAAGAAGAAGTCGAGTTCTAATTGAGCTACCTATCTCGACAAAATCTCAAATTAAAGAGCATTAGGCAGAGGCCAAGCTTGCGACTTTCTAGCCGCGTCAGAAATACCACGGTACGGTCGCCTTAGTACGTTACATTGATTCAAATGTAGGTGGCCATGCTTGGTCGACATGGTGACAAAGACGCAGCAGAGAGCGTTTTCTCGACACAGCGACAAAGATGCTCTGCGCAGTTTCTTATCGATGTGGCCATGCTAACGCGACACTGGGCGCATATATAGCATTGCTCATAGGCAGAGTTGCTCTAGCATGCTAGGCTCTGGGCGACTGATGCGCTCCATAATCAATAAATTAATTAATAAATCAATGAATGAATAAAAATTATAGGTTGTTACTACAATGAAACTCTCATATATAGTTTTATAAACTAGGTGTGAATTTTACCTTACCTCGATGTACCTGCAATTCCTTTCTTGAAATACACACAAAGTTCGCCATACGAAGTTACTCTCATTCTAAAATTTGAAAAATTATGGGTTCGAGGGTCCATAGGGTATTATATAAAGTGCGAAACTGTCCACTTGTGTCTCTTTGCTCGTTGATTGGATGAACGCTGAATTGTCTTGTCCTTGCTTCTTTCGTAAGTAATGTGCAATGACTATTCAATTCAAAATTAGAGTACCATATTCCCTCCAGGGACGTAGGCGACCTGAATTACAGCCCTTGACTTTGTCAAGGGATCCCGAACCGGAGTTTGCGTGTGGTAGGGGTGGCCAGTTCCTTTCCACTCCTCCTCCTGCCATAACATCCGGCAGGTTCCCATTATACATCACGGGGCTGGGAGACCCCGTACCAAGACCATACCAAGACTTTTAAATTCTTGGCAGAGCCTGGGATCGAACCTTGTACCTCATGGGTGACTGCCAACAATGCTAGCCACTGCGCCACGAGGTGGTCTGCAATGACTATAGCTAACATAAATCTATCATCTTCTTCATGGCCACGCATCGATAGGACGAAAAGTGACCCGTTTGCTTGCTGCATTAGATAATTCACAATATCTTCGCGTGGGCCACAGCCTTCTTGAGTCCCAGTACATGGTTCCGTATTATTACATTATGCAACGAGCCTATAATGGCAATAATTAAAACACGAGTGTCGCGAGTTTTATAATTTCCATACGAGTGTCTTAATTACCATTACAGGCGAGTTGCATACAACTGTTTATGTTCGACGATAATTATAACTATTTTAAGTTCGAACATAATTATTCATAACTATCTGTCGAGATTTTGCCAGTTTTATGTACTGCACAGAGCATTAGACATACACTGAAAATACACAGTAAGACAACAACAATTCTGTAAATGTTAACCAGTGCCGGTACGAAACTCATATACCGTATAGGCCTTAACACTTCGCATTGAAAATATATTTCTTCCTCCTCTTCTTCTATGGGCCACATAAAATAAAATTCTCATGTTTTTATCTCCTTTCTTGATTTTAGTTTATTTCCACAGGGCTAATTCTGTGTTCTTTCCTTTTTTAATCTGCCTAAACAGTTGAAGACTATATTGTTTTTCCAAAAATCCTCGAATTTTCTAATCTCTTTTCTAAATGAAAACCTGTCTAGAATGTCTTGTTTTGTTATGTTCATTTCTGTTCAATCCTTCTTCACTTCGATGAAGCAACTAATTTGCAGTTAGGGAATTTTGTCAGTATGGACGAATATTTATTTTGTCAATCTTTCCGGGTTCATTTGCACCAAGTCGTCATAAAAGCAAATTCGAATCTTCCAGAGAATATTTGATAATTATATATATTTATTATTATTATTTACTGGTAAAATAACTTGGAAATTAAGTACCGAGTTTAACCAGTAGGCCATGTTCTGGCTTACAAATATTACTTATGTCAAACGATTTTAGATAATTATTTGAAGTTTTAGCCATTGGGCAAAACGACGTTTGTACTTACAGTATATACGGTACATTACATCATTCTAAATATTTGTTTTACCTTAAGAGTGTGTCACTATTAGGAAATTGTGTCAATGGTAGGAACAATAATAATATTAAAACTCAGCAATTTTTCTAGGTTTATGCCGTGTCTTGTGCGGGGCTCCGCCAAGGATCACCAAGATAGGCTCATCAGTGGGCTCTTGGTGTCCGTGCCTGGACCCCCACAGGAGTAGCAAATAATGAAAAAATCCACAGCCTGTTTCCAGTCTCCGACCGGGTCAGGAATGGAATGAATGAAGCCCCCATCTAGCGGCGAGGATATGAACTGTGCCGGCTGCCGAGGCCTGACGCACTCCTCTGGGGCTATTATTAAATGAATGACAGATGAAATGAAATGATAGTGGAGAGTATTGCTGGAATGAAATTTTGACAGGGAAAACCGGGGTACTCAGAGAAAAACCTGTCTGCCTCCGTTTTTCCAGCACAGATCTCACATGGAATGACCGGGATTTGAACCACGGACCCGGCGTGCTGCCGCCTAAGCCACTGAGGCTAGTAGCAAATAATTATTTATAAAAAGGTATTGATGAATTTGAACCACAGACACCATATAAAGCAACAAGACCTCACGTTATATTTTCTCAAATAAAGCAAGGACTCTCTGTTTAACGTGTTCAGTTAATTCTTGGGGGGAGGGAGGTATTGCTGTTTAATTTTATTAAGAGCAGAAAAGGAGACAGCAAATCATGGCACATGCTTCATTAGCTCATTTATGAACACTAGCAACTTGTAGTGAAGGCCATTTCAAGCAACATAATAGAACATTGGAGAGTTTTTTTTACAGTGTGTTAACGTCAAAGAAAACAAAACTCATGTTTCTGGCATCCCCCCCCCCCCCTCGTCACGCTATGACCTAGCAGTCCCCAGTACATAAAAGGATAGTTGCGGAGCAAAGAATACCTTGCATTCGACCATAGCCTCCTCGAATACCCCACTACGACACTCGTCCCGCAGTGAGATAGGCTATGGAAGTCGGCAACAGTCGCTCTAGTTTGGCCAGTGGGAAGAAGAGACAGTCAGTGTGAAAGACTGGACTTTATCTGCAATAATACTTACCTTGCTTTATAATACTTTACCTTGATTCAAATTACTCGAAAGTCTTCGTATGTTTTCTCTGCAACACTGGAACTTGTAGTAAAATCTATCTCGATAATACTTTACCTTTCTTTTAATTTTTTTTTGAACATTTTACGTTTCCTATACGCTTTATTTCGTTGAGCAGCAGTTGATTCACCTTTATTAACAGTAATGTTTTGTAATTTCTTACGTTCCGTACAGGATTTATTTCGTTCAACACTTGTTGTATCCGCTTTAAAATTTTCTAACTTTTTACGCGCTCGATATTATTTTGTTGAGCACTAGATTTAGCTTTAGTAGAAATATTAGCACTATTACCTTCAACGGACTCCATTGTAACACTTTACTAGACCTCACAAAATGTTAAACTTGTCGAGTTGTAGACTATAAGTAAATCTGCTAACTAACCCTGATGCAACCGCAGAGATAGCAAGTATCACGTGCGTACTACGTGCTGGCTGGATGACGTCACGCTCACCGGAGTGCTCGGGGAAAGGAAGAAGCTGAAGCGGTACTATGACGTCACACACCTCAGTGCATTTCGTCCTGTCACCGTAACGTAACGCCAGACCCCAGCGTAACGACGAAGTTGACAAGATCATTTAAAATGATAAAAACCCAAACCGAGCAACTCTGACGCGCTACCAAGTCGCAAGCTTGGCCTCAGCCTTTCACTGGGCACGTGTACAAAAACAGAGAAAAAAGGTGTTCCATTGAAATTTCATAAATTACACTTTTATTTTTTAAGTTCAATTTTCAATACAAACCTGCTTAATATTAGGGTAAAACTTCTGGAGAGGGGCTTCCTTTGTATAACATTTTTTAACTACTGAAATGAACGATTTTACCCGAATCACTAGTCTGGAAAATATTTGGAGGTGATGTAGTAATAGAAGTTACCTCCTCCGCTATCTGAGACCCACCCAGCCATACCTAATAGGATACGACTTATATAGTTGAAATTGCAGCTATTTTTCAAGGAGTCCATAATGTCAACCCCATGCATTTGTTACTAAAAAACAAAAGAGCGACGTGAAACTGACTCTCAAGTGCGCCAAATTCACATCATCAGTCTTACGATAACACTGTGCAAGATTACGCACTTTTTCGGAGTGAATTTTTTACCGGTATTTTTTGTGATATATTGTTATAGCCTACCATCCTTTTAACACTGTGCAAGATTACGCACTTTTTCGGAGTCAATATATTTATTTTTTGTTATACAGGGTATTTCATATAAAGTAAGAACCGCAAGCGGCGGTTTTCTTATCCGCTGGTGCGGTGGCCTTGGCCAAGCCTGTGGCGTACCACGGCATTGTGGTAATTGAAAATAAGTTTGACACTACTGGCTCAGTGCTCAATAAAAAACATAAAATAAAAGATCACAAACATTACAGTGGCAGAACTCACTCGCGTCAGGCAGAATGTGGTTACCAGATACAATGCCTGTATAACCCAGGAAGGACGACACGTCTAGCATCTTTTACAAGGTAATATTTCATACAGGATTGTACACACGCTTAAAGCAGGGGGCTGTGGCATGCCACAAGCTTGGCCAAGGCCACCGCAGCTGCGAATAACAAAACCGCCGCTTGGCGTTTTTACTTTAGATGAAAGACCCTGTATAGTTTTTTTCTGCATTATAAAATTTGTTTTAATTAAATTTACATTTGCCTAGACCAATAACTTAGACAATGGTTACAGCCTAACACGTCTAATCCAATGGTTTTTCGTCAACCGTGCCCCGCTAGCTTGGCACCTACACCGCACCGAACCTTCGTTTTGTCCAATCCAATGGTTTTTGACAATGGTTACAGCGGAACACGTCCAGATGAATGGTTTTAACAATGGTTACAGCCTAACGCGTCCAGATTTCATAGTGGTGGTGTATTTTGTATTGGACACGTTGGCAACATTGGCACCAGGTATGACGTAGTGTGTTTCGTCAATGTAAGATGGCGCGGAATCGCGTAAGAATTAACTGTTATAGGTAGTAAAAGGAATTATTTACGCTGCACCAATGCTGATGGTTATCGAAAATGAACATTGAATGACTCCCAGAAAGTATGTGAATCAAATGATGGGAACTCGTGTAGTATACGTTGCCCGGCGCCATTAAAATCCGAAAAATTTTCTTTAGAAATGGCCAATGTTACTAATATACAGGAGTTGAATATTTTATCGCTCGAGAGTGTTAGTGTATATTTTCAGAGTGTCAACATTATTGTTTACAGACCAATGGTTTTGCCTAGGCCAATAAAGGTTAGGTAGCGCGGGCCGCGTTAGGCTAATATAAACACCCCTGGTTTTTGTCCCGCACACTGGGGGTAGTCACGCATCAATAATCTTTTTGCCTAGTAGTACAATCACAGTAAGTTGGCAGCAAACATGGCGGCATGCTTTTTGATAAGTTTATTACTTGAGCTTTTTGATAAGATTATTACTTGAAAGTTAATGTTGACAATTTCCTTATTTTGTAAGTGTTTACGCAGTGTTTGTTAATGGCAAATGGCTTTAATAACGTGGCAGAGTAATTACAAACCATTTTCAGAGCGCCACTAAGTAAAATAACGCACTTTCGAAACGGGCAACGGATACTGCACGAGAGCCAAATGATGTATAACTTTTCAATATTTTGCCTTGTGAAGGAACCCCTCTCGTGAAGAATTAACTTAATGGAAAAAGCAGTGGACGTTTGTGCACTGATTTACGGAAAGGACTCAATTCTTATCTACAAGTTTTTCCAATAAAGAAAGGAGGCGATCAGTGTTCTGTTGGTCCCTCGCATCCTGTTCTTTTAGGTATTTTAAGAGGGGGCCATCAGCATCAACTTCGCTTCTCCTCCTCTTCTTTGTGCGACCTTGCTGTGCCGTAGTAGTAGGAATGGGCGATGGTGATGATGGTCCAGGAGCAGTTTCTTCAGCTGGCGTCTGGGGCAAATAAACTGAAGATGACATAGAAGGAGTAACATAAATGGGACTGTGAGGAGGAAGAGGAGGAGGATTCGAATTGGAACAGGATGGTTGTGGTCTGGACGAATCTATGACGAAAGTGGGGTTGATGGAATGCCGTTCAGTGAAAAAAGAGTCTATAGTCGTATAATATGGCCAGGTGGTACGGCTCCCACCCTCAGTGCTTGTCCCTGTAGGGGGCGATTTGATCGCCCTATATTTGGCCATTAAGTTGGCCCACTTCTTTTCAAGTATCTTTTTCGACACCTTGGGTGACGTAGGCCTACCGGCATTCATACCCGTCACAATCGCCGAATAGCCCACCGACGCCGAGCCTCTCTTCTCTGTAAACAGTTCGTTGTGGGCAATTCTATGGTTGATGAAGAGCATAGTGGTCTCTTCAGACCCTAAAAAGAAACAGAAATGAAATTATTAATCGGACTATATAACTAGACAGTAATGGCTAATATGCTAAACAATTGCATTTAACTACATGCCCTCGGTTGGTACATGAAGGAAACGTCCGCTAAATCTACACACAAATATCACAAATAAAGGATGCTATGTACTTTATGTGTATATATGCCAAAGAATATGGGATTGTACTTACATTTAAATTCCGCACCATCTCTGTTTTCTAAGGGATGATCGGCGTTTCCACAAGAGCTTTCCATTTTAGGGTTCGAAAATTTAATTATCACAACAGAACAAGATGCTTCCCTCGTGGGTTGAATCGTTGAATTTGGCAAAGAATAATATAAGCCAAGCACAGACTGGATCAAAGTCAAAGATAACCTACAATTTACATAACCTAAAATTCCGATAAGCTACAATTTCTTTAACTTCCTTGACGTAGTCGACAATCTAGCATGCAGTTTCGTTCACTAGCTACTATGGACTTGATTGCTATATGCTAAGCAATATTGGATCACTACGGCCGAAATTGTACTATTGGGACACAGCCTTTTAAACTTAAACCTTCAACCAAACGTAGCGTAGCTATCTGGCACGACAGCTGATAGGCGTAAAGGCGCGGTGCTAGTTTTACACCAACAAGCAAAAACTAAATTTCCTCTTACCGAGTTAATTTAACAGTTAGCTTATTGGCACTAACCAATGTGGCGGGAATTGACTGAATAGTTTTTTTCTTTTTTTGTGCTCTGTAACAATTACTCAAATGTTTCATTATCATTATTATTATTTGGAATGCAAATTCTTTTGTCATACCATAGCGGAAAGATTAACTGGTATGGAACAGTTAGAGTCAGTACAATTCGACCCCGTAGATAAAGAGGAGCTCAATTGGCACAGCCCTAACCGATATAGGGCTGCAAACCATTCTGAGAATAGGACGTTTTAAATCACAGGTCCACCGAGTTGTAGGTGTAGTTCATCAAATATATTGTAGCTTCCCCGTTTAGAGAAACCCATTGAATAATATGCATTATGCTTACATAAAAGCCGGATGGATATTGCCCATTTATAAGGGGTCAAACGGACCCCGAATTTTGTACTAGGCCTATAAATCTAAGGCCTATGTGAGGGTTCAAATTGGTACAACATATTTGGCATTGTTTAATGCATACAAATCAACAAATTAATGGAATTTCTGTCCCTGCATGATGAAAGATTCCAAAATGCCGTTCGTCAAAAGTAACGGCAACTGGGTCAAGCAGGGTCAAAAAACGCGACATCGTTTTCGACAGGAGAGGACGTGTGTCTATGAGCCTGGTACTATCGATTTTTATGTAGCCTACGGTACATTTCGTTGTAGATCAGTGGTTTGACATAACGTACATGGTGCAACACCATAACGTTTACAGCTGAATTTTCTTTAGTTTGAGGCTGTTAATTTTGCAACAATTGGCATTCTTTTTACGATTCGCGATAACCTTTTCGAGTGCTACTAAACTGAAATCTCATTGTTGTCGAAGCTTACAATATAATCTGCTTTTTAATTCGTATATATTGACTCCAAAATTTGGTAGACATGACAAGACTTGTGTTATGATGACATATTTTACATCGGAGGTAATACTTAAGTGCCAAGAGCAGATTTCCAGTTACAGTCAATCCACAATATTTAATTGTCGAAGATACAGAGGTGTGGTTATTTTACTTGGATCAGTCTTATGACGCCTATATATAAGTTACCCTTATGTTAGTTGGAGTCGATGATGATTCTCTTTTAAACTGTGTGGTTTGTAACAGAATGAGATCTTTGTAATTTGTGGATTCCAAATGACTGTATGCTACTAGTGGCGATTTACAATACCTGTACAGTAAACTAAGGTCAATTTCTTGTGCCTAATTAAGCGTTTTGATAGGTTTTTACCGTCGGTACTTCATTGTCTGAAAAATAATATTCAATCTACTCACCGCAAATCAAGTTTGTGTGTACATCGGAATAAGAAGAACGAATGTAGTTATTTTAATGTATCTGTGCTTTATAAGCAGACACAATTACTTATCCATTTTATCAATTCAATCGCAATGATAGCAACTCATTCGACCTGCGTCATGGTCGTATTTATTTTTCTGTTGTTGACGAACACATATCCAGTCCTTATCACTGTGCACTACCTCATGTGATTTAATGTATATGAAAATGATATGGCGTAGCCTAATGGTATAAGTACGGGCTATAATTAATTCTTCAGTGCGTTTCTTGTGTTCTAGTATCCTGAACACAATGGAGGAACAACTATTTATTAAAAGTGAGCCAGACTGGTTGACAGATACAGTTGAAAACTCTAACACTGTGAGTTGCATTTAGATTCGTACGGTATATGGCGTAACATTGCATTCTTAGTGATGTGCATGACAAGTGAGGTTTAGTGACTTAACACACTACTTAATGGTAAATGGCACTCTAACGTGTAGTAACGTAACTCAGTACTCATATTGTGTGTGCATATTTCTGATTGGGTCATACTTGTGTTACTTCGCAGGAGACAACTGTCCTGTTGCCCTCGGATAACTTGAAAGACGAGGCTGCTGATATATTTGACGATGAAAGGATAGCAGTTAAGGAGGAACATGAACTTCAGGTAATTATTGGTTCTGCGTTTTTTCTCTTGTAATGATTTTTAGAATGAATATTGTTTGGAAGATTGGAATACTTAGTCTTGTTTTCTATAAGAACGCCAACAGTAGCTGATGTTATTGTATTGATGCTGCAGTTCCACTCTGCTGGCACCCTGGATCCTATTGTAGGTTAAGTCTACACAATGTGCCATGTTATAACTCTATCATATAAGGCATTTGAGATATGATTGCCCTTAAAAGAGCGCGCTGCTGGTTGCTATAGGCTAGTGGGGTAGAGCGAAGACTGCCACAGCAAGCTCGATACCGGCATAAAACAATGTTCAGTTTCTAACTTGGGCGTCAGCAATCGTAGCCTATTTCTAATGAATAATGAATAATTAGTAGCACTGAATGAAAGTAGAACGGGCGATAACATTATCTATTGTACATAAATTAGCCAAAATACCTCATTAAACGACGAGAAATAAATCAGGGAATGAAACTCAAATAAATATTTCCTCCTCCGCTGTCTGTGACCCACCCAGCCATTCAAAATAGGATCTCAACTTACTTAGGCTAGATTCCAGCTGTGGCTGCCATTGTTCACATCAATCGTCATCAAATCAGTACTGCCAAACTTATTCTTACGTACTATGCCACACCAGCAACTGACCATTCTAACCTTCGTTTCGTCCAATCGAATGGTTTTTGACAATGGATACAGCCTAACGTGGCCAGATCAATGGTTCTTGACGATGGATACAGCCTATCGCGTCCAGGTCAATGGTTTTTGACAATAGTTACAGCCTAACGCGTGCAAATCAATGTTTTTTGACAATTGTTACAGCCTAACGCCTACAGATCAATGTTTTTCGACAATAGTTGCAGCCTAACGGGTCCAGATCAATGGTTTTTGACAATGGTTACAGCCTAACGCGTCCAGATCAATGGTTTTGGACAATAGTTACAGCCTAACGCGTGCAAATCAATGTTTTTTGACAATTGTTACAGCCTAACGCCTACAGATCAATGTTTTTCGACAATAGTTACAGCCTAACGTGTCCAGATCAATGGTTTTTGACAATAGTTACAGCCTAACGTGTCCAGATCAATGGTTTTTGACAATAGTTACAGCATAAAGCGTGCAAATCAATGTTTTTAGACAATGGCCACAGCCTAACGCGTTCAGATCAATGTTTTTTGACAATAGTTAGAGCCTAACGCCTCCAGATCAATGTTTTCGACAATAGTTACAGACTTACGCGTCAAGATCAATGGTTTTGACAATGGTTACAGCCTAACGCGTCCAGATCAATGGTGTTTGACAATGGATACAGCCTAACGCGTCCAGATCAATGTTTTTTGACAATAGTTCCAGCCTAACGCCTCCAGATTAATGGTTCTTGACAATAGTTACAGTCTAACGTGTGCAGATCAATGTTTTTTGACAATAGTTACAGCCTAACGCGTCCAGATCAATGGTTTTTGACAATAGTTACAGCCTAACGCATTCAAATCAATGTTTTTTGACAATAGTTACAGCCCGACGGCTCCAGATCAATGTTTTTGACAATAGTTACAGCCTAACGGGTCCAGATCAATGGTTTTTGACAATGGTTACAGCCTAACGGTTCCTGACCAATGGTTTTTGACAATGGTTACAGCCTAATGCTCCCAGATCAATGGTTTCTGACAATGGTTACAGCCTAATGCGTCCAGATAAATGGTTTTGGACAATGAATACAGCCTAATGCGTCCAGATCAATGGTTTTTGACAATAGTTACAGCCTAACGCATTCAAATCAATGTTTTTTGACAATGGTTACAGCCTAACCCGTCCAGATCAATGGTTTTTGACAATGGTTACAGCCTAACTGGTCCAGATCAATGGTTTTTGACAATGGTTACAGCCTAACGGGACCAGACCAATGGTTTTTGACAATGGTTACAGCCTAACGCGTCCAGATCAATGGTTTCTGACAATGGTTACAGCCTAACGCGTCCAAATAAATGGTTTTGGAAAATGGATACAGCCGAAAGCGTCCAGATCAATGCTTTTTGACAATGGTTACTGCCTAACGCGTCCAGGACAAAGGTTTTTGACAATGGTTACAGCCTAACGCGTCCAGATCAATGGATTTTGACAATGGATACAGCCTAATGCGTCCAGATCAATGGTTTTTGACAAAAGTTACAGCCTAACGCCTCCAGATCAATGTTTTTTGACAATAGTTCCAGCCTAACGCCTCCAGATTAATGGTTCTTGACAATAGTTACAGCCTAACGGGTCCAGATCAATGGTTTCTGACAATGGTTACAGCCTAACGCGTCCGGATCAATGATTTTTTTAAATGAAAAATTGATTTTGTGTTCTACTTTTCTTTATCAACAGTGATTTTGTATCCCGTATGTTGGCAACAATTTGTGCACCTCGGTGTGTGCCGTTAGATTGCACCTCGTTGACAGTTCAATGAGATGAAAGCGCTCTCGGAACATTGCAGCCGTTTTTAACAGAGCAATAAATAACACATGTTTACGTACTTTAGCACATATATGAGGTGCAGTAGTGACCAGGGTTCCTAATTTCAATACGTAATATCGCCCACAAGATGAAACAAGGACACAAGGTATGTAAAAGTCACATTCATGTCTGATGCAAGTGTATAAGCCGCGATCTACTTTTATTCAGAATTAATGAATAATCTTCACCCCTTTCTTTATTCTTAATTTTCTTGAAAACGTGACCGCCAACGGAACAAACAGAAAATCTTACATTGAGGGATTTGTTCCAAGGAATTACACGACCAATGCACTTTGCATCTGGTAGTTCATTTGTCAACTCTTGATGGACAGGTTCAGTTTGTAGAGTGCCATGTTCTCTAGAATAATTTGTATAAATTCTTGTTTTGGACAGCTTAAATGGGGGCAGATGACGCCCCTTAAAACCTCCATTACTAACTAACTTTTTAACAGCTAAAGCGCATACAAATTCTGAGTACCAACTTACCACGACTACATGACCTGTTTACTTGTGTCGGGCTCCACTTTGACCATCCCTAGTTGAGCTGTCCCTCAATTCTGATCCCGAAAGTTATAGGTACCGTGATCATCCTTTTTCTCATCCTAATTCGCAGTTCTCTGCAGTACCTGATAAATATCCCTAATTTCATAGGGGGTAAGACCTATTCCTAACCTCCATGATATAATGGTGTAATTGCTTAGCACAACTGCCTGGAATATAAGGTATTATGATATATTCCACTTGTCATAAAAAGTAACTATAAGGGCAGTGGTCATGGAAACACGTTTTCCCCCAATGTGAAAGGTTTTATATGGCTACGACGTGATTTAGAACCAGTGATATCACGAAAATATCCTCCATGATGCACTGCTTCTACAGTTATTTGAATGTGTTAAAAAATTGCACTGCATTGAATCTGATACTGATGTCTTCCCTATTGCACTTGTTAATATTCTTAAACATCACAGCCGCCTCCTCCTCGTCAACTATTAGATGATTTTATTACTGCAATCTGGCCGCCATGGCCTTCAATAACGAAGTTACACTGTACTCAGTTTTATAGAATAGAACCTCTCCCCTTTAGCTCTGGTATTAAACTTTGTAATTTGCAGCACGATATCGCACAGCACGACGACTGACCATGCGGTTAACAGTTCGCAAGTGTATCATTAATTCACCAAAAAATGTGTGAAATATTCGCCGCGTTACTAGCGTATTCCGTACAGGCAACTAAATGTTCTCCACCGTATTATGAATAATTTCAATAAATGTTAACAGCTTTCAGTACCATGCGGTCCAATTCACAAATCTCTTTAGCGTTCGACAAGTACTGTACAGTAATAAGTAAGCGTTTCCGGCTTCTTCCCTCTGTGACCAGTGAGGTTGCTCCTTCACCATGTCCTACATCATTCCAAATATTTGTTACTGTTGCCGATAACCGTGATGTTAGGCCCCTTAAAGCAACAATTATCACCACCATGTGTATCATTCCCTCATAGAATAATGTCTAATATCATGCAGTAAATTTCCAACTCAGTTTATTGTGTTTTTGTCTCTACTGTTATTTTAATATTTCTTTACATCTCTTGAGTTTGATGAAGTTCACACCTTACTCGATCCTTCCACAGCCCTCTCATGCATCTTTCTCCATGAAATAGCTCAGCTCGCAATCTCTGCGCATAATTTGATATTACGTGGTCTGACGTAGAATTCCGATATAGGCGCGCCTAATGATCAAGTGAACAGGGTGAATATGTTATGCCCATATTGATCCGAGATACCTCTGAGTCGAAAGCCAAATCAACCCTCGTGAGATCCCTTCACCAGCATCACACATGGATTTGAGCTGGTCCCAACACGAGACCGTTACTCTCAGGTTTTGGGTGTAGTTATGAAACTAGTCCAAGCACATGCTAATTATTGAAAAGAATGTTCAAAATCTACTACAAATAACAACCCTTAAGATAATTCGTGTCCTTGACTGACTTATTCACCGATGATCCCTAGCTTACTCTGTTTTGGTGATCTTGTGGTTAGTCCACAAGCTATCTAGAAAATAAACACTCCTGAAAATAAATTCCATCTTACATTACTGTCTGAATATCACCACCAAATGTCCCACATTCCGCAAAGTCATAAAAATACAACATAAGAAATGGTACAAAAATAATTTCAACGCAAATACAAATGCCAATAATCATCAGATCTAATTGAATTGTTCCTACCTTCGGCAGTAGATGGCTAATCCCCTGTCGTTGCACAACGGTTAGTAACATCCGACAAACAAACCACAATAAAAATAATTAGTTACGATGGAACTACATCCACCATTTAAATTTATTATATTAAATCAAGCTAGCGAAATCCTGTACAAAGTATCCTACAAAACGTCGCATCTGAAACTCATTCCTAATCAGAACAAGAAACAAATGACATACAAGAAAAAAATGTACAGGACTAATCATGATCTCGATTGGGTTGTCGTATTGTTGACAGCTCCTGAGCTGTTCCTTCAGAAAGTCGTCTCGCAATCAGCGAAGTCTCATACTTCTTACCTTGGTCTTATGTGACGCAATGGGATTGGATGGTATTCAAACTGATGTTTGATTAATTTCCACCTATGTAAAGGAACGTGTTTGTAAAATAAGTAATTCCTCTGCAGGATGACACTGACCTGACTGAGGATATCAAGATAGAGGAATTCTCGATACCAGAGCTTGTTCCAAGAAAGGAGGAAATGGAATGTCCTCCTTTAGCGAGTGATGGAGATTTGAAAGAGGTAAGTACCTTATTGGGTTACTACATGTTGCTCCTTATAAGGGATATCACCTGATCGCCATCTTCCTCTCACCACTGTAATTAACGGAATACAAGATTGTGTATTCAGACCCCTGATGACAAATGGAAGATTTTTGCTATAAGTTGGGTTTGGTATGGAAAGCACAAGACGTGTAGAAGTTTGCCTTCTGCTGGCTTATTAATAAAAACGATGACAACAATAATTATGACACATGAACTTTGCTTCCCATAAATTGTACTTAAAATGATATGGGGCATAAATGTGATGAATATTCCTTCAGATCCTCTCCTCACTACTACAATACATGAGAAATGATCGGTGACAACTGCTATTTATTTATAAGTGGGAGAATGACAAACACATCATATCATTTACCGTGAATTAATCTCAAATATCAAATTATGACGATTAACCACCTTATACACTTGGTATCAGTACAAATACTGCGAGACGAGTCTACCTGAACAAACAAAATCTGATTACTGAGCATCAGATCAATCAAAATCCTATCAAACGAACGTATGAACTCTATCACCGATTATATCAAACGCTCATCACAATCTAGCGTCGACAAACCTGTAGGGACAGACAAGGCACAAAATCAAATGAAAATTCTTACGTGAAATACTTGAGTGTTCTGATTATTTACATCAGCCTCCACTTGAACCTGTGACTCTTCCCTTGCTAACAATCTGCTGATCCGATGTTATTGACCACTCAAATGTTGGGCCTTAGTAAGCCTCAAATAGCAAACTCAATATCTATCACCAATACATCTGTTCACTTCAGGATGGTAAGTGTGATTCATTTCTCGCTGAGGCTCCAAGATCACGTGTATATCCGTTGAACAATCAAAATGTCATTGTATGTGGTTGTGCATATCATTTGTATATCTAAGTGAAAACCCAACTCACTCAAACCTCAACATAAACAATCGCCTCACAGATAGTCTCTCTCACTAGCCCTTTATCGAATATTCACATATTATAGATTTACCTGCCTCGATAATTATCACAAACTATGTGGGATAAGTGACTACACCCGTCACCTCTTGTCGATATACACTTATCACATGGCTTAACATAAAATGGCACATTATTCATAACACACATATTGCAAGGGAATTAGTCGCACATTATAAACTTAACTTTCGAATCACTAATATTTCACCTCAAATAATAACACGTGATCAATCTCGCTGATCAATCAATCGCCTGGTTGTAAATTCAAAGGCTTTCGTGGGGTGAATGACCCAGGAGTCTCAACGTTACTAATAATATTCTATCACTGGTCATGAAATCATATATTCTCATTCTGACGTCTATCCCTGATTTCACACTCAATATACATGGTTATGTATTAACTTACATTTCATCTAATGAACAGGCGACTAGAAATAAATAACAACCTATACTCTAAAGGGTAATTTTCCTGACTTATAACTGTTCGTGATACGCTGTTTCTACTGAATAAGGCACCTCCAAATCGCTATTTAGCTTATCACATATATCAACAAGTAAGCAAAAAGAGTATCGTAAATGGACTAATATTATATTTACATTCACAAATCCTCTTCCATAAACAGGATATGGCAAAGAAATAGTTATTGAGGTTTAAAGGGGCGGAACTACGAGGTCATCTGCCCCTAGGACAAATATAGCCAAAAAGGATACACAAACTGTGGCCTTCACCATTTATACACTCCGGACATGTGACTGGATTCTCCTCGCGCATTAATATTGTGTCTATATTCTACACAAAATATTCTGTGTACGTTGTGTTTTTTATGAACAAATTACTTCATAATTCTTGACTGTATTTTTATAGTTCCCTTCAAGTATCATATTTTCCATAGAATCATTATATTCCTCTAATTCGCGACCTGGATGACGCGCCCCACGGGTTTCTGTAGGCTGGAGCACGCCACTATGCTGTCCTGGCCTTAATCCTATGTATTTGGCGACTTATAGGCCAGTCTCCCTTGGCAATATATATTGCGAAATTCTACCTCTCTATTTGCAGTGAAAACCTTTGCTTGAAATTGAAACTTCTTCATGTATTTTGTTGTCGATCATAATCTTGATTAAAACGTTGCCAACTATCAACTTTAGAATGTTATCAAGTATGTGACCTAGGTCTTAAATCATTGACTAAGGGGCACAATACGTTCCCGCCGATTACTGAGATAACTATGGTTAAGCAAAGAACCTTGATTTATAAATAGGAAGTTCAAAGGGAATGTAGATCCACTTCAAGCTGGGAGTTATGCCCCAAACACACGGAAGAGAACGGATAGGTGCAGAAAGGTGGCGTACAAGGCCTTTCATGTTCACCGTCGATATATATCAGCTTCACTTTTATTCGTATGTTAACACTGAAAACTCTCTATTACTGTATTTCATATTTCTTATAACTGATTAAGGGGTGTGTGAGTATTTCTACCCTTATAATTCCCGTTTCTACAGTGTTGGGAAGGAGATTGAGAGAGTTCCCATGGGGCAACGGTTCGATCTTACAGCCTGAGCTTAGGAGAACAAAATTCGTGTGTAGAGGTGACGCCCCCAGCAAACGTTAACATGTTTCTGTTTGTTGGTGTCTCCTTTTTGATTTTTTTTGTTCATTGCCGTCAGTGATCCATCATGTGTGATATTTCTGAATGATGATGTTTTTAGATTAAACCCACTTTGTTACCTCTAAGTACTGTTTAACCAGAATTAAATATGGTGCGGAGTTGGTAACAAGTGTCCACGGAATATTGAGACGTACAAGCCCGCATTCGCCTGGATTAATAAATGAGAAAATATACTGAACCGTTTCATAGAAAGCCGACGGTCGGTTTCAAACCCAGTTTTCCTCGGAGGGGGGAAGTACCCTGACCACATGGCCAGCATCTCGAACTTTTGTGATATTTTAAATAAGCTAAACTCCTTTCCTCAAGCCATTTTTTAAGATACGACTGCATTTATGAAAGCTTTTGAAGTAGACAATGAGTTGGTGCGAAGCTATTGAAATGTAAGTCAACGTCACTGCAGTTAGAACTGCCCCAGGCATTCCTTTGTCTGGTGAACTCTACCGGTGATTCCTCAGGTAGATAGAAACACTGGCCCAGTTCCTTGAATCTTTTCCAGTTTTGCAACGGTGAAATCCCGGCACTATAAAATCATGCCCTGCATTGTCAGAAGAACGTTTATACATGATGATGATGATAATTGTTGTTTTAAGGGGCCTAACATCTAGGTTATCGGCCCCTGCGTTTATACAATTCGGTGTCGTATCATATATCGCTGTTCAAGGTGGCTGGAGATCATTGCCTATAGCATCAAGAAAGGTTTCTTAATAAATCCAACCATAGTGTTTAAACACCACCTCGGGCAGCCTTAAGAAAGAAACATATGATGGCGTAATGCATTATATTTCACCTTTGTTGGCTGCGCAGACAAACGGAAAGTTTTTTTCTTGAAAACTAATGCTGTTTTGCAGTACCGCAGTAACTCTAATAACTGCTGTTGATATATAATGTAAATACAGTCGGCCTACTGCTTACGTTATTTAGTGTCAAAATGTATGTTATTTAACAGCCATAATCATAAATTCATGAAGAATATTTTTTATATGACATAAAGTGAGTGATTTATACGTTCATTCTTAAAAGCTGTCAGGTAGAGCTGTTGAGGGCCAAGACACTTATAAGTGACCTGTGAGACTGAAATGGGACAAGAGGTTGGATCAGTCCCTTATGGTCTTACTGCTAGAAATTGCTTATTACATATTATTTATTCAGTCCCTAGACCTATTACTTCCTTTATTGCACTGTTCGTCACATTTTCCATCACACTTAGATTTACTAGACCTATAAAGGAAGGATGGCTTTTTTTAAGATAGGGCTTGTATAATGCAGTATGATACGCTGGAGAATACGAAAGTAGGGGCAGATTACCTCGGTGTTCTGCCCCTTGAAGCCTCAATAACTTACTAACTAAAACAAGAATATAATTTAAGTCAGTGGAATATCTAATATATCCTCACTTCAAGTTGAGCTGGGCTGTAAATTTACATTATTTGTTATTAATTTTGTTGAAGCGTAAGATAACACCTCAGAAATTAATGATTAATTTTTGTCTCTAGGTTATAAAAGAAGAAACCCATGATGACGAGAGGGATGCAAATACAAATCATCCAAATGAGTAAGTAGACAACAAAATATGGTTTTGTTTTGTGAATGCAAACTAACAATGTTGGCTTTGAATAAGTTATCCTCTTTTTATATTGGTCATTGAACATATTTATTTGTGTTATTGTCTGACACAAGTGGATAATTATATTAAGTTTTTATTTATCAGCCCAAGAACTAACCGTTCTTATTCAGAGTTTTCACTGTTGAACGTATTTCAAATTGTACCCAGTATGAATGTTTATGAGAAGATGAATTCTGCACTTATAAGCTATTTGTGATGGGAACTGTTTCTGATGTGTGTAAAGCCCTATCACTTGTTGCAGTGACCAGAAAAGATCGTGTCTTGTGAGTTTGTAAGGGGAAAACCACTACTTTGAACTTCACCTATTGTGTTCCTGTATCTAGGGGATTTATTTTCAATTTCATAGCTGTCTTGCGTTGCTGATTAACCCTAATCTGTGAATATAAACAGATTCTTTCTCACCCGATGGTTCTATAGGTAGTAAATAAATGAAAGGTCAATCACAAGTTATCTAAGCCACAAAATAAAACAATACAGTATACCGAAAAATATAATTAAGTATATACAATGAATTGAAATGGTACAATACAAAAGCACTCATGACAATGAGACCATTACTCTCGTTTTCAGTGCGGTACAGAATCCCTGTTGTAATACAATATACTGAACCTTGTGTGGCAGAACCCCCGCCATTCTAAAAGTGGTTTTTCTTTGTATCCCCACTTCTACTCTAAGCAATTGCTGGGATGGTACCTACATGTGAAAAATGGTTCCATTTTAAGTGTGTAGGTATGAACGATGAAGTAACTGTAACAGATGCCTGGAAGTGTAATGACTGTGACGTTGTTGTCGTTTCAAGCGAGGAAATGAAACGCAAGGAAGATATGATTGTGCAGTTACAGAAAGAGCTCGAACAGGCGAAAATAATCATAAAGGAAGTAGAAGATGAAAACAAAGTCCTAAAAGACATTCTTAGAGAAGAAGAAAATTCGAAAGGCAGCTGGGCCACAGTGACGAAGGGGGACAGAGTAAAAAAGCCTCAACGAAAAATTGAAAGCAAACTTGTAGCAGTGCGTATATTAGGGGACTCAATGATCCGATTCAGTGCAGAAGAGTGCAGGAAGCAAGGAGCAGCCGTTGAATGCTACCCGGGAATAAGGATAGAACAAATGGTTCGCCAGATAGAAGACAGAGATGAAGAAAGGGAAGAAAAAGTGGTAGTGCTAAATGTAGGAACAAACAATTTAAGGAGCTCAAGATCCGCGGATCACATAATGGGGGAAATATGGGACTTAGGTATGGCTGCAAGAAAAGTGTTTAAAAAAGCAAAAGTTGTGATAGCTGAAATTGTAAGGAGAAAGGACACGCAAATCGAGTACATGGACTCGGTAAATGAAAACATTGACTGGGTCTGCAATCGGTTGGGTCTCGGATATTTCGATCCAAATTGCTGGATAGATTGGAATGATTTGGGACGTGATGGTGTCCATTTGAATAGACGTGGTTCACGGAAGATGGCAACTCTCCTGTGTAATGTGGTGCGCCATTTCGGGCAACAGGAACACTAACGAGGCGGATTAGAGGTGAACAAACGCAACAGCACGCAACGGGGGTTACAGCAGCTTTCGAAGGGTGTACGGAGAGAGGTCAACTATCCCAACTAACGGGACGGGTGGGTGGTGAACCACCCCAACACCGCAGCCTGGAGGCGGCAGCAGATCTCCAAGGACATTCTCAGACAGGTAAGGTTCTAAGATTTCTTCAGGTCAATTGTCAAAGTATTGTGAACAAAAGTATACAATTTTCGACTTTGATTGAATTACACAAGCCCGATGTAGTCATCGGAACGGAATCTTGGCTATCAGATCATCATCATCATCATCAAATTCCAGCTCCAGTCGCCCGGGTGCTGTTAACGAGCCCTCGCCACCTTTTCCTGTCCATGAATAGTTGGTCTTCATGGGTCCTTCTCCAGTCTAGCCCTTTGTCTTCAAGATCATCCTTGATTTGGTCCAACCATTTCTTCTTTGGTCTTCCTACTGGTCTTTTTCCTGGGATAATCTTGTTGAAATAAGCTTTTGGTGTCCTCTTATCTCCCATTATTTGACGATGCCCATACCATCCTAATCATTGCTTCTGCAAATATTTTGTAGCACTGATATCTATGCCGGCCTCTGTCCTGTTTGTTTCGTTCCTTACTTTGTCTCTCCTTGTCCTTTGAAGCATTGTTCTTATAAACTTCATTTCGGATGCCTGAATCCTACTTTCTTCTCTTCTGGACAGGGTGCAAGTTTCTACTCCGTAAGTTAGAATTGGGATGTAGTATGTCTTAAACAGTATATGTTTACACTTTCTGGGCACTTTATTATCCCACAGTAGTGTTCTAACTTGTGCATAGAAGGAGGCTGCATTACTAGTTCTATTTGTTATTTCACTGTTGTTGTTATCCTTACACACTGTGCTACCAAGATATTTAAATTGATCAACAATTTGTAGAGGCTGATTATTCAGGTAAATGGTTGCATTAGACAATCCTGTTGTCATCACTACTGTCTTACTTTGGCTGATTTTCAACCCATACTCCTTGCACAGCTTATCCCATGAATCCAGTTTTTCTTGTACCTCTCTGGCACTTTCTCCCCAAATCATGACGTCATCTGCAAAGACAAGGGCATTTGTTTCATTACCCTGTTCTTCTTTTATTCTCTTCATGATTATGTCCATCACTGTGATGAATAGTAATGGAGACAGTGAACTTCCTTGTTGGACTCCTTGTTTTGTTGTGAACCATCTGCTTTCCCCATTACCTATTCTTACACATGCCCTTGTGTTCTCATACAGCATTTTGATCTTGTTTATCAAGCCTTTTGGGACATTGTGCCTTTCTAAACATTCCGAAATTTTTGATCTTGCAATTCTATCATAAGCTTTTTCTCTATCTAGAAATACCATTACTAATTCTTTCCCTTTTTCAAGATGTTTCTCAATAAGAATTCTTGCAGCAAAGATCAAGTCAATAGTACTCCTTCCTGGTCTAAAGCCATGTTGTTGTTCTTCTAAAGCCTTTTCTAAGTGTGTGCGTAGTCTTTTCGCAATTATTTTTTCCAAGATCTTTAGACCATGGGATAACAAAGTAATTCCACGATAGTTCTCACACTTTTTCCGGTTTCCTTTTTTAAACAATGGCACTATTACACCTGTAGACCAGTCATCAGGGATCTTATTGTCCTTCCTTATAGCATGTAATACTCTGTACAACCAATGTATCCCATTAATTCCTGCTGCTTTTATCATGTCTGAACTTACTTCATCAACTCCAGTGGATTTCCCTTTGATCATGGCTTCTTCCACTTCAGACCAGGTTGGGGGTGGTTCTTGGTGGTTTTCATCATTGGCCCCTAAATTGATGTTCGTGTCCCCACTGTCATTATTAGATGCATCATTAAACAGTTGATCAAAATACTGTCCCATTAATTTCCTGTTTTCTTTTATGCTTCTTATCACTTCTCCATTATTTCCTTTCAAAGCTGTAACTGATTCCTGATGTCTTTTATTGTTTTTCACCGTTTTATATAGTAATTTCTTATTACCTTGTGTATCTTCCTCCAGTTTCTTCGCAAATTCATCCCAAATCTTATCCTTCTCTTCATTAATTATTCGTTTAACTCTTAATTTGTGCTCTCGATATTCTTGAGCAAGTGATCTGATTTTATCCTCATTTCTGTCATTCTTTTGTCTCTCCACTTCTAATTTTCTCTTTACTTTGTTCCTTAATTGAATTATTGTCTGACTTCCTTATTCCACCAGGCAGTCTCTTTATGTCGAACTTTACTACTTGTTTTGCCACATAATTCTCTAGCTTCTTCAACTAAGACATTTCGAAAATTTTGCCACACTTCCTCTGCACTTTTGGTATCAGTTTTTGGAACTTTTCCTAAAATTCTTCTCTGAAATTCCTCACGTTTGTCAGATTTCTCCAGTTCCCAGACCTTGATCTTTGTTTCTTTTTCATCTTATAATTAATCAGTTTAACACCAGTTATACTAACTAGAACAAGCCTATTGTCACCGTCGAGACTTTCACTGGGAACGACTTTGACATCCACAACTTGTTTTCCTGCTTCACCCGCTGTTATTACAAGGTCTATCATTGATCTATGTCTTCCATCCCAGCTGTATCTAGTTACTTTATGGCTTTCTCTCTTCTTAAACCAGGTATTTTGAATTTGAAGACTATTTCGAATGCACATATCAAGCAGGTCTTCCCCTTCTAGATTTCTGTTTCCATAACCAAATGTGCCAATCACTCTTTCTACACCCTCCCTTTTGCATCCCACCTGAGCATTTAAGTCACCTATTATCATAATGTTCTCCTTATCCAATTGGCTCTCAAGCTGTTCCAGGAACTTCTGTTTCTCTTCATCCTTGCACCCCGTTTGTGGGGCATAAACCTGCACTAGGTTTGGGATTTTTTCGTTTGATGGTACCTCTAATCTAATGATTCTGTCGCTAATATATTTAATATCTGCAACAGCATCTCCTTTCTTTCTTAGAATAAAGCCCACGCCATTATGTGACCCTTTCCATTTACCACACCAGTAAAGGGTATATCCTCCTCTTAAAATTTTCTTCCCTTTCCTTTTCCATTTGGTTTCGCTCTGACCTAATACATCCAGCTATCAGATGAGCTAGGAAATAATGAATTCTTCCCGGCTGGCTTCATTGTGTACAGGAGAAATCGATTAAAGAGAGGGGCAGGTATTTTTATTTGCGTAAAAATGACTTGACATCACAATTAGATTGGATAGATGAGGAATACGAAGCGCTCGGCACAAAACTTCTTAGAACCACTGACGGTAAGATACTAAGAATAATTGGTGTCTACAGATCTCCAAACGAAAACACCGACATCCTTTGCAAGCTAATTAGCATTTGTTTAGAGCTTGGGCCAGACAAAGATCTTATCTTTGCAGGGGATTTAAATCTCCCAAGTATCGATTGGTCAGGTGATAAAATGCTAGGGGGGAGGGAACAACAAATAGCGAACTCATTCATACAGGAGTGCGGACTTTCACAAGTAGTGGAAATACCCACCAGGGGTAGAAATATACTAGATGTTTTCCTCATTAAGCCTGTGGACAATCTGATCAGTGTTGAAAATATTCCGGGAATTAGTGACCACCAGGCTGTCGAAATGTTATTCCATTGGGAACTGGAACGCAGCCAAGATATTAAAGAAATGTTTGTTTGGAAATACAATAAGGCGGACACTTTAGGTTCTCAAAATTACTTAAAAGTAAATTTTCCTCGATGGTCATCGACTGGCGCTAGCGTAGAAGATGTGTGGTTAAATTTTAAAAATATTATTCATACGGGCCAATCGCTATACGTTCCAAAATATAGAGTGAAGGGAAACTAGGATCCAGAATACTACAATTCACGGGTTAGAATTCTTAAGAGAAAAGCTAGAAAAATACACAACAGACTAAAATCAAATAGGAACTATTACAGACATTACCAACTAATTATCAAGGAATTGAACACAGAAAAACGTAAGGCACACGATTCTTATATGAAGACTATGCTAAAACCGGGAAATACAAATACTTTTTGTAATTATCTTAGGAGACGGAAAAAGAACAGAGATGACATTATGTCTTTGAGGGACTCGGAAGGAAATCTTGTCACAGGAAACCCACAAAAAGCTGAAGTGCTTAATGAGTGGTATTGTAGCGTTTTTACTGCGAAAGCTAGCATGTCCGTTTCTTCAAAATTAAAGGAAAATACATTTAAACCATTCACTATTCAAAACAGGGAGGTTAGAAAAAACCTGAAGAAAATCAAAAAATTCAAGTCAGTAGGACTCGATGAGGTGTCGGGCGACATTCTCAAGATAGGCGGAGAACAAATAATTCCCTTCCTTAGGGTATTGTTCACAGTCTCTCTGAACAATAGGTCTGTCTCGTCTGACTGGAAGAAAGCTATTGTAGTTCCAGTTTATAAAGGAGGGTACAGAACCATGACGGGTAACTATAGACCAGTGAGTCTGACAGCAGTAGTTTGTAAACAAATGGAACAAATAATTGCAGATTATATAAGGGAATTTTGGGAGAAAAATAACTGGTTGTATGATAGACAACACGGATTCAGGAAAGGATATTCATGTGAATCACAGGTGGTGGGTTTTTGTCAAGATATAGCAGAAGTCATGGACACAGGAGGCCAGGTGGACAGTAATCATTGACTTAGCTAAGGCTTTTGACATGGTTCCACATGACCTCCTGTTACATAAGCTTGCAAATTTGGGTCTTGATGAAAGAGTGGCATTCTGGATCCGGGACTTTCTCCAAAACAGAACCCAAACAGTCAAAGTTGGGGGAGTATTTTCGAAAGAGACAAAAGTCACCTCTGGAATTCCACAAGGAAGTGTAGTTGGGCCATTGTTGTTTCTTCTATATCTAAACGACCTGGCAGAATATGTTAAATCGGACGTCAGACTATTAGCTGACGACTGTGTAATATATAGAAAAGTCAAAAATCAAGTTGACACTGCGCTCCTCCAACAATACTTGGAACGTATAGAATGCTGGGTTATCCGAAATAACATGAGGATAAGTACATAAAAAGTAAATGCCTGTCTTTTACTAACAGCAGAAAAGGGCAATAGATGATTATAAATTAGGAAACGAAATTATTCCTCGAGTGGAGTCATGCAGCTATCTCGGGATTGCCATAAATAAAAGATTAAACCGGGGTGAGCACGTTCAGAGCGTTGCTAATAAGGCACAAAAGTCATTATACTTTGTTATGAGAAACATGAAGGGTAGCAGTATTCAGGCCAAAGAATTGGCTTACAAATGTCTTGTGAGACCAATTTTGGAATACGCCACGAGTGTGTGGGAGCCCTACCAATCAACTCTAACGAAAAAATTGGAGATGGTGCAAAGGAAAGCTGCAAGATTCGTACTTGGCAAATTCTCCCAAACTGATAGTGTCTCTGACATATTCAAGTCATTGGGTTGGGAATCCCTACACAGCAGAAGACATAAAAGAAGACTCCAGGAGATGTACAAAGCATACACAGGGGAGCCGGCCTGGTATGAGTTGCGAAACAGAATGCATGAGCCAGATTATATGGGTAGGAGAGATCACGAATACAAAATTAGGCCCATCATTCAAAAAACAAACTTTGCTAAGTATTATTTTATAAACAGGGGTATTCAAAGATGGAATGAGTTACCTGAAGAAGTCTTGGAACCTTTTCCTAACAGTTTAAAAGCTTTCAAGAAGAAATTAAAGATTGCATTTAGGGAACCCAGAGACATTGTGGAGAGAAGTTGAGTTATAAGCAGCATGTAAAGATCTTGTTACCACCAGGTTTTGCCTAACTGTAACAGTACCTATTAATAAATAAATAAATAAATTAAGGTCACGGCCGCCTCCTACCCAAACCTTTGCACCAATTACAAATACACTGGTATAGCCATCACAATGACACAGGTTATGATTTATGTAGAAAGGTCTCAATGACCATGATATCGTAAAGCACTTAATGAATCATCATTAAACCACAAGAATGTACTGTTCGACTGGCATATCAAGGGTGACAAAAGTTTGTTTTCAGGAAGTACAATATTATGCCTAAATCTAGCAAAGTAGGAGCTGACAGATGGGAAGATTATTGTACATTAATTTGATGATTCATGCTTCTGACTCGAGTAATTTACAAGATAATGTAACGACAGACAAGTTTTATTCAGCAGAAGCGTAGGATTAAGGGAGTCTTCACTACGTATTGGACTGATGTCGGAAGATAGAATAAAGAAAGAGAAGGGATCGTTCGTGGCATTTTTAGACTTAGATAAGACTGTTAATTTCTTTGATTGGAGTAAATAATTTGTCATTTTAAAAAGAATTGGATAAAATTGGGCGATTAGAGTGTGTATACAATCAATACGGAAACCAGTTGGCAGTTATTACTCGTACCTTTCAATCTATTTATTTAGCAAATAATGAAGGAAACGAGAACGAAATGGATAGTAGAAATAAAGGATCATGTCGATTCATATATTTACTAACTACAATGTTATTCTAACCAGTATGAACTTATTGCCGAGAAAAGAATTTGTGATAAGATCGATGTATACAAACAGAAATAATGAAATACAGGTGAAAGAAGTGAAACATCGGAAACAATTGGAAGAGTACAATCGCCACCACAGAGAAGATGTAGTAAAAGTTAGGAAGCGGGTTGGGGACAGAAATCACAAGAGTTGCTTCAAACGGGAAATAACATTTTGATTAACAAACAGTGTAAACAGTGATAAGAGAGTGTTGTAAAAATCTACTAATTTAGTAGTGATATCAATATGAAGGGTCTCTAAACTTCTCAAAGCAGAGTAGTGTGAGGGAAGGGGTAACCCGTGGCCAATTACAAGCATTGGCAGTAGTTAAGAATATAATCAAGCTCAAAGCTTATATGAAGAAAAATGATTGCTGAGCTCGAAAGGAAAAACGAATTCTCTGACATGAAATGCACTAATAAGAGATTAGACACAGTCTTCATTACGAAAACACAATAATCAAGATGAATTGATTGAGAGAGACCTTCGGTAGCTGAGCGAACTATACCAGCGACACTCATCTAAAGAGATCATAGACCTGGCAAACAAGTAGCGTAGCAAGTTTTGGTAAGAGCAAAACATACGAAAAAAATACCTGCCCAAGTTCACGAGGCGCATCTCAAGTTGCTGCCATCAGTGAAGATCAAGTACAAGAATAGTAATTAATTGGGGTAGCTGTTGAGAATAAACGCTCAAACACTAAATGAAGAGAGACTATAAAATACGGAACAGGGCGCTGCCGTGGCAACATAATTAAAGATATACCACTGATATAAGTTAAAAGCAATTTGATTGCTGATTTTGCCACAATACAAAATCTAGCAGTTGCTAGCAACTACATAGTTTGTCTCAGATCAAGATTGGACTTAAAGAAAAATTATAAAAAATCGCAAATATTGCATAGACTAGATTAGATAAGTGAGAATATCACAAGTGAACGTGCCCAATTTGACACAATGAAGATTTACTAGAGTTAAGATTGTTAAAAAATTTGCTAATCCAAACAACTGGGCAACAGCAGGAATCGCCGAGAAAACTTGAAATACCATTTATAAAAAGACTTGCAACAGGGCCTAGGCGGTTCAAGCATGAAACAGGGCTTCGACGGTAAAAGTTGCAATAAATTTAAAGTATTTAATCCTAGAGAAAGCGATCCAAGGGACGAAATTGACAAATACCAGTGAATGTATGCAGAAATGACCGTTAATTACAAATTCAATAAGTAGTTCCGTGAAGAACTATACAGCCTATTTTCATATATCCTACTTATGTTAATTGCCACTATCAACATACACAATTTCAGTTTGATTGCTATAATAGATTCGTAGATATTGAGAACCGACTAAATATTTCGGATGGTCGCCATGTTGGATTTTATATATGTAGGTTCTAGAGTTATGTACTGTTACATTAAGATTATTGTGTACGTGTAGCATTCAAACTTCAATCCCATGGTTTGGACACAAGAAGTAACAAGGAGATTTTAAAATTTCGCACAGCTGCCATCATGTGGTTATGGAAACAATTGAAACAAATTAAATGTCAATGGATTAATATTCGTATAAGGATTTACTGTACCAAGTTTCACTGCACTCGGATGGTTAAATTGCTAGAAACGTCCAGGTGAATATTTATACTTCGCGTCACCGCCATGTTGGATTTGTGATCACCAGGTTATTTAATGTCCTATAGGTGACCTTAAGTTCATGGCCCCTGGAAAAGGGATGAGTAGTTAGCACCCCAACTGGGAAAAGGGGGATTGGAATTCGGGCACACAGTGAAATTTAAATAGAGCGATGAGGAAGAGACCAAATATTGATAACCAAGGTTTGATACATTTATTTGATTTGTGAAGTAATAACAAACATTTTCATTTAGAAGAATAATTAAAAGAAGCTAATAAAAAATGCAAGGTTTCTCCAGGAAACTTAGAATAAAGAAGAATTATAATAAAAATGCATAAAAAGGCCATATAAAGGCGATTAAAAAAGTATGTTTAAGAAAAATATCTAAAAACAAGCAAGAAGCAAGAAAAAAGGCTTAGCCTTGAAAAATGTATAAACCAAGTGAAGGTAGTTCACGTTACCAATAATTCGATACTTTGGTACTTAGTATTTGGCCCGCAGGAAGCGGGTTGTGATCCAAACGAAGGCTTCCTCTAAGCTGCCTCGGCATGCGTTCCGAGAAAGATGGATGGTGGCTCCATTGGCGAATTGCACCCCGCAGGAACAGACCTCTTGGTAATGATCTGTCCGGCGGTTTATAATCAATTGTAGTTTCTCATCGCCAAGTTGTAGTGAGCTAGCGGGCTGACTTGGTTGCTGAGGTGAAGGTCGTTGACTCATGCCTCGTCCAGCATGACAGAGTCCGAGTGATGAAGCATGCCGCCTGGCAAGGTTCCAGCCACTCAATGTTTACTAACAGGGCCTTCCCAAGAAGGGCCTTGCTGTGGAACGGCAGGCAGCCGTGGTCAGACTGGTTCAAGCAGGAAGATGTAGACAAGGCCGGAGAACGGCGAAGCGGAGAATTTATAGTGGAAATGACGACAGCGCGTCGAACAATCCAGAATGAAGGCGGAGCGACAAACAGCCAATCAGCGCACAGCCCAAGCACATTGCGACGGTTGCCGCTGAGATGAGCACAGTACCTCATGAAAAAGTGTGACAGTATGGTGCGTCTAGAAAGACACTTCAGAAAAAGGTGAGTTGACAAGAATAATAAAGAACAACAATTCAAATGAAACGTAAGTTAAGTAAATAATCAGAACACCGTGTTCATACTGCAATTATAACGGAAAAAAAATAATGGGGCAAAATTGAACGAGTGTTTCAAACCGTGCGGGAAACATAGCCACAAAAAAAAAACATTCGCAAAAGCGAACATGCTGGGAGGGGCGAGAAAAAATTGCAGTAAGAAGTCGCAGAAGTTAGGTCTCGCGTGGCAAAGAAGCAATCACAGTGATTGGCCTGAGAAACTGGCCAGCAGAAGTCCGCAGTTTTACCACGCGAATCCTACCATCTCTGCCAGGAAAGCACTCAACAATCCTACCCAAATTCCAGACAAGAGGGGGACTAGGGTCTTTCAAAAGGACCAAGTCCCCAATCTGAAGGTTAGAGCAGGAAACACGCCATTTGCCACGCTGCTGAAGCAAACCGAGGTATTCCAACCTCCAGCGGCGCCAAAAATTGTTGCGCAAACTTTCAATTTTGCGCCAAGAAATGGCTAAAGAAGATGGAGAATTAGAATATAATAAAGATGGGGAGGCAGTCAATGGACCACCGATAAGAAAATGGCCCGGCGTTAATGGTAGAAGATCTGAAGGGTCATTAGATAAGGGTGATAAAGGACGAGAATTAATTATGCCCTCAATAAAAATAATTAAGGAGTTAAACTCTTCATGAGATAGGGGGGTGTGGCCACAAACACGTCTAAGGTGTTTCTTGGTGAGTTTCACACAAGACTCCCACCGTCCACCTTGATGGGGCGCATAAGGGGGGATGAAGTGCCACTTGAAATTTCTCTGGTGAGCATAATCAGTAATCCTTTCCAGCGCTGCATTTTGAGTAAGAGCTCTCTTAATTTGCTCAGAAGCTCCGATAAAATTTTTAGCATTGTCGGAGAATACTTCTGAAGGAAGCCCTCGGCGAGCAGAAAATCTGGCAAAAGCTGCCAAAAAATAAGCAGTAGAGGCGTTGGTAACTAGTTCTAAGTGTACTGCTCCGGTGACCATACATACAAACAGCGAAATATAGAGTTTTCCACAAATACATCTTTTGGCCTCAGGAGAATTTTTTCTGTAAACAAAAGGCCCGGAATAATCCACCCCCGTAAAGGCAAAAGGTCTAGCAGGCGCAGATCTAAAGTTGGGAAGATCACCCATGAGCTGAGTGGTAATTTTAGGGTTGGATTTAAAACATGGAATGCACTTCCGGATAACAGAGGTAACTTCATGGACTCCGTTTATGGGCCAATACCTTTCCCGAATGATGGAAAGTAATGTACGGGTTCCAGCATGAAGATGCTGGTAATGATACTGACGAATGATTAGAGAAGTGACATGATGCTTTGAAGGAAGAATAATTGGGTGTTTTTTATCCTCAGAAAGATCAGCCAAAGATAAACGTCCTCCCACTCTTAATAAACCATCAGCATCCAAAAAGGGGGCGAGTGAGGATAGCCTACTCGATTTCTTGAGGGATTGACCTTGAGACAACACCTGACATTCTTCAGAGAATATTTCTTGTTGAGTAAGCCATAAGATTTTTGTAGTGGCTAAACCTAATTCAGAAAGGGTTAAATATGGCTTAGGAAAAAGAGGTTGTTCTACCACAAAATATTTCCAACGAAGGAGATAAGCCATAACCCTCACCAATTTATGAAAAGAGGAATATCGCTGCAAGAGAAGGGGAGAGTCAGAAACGAAAAGAGAAGATCCAGTAATCTTACCAACATCTGGCAAGTCTGATAATTTCGGAAGAGGAAAATTTGGCCAAGTGGAAGGTTCTTGTAGAAGCCAAGAAGGACCGTGCCAGTATAATGTCAGGTTAGCCAACATAAGAGGGGAACATCCCCGAGAGATGACATCTGCAGGATTCTCCTTGCCAGATACATGATGCCATTGTTCAAAGTTAGACAGTTGTTGTATTTTGGACACTCTATTAGCTACAAACACCTGCCAATGCGAGGAGGGTTTGGCAATCCATGCCAAGGTGATGGCTGAGTCACTCCAAAAGTAAGTTTTGCTAAATCGGATTTTCAAAGATTGGCGGATTTTGACCGATAATTCAACCGCCAGAAGAGCAGCACAAAGTTCCAGTCGTGGCAAGGATAAGGATTTAAGAGGAGCCACCTTTGACTTAGCGCAAATTAAATTGGAAAAGAAATATGACTGGTCAAAATTGCGGCAAACAATATACGCACAACACCCATAAGCTTTCAATGAGCTATCGGCAAAGATGTGAAGTTCATATCCTCCACAGGAGGGAAAGGGAATAATCACTCGCGGGATAATGACATTGGAGAGATCTTCCAAGCTATTTCTATAAGAAATCCAATTTTTTTGCAACTCGGAAGGAACTGGTTCATCCCAACCAGTTTTCAAGGACCAAAGGTCTTGCATGAAAAGTTTTGCGGTGACGATAATTGGCGCCAAAAATTGGAGAGGATCAAATATTTTTGCAATCTCAGACAAAATTTGCCGCTTAGTTTGCGGTTTGATGTCACTGAGATTAATTTTGAAAAATAAAAAATCCTTTTGAGGACTCCAATAGATGCCTAAGGTTTTGATAGAATTACTTTCTTGAAGAAGCTCTACTGAGTCGTTATAGACTGAAGTTAATGGAAATTTGGAAAGAAATTCTTCCGAATTAGAGTTCCACTTGCACAAGGAAAATCCGCCTCCCAAAAGCAAAGCTGTCAAATCTTTAGTGACCTGTAGTGCTTCAGATACTGACTCAAAGGAATGAAGAAAATCGTCAACGTAAAATGATGATTTTAACACTTCAGAAGCCTTAGGAGAATACAACGGGCCATCCTGTTCAGCAAGTAATTTCAACGTACGTATGGCTAGAAAAGCAGAGGGCTTTAGTCCATAGGTTAAGGTTTTTAGCCGAAAAATCTTGACAGGTTTAGTAGGCTCGTCGCGCCAAAGAATTCTCTGAAGGTCGCACTGTTGTTGATCGACCAAAATCTGCCTATACATTTGCTTGATATCAGATATCACTGCGATAGGGAACAAGCGAAAATTCATCAAGACAGAAGAAATGTCAGATTGAATAGGAGGGCCTGATAATAATGTGTCATTCAGAGAAGTTCCATTGGCATCCAAAGCAGAGCCATTAAAGACCACCCTTATGTTTTCCTTTAAAATCTCATTCTTCCAAACTGGATGATGATTGAGGTAAATGACTTCAGATGGGGTATAAGAAGCCTCATCTTTCTTGGTAACAACCTCCATGTGATCAAGTGCCTCATATTCCTCCATAAACGTGGAGTATTGAGCTTTAACAACAGGGTCACGTTTAAATTTGTTTTCCACAGCATAGAGTGCTCTAAGAGCCCTAGGGTGCGTTTCAAATAAAAGAGGTGGATTATCCACTCGGGGCATTGTTACAACAAATCTACCCTCTGAATTGCGTTTGGTTGTTTCACGAAACAGTTTTTCACACATTTCATTTTCAACCGAGGAAGGTGAAACTGAATCTATAGTTTCGATTTTCCAAAATCTTTCTAAGTTGTAATCGAGACTTGTATTGACAAAATGACATTGAGAGAAATTTTGAAACGACTTACGAGGGACCTGACCCGTTACTAACCAACCTAGCTTGGTATGATGAACAAACACTCCAGGTGATATTTTAACCTTAGAGCTAAGGAGACATTGCCAAAATACTTGGGCACTGAGAAGTATGTCTACCGGGGCGCTCGTATTAAATGTTGGGTCCGCCAACTGAATGTTATGAGGAAATTGCCACTTTCTAATTTCAAAAGAAGTACTAGGGGTATTACTGCCAATAGTATCAATGGCAAGGCAATTCAACTGAAATGTTGTGTTAGAATTAACAGCATCTTTGATGTGAACACGAACAAAATGCAAAGATTTAACATTGCTATTGTTAATACCGGTAACCTGAATTAATGTAGGTTGCTTGGGAAGACCAAGTTTCTTAATGAGACGCTCACTTATGAAGTCATGGGTGGCGGCATTATCCAATAGGGCACGTGCTTCAAGCCATCTACCAGAAGAGTCTTGAACTTTTATTAACACGGTTGATAGTAGCACCTGGGAACTACGAATTGAGCTAGAGCTCTGAGTATAAGATTGCGCATTAGCTCCTGGGGATGCATCTTTAGAACATCCAGGGGAAGGAGCCTGACGTGGCTTTTCAAACCTATGAAGCAAGGTATGATGTTGAGCCTTGCAATGGGAGCAAGTATTTTTGGATAAGCAATCAGGCACCATATGCCTAGTTGACAAACAGTTATAGCAATATCTTTTTTGAGCTATTAATTTGCGTCTTTCATCGGTAGAAAGGGCTTTAAAGGCAACGCAGGAATATAGCCTGTGAGGTGCTTTACAGAGAATACAATCCGTTGAGTTATGCTGAACAGTAAAGACAGCAGATTTGTTTATTTTGGCACCGACTGGTTTCACAACATTAGATTTGTTATCTGCACTTCCTGACATATGACAGGCTACGGCTGACAAAACCTGACATCTATTATTCATAAACGTAAGCAATGAGCCATAAGTATATGAAGTGTCATTTGTTAATTCCCTTTCCCATGCCTTTAAAGTTGATGAATCAAATTTAGAAGTAACCAAGTGAACTAAGAATAGATCCCAGTGCTCGACCGGTTGATTCAACCGTGCCAATGCTCTGACGTGTAGTTGGACCGTGTCACTTAAGGCTCGCAGTGTTGACAAGCTGTCAGCTCGCAATGCGGGCAGGTTAAATAAGGCTTGAATGTGCCTCTGTAAACATAATTTTTCATTGCCATAACGGCCTTTAAGAAGCTCGATAGCAATGTTATAGTTTTCTCCTGTTAAGGGAAGTTCTCTTATAAGTTGAAGGGGTGGCCCCTGCAAAATGGATTTTAAGTAATGAAATTTCTGAATTTCCGGAAGTGTGGCATTATTATGTACTAATGAACTGAACAATTCAAAGAATGATTGCCACATCTCTTCCTTTCCTGAAAAATGCGGAATTTCAATTTTAGGTAGCAATGGTTTGATACCATTCCCATGGTCGCTAATTCTTCCTTGAGTTTCCTCTACCTTCAACGCCAGGGTCAAAGTTCTTACTAATGCCACAGCCTGAGCGTGTGTATCAAAGTAATTACTCTCTACTTCTTCCCTATCTGATTGATGTTCTGGACTTTTGATTTCAATTTCAAGTTGCACGAGATCATATTTCTCGTACGCCTGTTCAAAAGCTTTTAAACGCTGAGATATAATATCAAGATTTTGTTCCTCTTTCGGTAGAGTGGCTAGATATTTTTGAAAACGGGTAAGTTGACCTTTGTAGGCCGCCCGAGAGTTTAACAGTTTATCGTCTATTATTACTGGCATGGCTGGGAGGTTGGAATAACTCACCTACCAAAGCTGCTTGCGGCACCAGACGGACCTGCTTTCCAGAAAGAAACCAGTTATGGAGTAAGCTGGGATTGTCTCCCCTTTCCTGCAGATCTCCTGCGCTAGCCACGATATACTGAAATGTATAAGGCAAATATTAGATTACACAAGTTCTGTTTTTTTTTTTTGAATAGAATTTGTGGTCTCAGAATAAAGGTTCTGGGTTCGATCCCGGGTTTGAGGTACCATGGAAAAGGGGTGAGTAGTTAGCACCCCAACTGGGAAAAGGGGGATTGGAATTCGGGCACACAGTGAAATTTAAATAGAGCGATGAGGAAGAGACCAAATATTGATAACCAAGGTTTGATACATTTATTTGATTTGTGAAGTAATAACAAACATTTTCATTTAGAAGAATAATTAAAAGAAGCTAATAAAAAATGCAAGGTTTCTCCAGGAAACTTAGAATAAAGAAGAATTATAATAAAAATGCATAAAAAGGCCATATAAAGGCGATTAAAAAAGTATGTTTAAGAAAAATATCTAAAAACAAGCAAGAAGCAAGAAAAAAGGCTTAGCCTTGAAAAATGTATAAACCAAGTGAAGGTAGTTCACGTTACCAATAATTCGATACTTTGGTACTTAGTATTTGGCCCGCAGGAAGCGGGTTGTGATCCAAACGAAGGCTTCCTCTAAGCTGCCTCGGCATGCGTTCCGAGAAAGATGGATGGTGGCTCCATTGGCGAATTGCACCCCGCAGGAACAGACCTCTTGGTAATGATCTGTCCGGCGGTTTACAATCAATTGTAGTTTCTCATCGCCAAGTTGTAGTGAGCTAGCGGGCTGACTTGGTTGCTGAGGTGAAGGTCGTTGACTCATGCCTCGTCCAGCATGACAGAGTCCGAGTGATGAAGCATGCCGCCTGGCAAGGTTCCAGCCACTCAATGTTTACTAACAGGGCCTTCCCAAGAAGGGCCTTGCTGTGGAACGGCAGGCAGCCGTGGTCAGACTGGTTCAAGCAGGAAGATGTAGACAAGGCCGGAGAACGGCGAAGCGGAGAATTTATAGTGGAAATGACGACAGCGCGTCGAACAATCCAGAATGAAGGCGGGGCGACAAACAGCCAATCAGCGCACAGCCCAAGCACATTGCGACGGTTGCCGCTGAGATGAGCACAGTACCTCATGAAAAAGTGTGACAGTATGGTGCGTCTAGAAAGACACTTCAGAAAAAGGTGAGTTGACAAGAATAATAAAGAACAACAATTCAAATGAAACGTAAGTTAAGTAAATAATCAGAACACCGTGTTCATACTGCAATTATAACGGAAAAAAAATAATGGGGCAAAATTGAACGAGTGTTTCAAACCGTGCGGGAAACATAGCCACAAAAAAAAACATTCGCAAAAGCGAACAGCCCCTATGAACATTAAAAAATTCAGTTTGATTGCTATAATAGATTCGTAGATATTCAGAGCCGTCTAAATATTTTGGATAGTCGCCATGTTGGATTGTTAAATGTATAGGCCATAGAGTCATATACCATTAAAGGAAAATTATTACGAAGGTTCATTATTCAAAATTTTACTTCGATCGCATGATTACGACACAAGAAATAAAAACTTAATTTTAAAATTCGCACAGCCGCCATCTTTAGGTTATGTAAACAATTGAACTAAATTAGATACCAGTGCATTACAATGTGTATAAACATTTCCTGTGCCGGATTTCATTGCGGTTGGAACATTAAATCGCGAGAAAGGTCTATTTAAAATTTTCAAATTCGCTTGGCCGCCATGTTCGCTTTGTAGTTAACCGGTTTTTGAAAGTCTTATAGATGAACTTTCAGAAGTGCCCTTTATCTCCGTACAAAATTTGAAAGTGATACCGCTATTAGTTTCAGAGATATAGAATGCCGGTGAAATATTTCGCACATCCGCCATCTTGTGGTTATGTAAACAATTGAACGAAGTTAGATGTCTGTGCATTACAATGTGTATAAACATATACCGTATCACGTTTTATTGCGTTTGGTTGGTTAAATCGCGAGAAACGTCTATTTAAATGTCGCAATTTCGCGTGGCCGCCTTGTTGGTTTTGTAGTTACCAGTTTTTCAAAAGTCACGTAGATGAACTTCTAGTAGTTCCATTTACCACCGTAAAATTCCAGGGTGATATCGGGAATAGTTTCGAAGATATTGAATGCTGGTGAAATATTTCGCACAGCCGCCATGTTGGATTGGTGTGACGTAACAAAATTTCAAGGGCACGGTCGGAGTCATCCGGAATAGTGCTATGAACTTACGTAGTTTAATTGAAATCGCTCCAGCCGGTTAGAAGTTATTAGGGACACACACACACACACACACACGGACAAAAGGTGATCTCATAAGCCTATTTTTTCAAAATTGAAAATAGGCTAAAATGGGAGATATCTCTTGGATAGAACCTCAGATTTACCAAAATAAATACTACTAGGATTATTTTATATACTTCATTTCAATCTGTTATTAGAGGGTGAAAAGGGGAGGTAAGGAAATTAGGGTTTCTACACTCTCTGGTTTGTATATGGGTACCCAGATTATTTTTGGGCGCGATGCAGTTTTTAGTTTTGAAGTTGCGGATAAGGTTTCTCTTTCAAAAATGCCACTGATTAACATGGTGAATTATTTATGGGTTGAGAATTTCCCTAGTTTCAAAGCTATTTCAATCTAGAACATTGATGTAATAGCTTGAATTTGAGAGTCTCGTGATATGAGCAGTGTTGACGTATTAGACAGTTAGATACCAAGTTACAAAATTTCCAAGATGTGTCAAGTTATTGACTTTGACAGATTGCTGTTGTTTTTCTTTTATTCTTCAGTCTTTTGACTGGTTCGATGCAGCACTCCATGCCTCCGTGTCCTGAGCTAATCGTTTCATCTCTACGTAGCTACCACACCCTACATCTGAGGCAATCTGTTTAACATATTCTAACCTTTGTCTACCCCTACAGTTCTTGTCTTCAACCCTTCCTTCCATATTTAAGCTTGCTATCCCTGGGTGTCTTAGAACGTGTCCTACCAACATATCTCATCTCATCATTAGCAGTCGCCACATTTATCTCTCCTCTCCCACTCGTCTTATTGTCTCTTCATTGGTTTCCCTATGTACCCCCCTGATCTTCACCACTCCCCTGTAACACCACATTTCTCCTCTTTTCTTCTGCACCAATAGTGCAAGTTTCACTTCCATATAGTGCCACGCTTCAGACAAATGCTTTCAAAAATGACAGATTATGCACGAAAAGAGAGTCAATCTTCCGTTGCGACTGGTTAATAGTTGTACTTTTACATTTAGCATAGATTCCCTTGGTGGTGAAATTGATGTTTGACATCAACTAAATGATACCTTGCCGGCAAGATAAAAAATATAGCAGATTTGATTATTGCAAGTCTTATAAGAGCTTCATAGCTAGGTTGAAATAGAAATAGTAATAATTATAATAATGTTATTGGTATTACGTCCCTTTTAACTACTCCGGCTTTTAGAGACGCCAAGGTTAAAATAGTGAGTAGCTTATCTTTGCATGTTGGTTGGCTCACTGGCGTTGCTGATAGAGCAAATATCACCAGATGCCTTTCACAAAATATCGAACGAGTGACGACAGTCCCTTGTAGATAGACCAAGCTGGCTGCCCTTAGAAGAGTTACAATGGAGAAGGCTCCCGACTAGCGAGGCGTTCGAGGGGGAGAAAGGAGGGAGATAGAAGGAGGACTTCAGGGTCACAAACCTAGAAAACATAAATCTTTGAGGGACACACATTTGTTTTCTTGAGGCAGAGTCCAAATAATGTAGAAGTGTGTAGGTTGCAATCTGTAGAGGCCTAGTCGAAATTCCAAGCGTCATAAGTAGTCAGTGACAACGAGTTCTCACGTTGACCGCAGGAGATGAGAGAGTTCAGCTAAGTGCCGCGTGAGGGCACATAAAGGAGAAGTTTGATGATTTTGTTGAAAGAAAGGTAATGAATCTCGTTCACTAAAACACACTAAACACAAGCATGAGCAAAAGCACAAGGAGAGAGCAAAAACGCACAGATATCTCTATTGGTGGTTTTCACGGAATAAAAAGATAAGGGGTAACGAAAAACTCGAAAACCCAATACAAACTACGCAAGGTGTATATTCAAGGAATATACAACATCGATTGTCAGATGAAGCGCTAAAGGAAGTTGGTGCCTCCTGGTACTTGGGAAGCAATATGGACCAAACTAAAGAGATACATAAAAGATGGGTTGACATATGGTAACATCATATTATATAGATGCAGCTAGTGGGAAGACATGGTCTGGAGCGTGGTTCTGTAAGTATTCCTTCTGCAGGAAAGGGAAAATAGGAGCATTTGAATGTGGTGTTAATGGAGAATGTTGGAGATTGGGCGGCTAGATGGACTAAGAAATGAGGGCCAATGAGATGAATGGGGTTTGATGATTCTGTAGAATGGTAATGAAAGGAAGAGTTTGCTAGGGCTCACATTTAGGCACCAGGAATAGCAAATTTTCAGTAATAATGGAAGCAAGAGTAAAGGACCTGAACTTTAGACGTTAAGCAAGGTTAGAATATGTAAAATATATTGCTTCGGTTGTAGGGTTTAGTGGCAATGTAAAGACGAATTATTTATCTTAACAATGGCAGAAATGGAGTGCAGCATTGAACTCAAACATCATCGACAACAAAAACAAACATAACGACAAAAGTAAAGTATTCTTTTCACTCAGCATTTTAGCCGCTTTGCGAGAGATCAGCTCAATTATGTGCAAGAAGAGACGCTATTACATAAATATGCTCAGCGGTGATCGTAGGCGAAGGTCAGCAGATATGCGAAGGGTGTGAACATAAAAACCTTGTCCTTTATTGCATCTGGCATGCAGAACTCTTAACGGTTTGGTTAGATTGGCTAAGAAACAATCCCAGCTCCCTCATGCTCAAAGACCTATGTCTCAAAAATTTCTATCTATAATTATCTGTCAAATATGAATTCAATTTCGGGGCCGGTAACCTAGATGTTAGGCCCCTTAAAACAACAATTATCATCATCATCTGAATTCAATTGCAAAACATTCAGACTGAATGAAGTGCATATTATTGAGCAATAAAAACGGATGCAGATCCAGATAATTCTTAAAGACTTAGTTCCTGGTAGCGATATCTAGGAAAGTTACCCCAATATTGTTTTCATTACTTTGATTACTACCTTGGAATTATTTCACTTCCTGTAGGCTAATAATGTACCATTCTTCTAACAGTTAGTACTGACTATTTCAGGTTGATATGTCCAGATACGTTGAATCCAGCTGCAATGAAGATATATGATGTTGGTAAAAGTAGAAGACAATATACTAAAACTGCCTATACAGAAGAATGTTGTATAAAGCAAAATTTGAAAAAAAATTCGTGTTATGTATGCAAAGCAAAATTTGCTCGTAGAGGAAATTTGAATCAACACATAGAAATCCATAGCGGCGAAAAGCCTTATTCATGTAGTGTATGCGAAGCTAAATTTAATCGGAGAGGAAATTTGAATACACACCAGCAAATCCATAGCGGTGAGAGGACGCATTCATGTAGCGTATGCGTAGCCACATTTACTCGGAGAGGTGATCTGAATCGACACATGTTAATCCATAGTGGAGTGAAGCCACATTCATGTCGCGTATGCGAAGCAAAATTTCATCGGAGAGGAGATTTGAACATACACATGCTAATTCATAGCGGCAGGAGGCCATATTCATGTGCCGTGTGCGATGCCAAATTTAACCAGAAAAGGTATTTGAATCAACATTATGGTTATTCATAGTGGGAAGAAGGCATTTTCCTGTGCCGTGTGCGAAGCCAAATTCAAACTGAAGGTATATTTGAAACAACATATGGTTATTCATAGTGGGGAGAAGCCATATTCCTGTACAGTGTGCGAAGCCAACTTTACCGCAAGAGGAAGTTTGAAATATCACATGCTTATCCATAGTGGCGAAAATCCATACTCATGTGGCGTTTGCGAAGCCAAATTTATACATCCACGACATTTGAAGAAACACATACTAAGGCACAGCCACGAGAAGCTTGATTAAAGTATAAATTGCGAAGAAGTTACAGTACTCTCAAAACATGATTTGTGAAGATACATCCTAAACAATAAAGGACGAAAAAGACTCTCATGTAGTAATGCGAAGTCAACCAAGTTCATAGGGGGCTTTTGAAGATACATTTTCTAATAATAAGCATATTCAGTAGCAAATCTGAAGCTACACATTTTTAATCATGATGCTGTTTCCTACATACCGAATTCCTCTGTACATTAGTCCTTTACAGTGAATGCACTTTCGTGCGCAATTATACTATTATTAGTCCTTTACAGAAACATTTCTCTTTGCTACGTCTTCATTTGTTACTTTATCTACCCATCTGATATTCATCTTTCTCCTTAACACCACACTTCTGGAGCATATTTCTCTTATTTTCTGCTGCGGCTACAGTCCAAGTTTCAAATCGTTAGAGTGCCACTACCCAGATAACTCAAAACTGATTCTTTAAAACACCGAAATCTATATTTAATATCAACGCAATTATTTTATGTATAAGTGTCTTCCTTGCCTGAGCGAACCTACTTTTTATATCTTAATTCTACAAGATCTTTTTTCTAATTTTCTTCATTGTGTGCTCAATGTTTAGGTTGGAAATTATGGTTAATAACTTGCAGCCTTGCTTTACACCTTTATGAATATGAGATGATCTCTTATATTCTGCCGTCTGATTTCTGTATGGATTCAAGATTTCTATCCTTTTCAGTACGTCAAACAACTTACTCAAATCAGCATTATGAATAGCCTTTTCACTGTCTCAAATGCCATGAACGTTCTTTTATGTTTATTTATTCTACCTTCCAAGTTCAGACTAAGACTTACTACGGATTCCTTAGTTCCGACGTTTATCCTCGGACAATGTCCATCTTCACAAAACTCGCTTTCTCTCTTTCTTTCCATCTTGTAAATCACTCTAGTCTTGTCCCTTAAAGCATGATTGATCACGCTGATTGTACTATAAACTTCCCATATATCAGCTTCTGTTTTCTTCGGTATATGGATGATAACATTCTCCTTAAAATCAGGGAGTACCTGTCTCATAAATCCTACATCCAAACGAAATGATTTGGGCCCTACTCCCGTAGCTATGCAAAGTAGCCACTCTGTCAGTATATCATCTTTTCCTGGTGTTTTGTTGCTGCTTAAGGCTCCCAGGGCTCTATCAAATTTAATTCTCTGTATTAAATCTCTTTTCGTATCGTCATCATCTTTATCATCTTCTACCAGGACATGATTCTCAATCTCTTTACCTCTATACCATTGCTCTATGAGAGCACATAATGTATTAATCTTTATCCTGTTTTTCATCAGATTATGAGTCTTTTGGAAAGCTGTAACTACTTTTCCTACCTTCAGACAATTTCCCACGTCTGCCCTCTGCTTTCCCAATTTCATCTCTTGCATTCGTGTTTTTCCACCGTTCATACATTATTATAATGAACAGAGTGATCAACAGCCCCCTTATTTTGTTCGGTGAAAGGCAACTCAACTAACGCGTATATCATGGTTATCCAATCCAAGGGCTTTAACCAACCGCGGCATATATGGAAGACCATTAACCGCATCCGTACAGGACATGGAGTTTGTGCATACAACTGCGTATGTTGTTGCGGATTGTATTCTTGTGTGAATGGGGGTGGATTGTTGGGTCGAGGGTTGTACTGTTTTCTCTCCCTGTAGATGTTGTCCCCCTGTTGTCTGTTTTGGCCGCCGTTGGCCCTTGAGTATTGTATAGGCGAGTGTCTCCCATTGTTAGGTTTTCCGCTAAGTAGTGATTGTTGTGCGTTACCTCTATTGTTTCTCCCTTGTGTTTGTGTGTCGATTGCTGAGATTTTCATTTCCTGTAACTGTTGTGTAAGGTGGTGTATTTGTTGTTGCAAATCGTGTTTATCTGTTTTGATATGTGAGTCGATGGCCTTTTCCGTGATTTTGTTGCCCGACTCTATCATCTGAATGTTTCGTCGTAACTGTGCGATTGTAATGTTAGTCATTGTGCAGAGCTTATTGACGAGAGCTGGCCTCAGGCCTCCCGTAATAAGCCGTATCTGCTGTTTTTCCGGCATGTTCGCGTCGTACCTGTTGCACATGAGTAGCTTAGTGTTGATGTAAGCATTGGTTTGTTCCCTGAGACTCTGCGTCCGTTCCCTGATTATGCGTCGTATATATCCTCTACATCGGTGTTGGGTTTAAATTCGTTCTTAAAAACAACGCAGAGTTCCTCCAATGTGTTTCCCATGTTGTGCTCTTGTAGCTCAAACCATGTCAGGGCCGTGTCGGACAGGTATGCGGCAAATAGCCGCTTTCTGTCTGCGACCGTCCAGCCATTAATGTTGGCCACCCTGTTAAAAGCCTTGATATAATCCTCAGGGTCTTGGTTGTCTCCTGAGAATTTCGTAGGCTGGAAGAGGGGATATTTTGACTGTACGGCCATGTCTTCTGTGTGTGTTTCTGTGCTTTTATGTAAGGAAGTGTTAGATTCTGTGTCTTGCGATGTTATGGGGTTAGTTTGTGAAGTCCCGGGTTCGATTTGTGCAGAGTGTGATGCAATGTGTATGTCGGATTGTTGAATTGTTTCTGTGTTGTTTTGCAGGTCGTTACCTGACTCTCTGTCTATGTCACTGTGTACTGAAATCTCGCTCCCGTAATACGTGAAGTGTAATAAGTTGGGGGTGTGTTCGTCGCCAGATATGCTTTCGCTAACCGTGGGTGTGTTCGCTTATTGTGTTGACTCTATTACAGACACTGTTTTGTCTATGTCTGGTTTTTATTGATTCTGCGATAGTTAGAGTGTCTTGGGCTAAAGTCATTGCTGAAGTGTCGTTAGTGATGTGTTCAGAGTCTAATATCTGTGTTATGAGGGTGAGTAATCTGTCGTGTTTCATTTGAGCTATTCCAGGACTACGTAGGGGAGTGTTATTGGGTTGTCCCCTGTGTTGTCACTTGATGTCGGTGATACAGATCCCTGTGAGCTGTTGCTGGCTTGTGACCGTGTAAAATGAAGAGTTTGAGTGCCCGCTAGAGGATATTTAGCGTGGATGTTTAGCGCGGCCGCTTCAAGCTCCTGGAGTAGGCAGGGTGAAGTGTTTTCGTCTATTAGGTCATCGTCTTTAATTTTTGGCTTGCGTGTGAGTGGTGTTGTGTTCGCCGCTAAATGGTGTTTCCAGTTCTTCAAGGTAGCTTTCAGTGTGGTCATATAATGTGGGGTTGTGTGTGTGAACGGTTACTTTGTTTGTGTGCTTATCTAAAGAATCTAGTGTCCCTTATTTCTGTGTTAGTTGTGTGTTCGTTTTTAAGGGTAGGCTGGTAGGGAATTTAGTTCTCGATTTGCTTGGCTGTTATCTAGGGGTGTGTAGTAGAATATTTTTTAAAATCTTTTTTCGCTTGGCAATTTTAGAGGTAGTAAAGATTGTAATTACCGGACTCGTAGCTACTGGACTGTTTGTTTGAGCCCTTGTAATGTAGCTACTCGGTGTCTCCACCAATTGTTAGGGGTTGGGGTTTATTTAGTGCCCTAACTGTGTGTTAATAATGGGGGTTAGTGTGAAAATTAACTTAACGGCTAAATCAATTACTGGGGTTGAGTTTTCTGAGTGTTTGGTGATCGTATTACTTGGTGTGGGTAGATAGGATCCGTAAACACTAATTATTAAAGAATTCAGTTTTCTAAATAAGTGTGATAGCTAGGGAATTACAAGCGAAGAGCGGCAGAGCTGATTAGACAGCGGAGTGCTGACTAGCCGACCATGCCGGTATACGTGAGGACTGCCCTGCTTGCAATGTTATGATGGAAAGCAGCTTGTCGATAAACTTGACTCAGCAGAAGCTGAAGGTCGGTTGACAATCGGTGCATTGTGGTAGGCGTTTAATATAGTAGTAAGAAAGCAATTGTAGTGAAATGTAAAAGGTTAAATTGTGTGACTCTAAAGAGGTGAGCAATCTTTACTAATTATGTTTAGTGAAGTGTGGTTTACAGTAAATGGTGAAGATGATTACAAAGTGCTGAAGGTGTGGTTTACAGTAAATGGTGAAGATGATTACACAGTTCTGAAGGTGTGGTTTACAATAAATGGTGAAGATGATTACACAGTTCTGAAGGTGTGGTTTACAATAAATGGTGAAGATGATTACACAGTTCTGAAGGTGTGGTTTACAATAAATGGTGAAGATGATTACAAAGTGCTGAAGGTGCGGTTTACAGTAAATGGTGAAGATGATTACAAAGTGCTGAAGGTGCGGTTTACAATAAATGGTGAAGATGATTACAAAGTTCTGAAGGTGTGGTTTACAATATATGGTGAAGATGATTACAAAGTGCTGAAGGTGTGGTTTACAATAAATGATGAAGATGATTACACAGTTCTGAAGGTGTGGTTTACAATAAATGGTGAAGATGATTACAAAGTGCTGAAGGTGTGGTTTACAATAAATGGTGAGGATGATACCACAGTGCTGAAGGTGCGGTTTACAATAAATGGTGAAGATGATTACAAAGTGCTGAAGGTGCGGTTTACAATAAATGGTGAAGATGATTACAAAGTGCTGAAGGTGTGGTTTACAGTAAATGATGAAGATGATTACACAGTTCTGAAGGTGTGGTTTACAATAAATGGTGAAGATGATTACAAAGTGCTGAAGGTGTGGTTTACAATAAATGGTGAGGATGATTACACAGTGCTGAAGGTGCGGTTTACAATAAATGGTGAAGATGATTACAAAGTGCTGAAGGTGTGGTTTACAATAAATGGTGAAGATGATTACAAAGTGCTGAAGGTGTGGTTTACAATAAATGGTGAAGATGATTACAAAGTGCTGAAGGTGCGGTTTACAATAAATGGTGAAGATGATTACACAGTTCTGAAGGTGTGGTTTACAATAAATGGTGAAGATGATTACACAGTTCTGAAGGTGTGGTTTACAATAAATGGTGAAGATGATTACACATTTCTGAAGGTGTGGTTTACAGTAAATGGTGAAGATGATTACAAAGTGCTGAAGGTGCGGTTTACAATAAATGGTGAAGATGATTACAAAGTGCTGAAGGTGTGGTTTACAATAAATGGTGAAGATGATTACAAAGTTCTGAAGGTGCGGTTTACAATAAATGGTGAAGATGATTACAAAGTTCTGAAGGTGTGGCTTACAATAAATGGTGAAGATGATTACAAAGTGCTGAAGGTGTGGTTTACAATAAATGGTGAGGATGATTACAAAGTGCTGAAGGTGTGGTTTACAATAAATGGTGAAGATGATTACACAGTTCTGAAGGTGTGGTTTACAATAAATGGTGAAGATGATTACAAAGTGCTGAAGGTGTGGTTTACAATAAATGGTGAGGATGATTACAAAGTGCTGAAGGTGTGGTTTACAATAAATGGTGAAGATGATTACAAAGTGCTGAAGGTGTGGTTTACAATAAACGGTGAAGATGATTATAAAGTGCTGAAGGTGTGGTTTACAATAAATGATGAAGATGATTACAAAGTGCTGAAGGTGCGGTTTACAATAAATGGTGAAGATGATTACAAAGTGCTGAAGGTGTGGTTTACAATAAATAGTGAAGATGATTACAAAGTGCTGAAGGTGTGGTTTAAAGTAAATGGTGAAGGTGATTACAAAGTGCTTAAGGTGTGGTTTACAATAAATGGTGAAGATGATTACAAAGTGCTGAAGGTGTGGTTTACAATAAATGATGAAGATGATTACAAAGTGCTGAAGGTGTGGTTTACAATAAATGGTGAAGATGATTACAAAGTGCTGAAGGTGTGGTTTACAATAAATGGTGAAGATGATTACAAAGTGCTGAAGGTGCGGTTTACAATAAATGGTGAAGATGATTACAAAGTGCTGAAGGTGTGGTTTACAATAAATGGTGAAGATGATTACAAAGTTCTGAAGGTGCGGTTTACAATAAATGGTGAAGATGATTACAAAGTTCTGAAGGTGTGGTTTACAATAAATGGTGAAGATGATTACAAAGTGCTGAAGGTATGGTTTACAATAAATGGTGAAGATGATTACAAAGTGCTGAAGGTGTGGTTTACAATAAATGGTGAAGATGATTACACAGTTCTGAAGGTGTGGTTTACAATAAATGGTGAAGATGATTACAAAGTTCTGAAGGTGTTGCTTACAGTAAATGGTGAAGATGATTACAAATTTCTGAAGGTGTGGTTTACAATAAATGGTGAAGATGATTACAAAGTGCTGAAGGTGCGGTTTACAATAAATGGTGAAGATGATTACAAAGTGCTAAAGGTGTGGTTTACAATAAATGGTGAAGATGATTACACAGTTCTGAAGGTGTGGTTTACAATAAATGGTGAAGATGATTACAAAGTTCTGAAGGTGTGGTTTACAGTAAATGGTGAAGATGATTACAAAGTTCTGAAGGTGTGGTTTACAATAAATGGTGAAGATGATTACAAAGTGCTGAAGGTGCGGTTTACAATAAATGATGAAGATGATTACAAAGTGCTGAAGGTGTGGTTTACAATAAATGGTGAAGATGATTACAAAGTGCTGAAGGTGCGGTTTACAATAAATGGTGAAGATGATTACACAGTCCTGAAGGTGTGGTTTACAATAAATGGTGAAGATGATTACAAAGTGCTTAAGGTGTGGTTTACAATAAATGGTGAAGATGATTACAAAGTTCTGAAGGTGTGGTTTACAATAAATGGTGAAGATGATTACAAAGTGCTGAAGGTGTGGCTTACAATAAATGGTGAGGATGATTACAAAGTGCTGAAGGTGTGGTTTACAGTAAATGATGAAGATGATTACAAAGTGCTGAAGGTGTGGTTTACAATAAATGGTGAAGATGATTACAAAGTGCTGAAGGTGTGGTTTACAATAAATGGTGAAGATGATTACAAAGTGCTGAAGGTGTGGTTTACAATAAATGGTGAAGATGATTACAAAGTGCTGAAGGTGCGGTTTACAATAAATGGTGAAGATGATTACAAAGTGCTGAAGGTGCGGTTTACAATAAATGGTGAAGATGATTACAAAGTTCTGAAGGTGCGGTTTACAATAAATGGTGAAGATGATTACAAAGTGCTGAAGGTGTGGTTTACAATAAATGGTGAAGATGATTACAAAGTGCTGAAGGTGTGGTTTACAATAAATGGTGAAGATGATTACAAAGTGCTGAAGGTGTGGTTTACAATAAATGGTGAAGATGATTACAAAGTGCTGAAGGTGCGGTTTACAATAAATGGTGAAGATGATTACAAAGTGCTGAAGGTGTGGTTTACAATAAATGGTGAAGATGATTACAAAGTTCTGAAGGTGTGGTTTACAATAAATGGTGAAGATGATTACAAAGTTCTGAAGGTGTGGTTTACAATAAATGGTGAAGATGATTACAAAGTGCTGAAGGTGTGGTTTACAATAAATGGTGAAGATGATTACAAAGTTCTAAAGGGAAGGAAGGAAGCTTGTAGTTTAACGTGCCCGTTAATCTCGAGATCATGAGCCACGGGACAAATTTCTGAAGGTGTGGTTTATGGGAAGGACACTCGCACCTGGATCAGCTGGTCGGCTTGCACGTGGGCTGGGAGTTTTACAGACAGACCTCGATGTGTGGTGTAAATGGGTTTTATAGGATTTGTAACACCTCTTAAAAAACCTGGGACCAGCTGACCCGGCTGGTAGTACCCTGTAAGGGTCCCTTGCCAGGGTTACGGTGAAGTCCACAACGGCTTCTACAGTGGAGAGGATAATCTTCGGTACAGTATATATGGCGGATGTGGCAGTCCAGTGCTCGGGATTAATAGAGTAAATGGTATCATCCTCACTCAGAGGATAGATATCATTTGTAGCGTCTAATCCGGAGCGGGCGGCTACGAACGGCGTCTGTACCCCATGTTAGGGGCGGCCGAATTTATATGCTGGCAGTAGCTTTAAAATGCTAGGCGTCAGACTCAGCGACAAGTCGGCTGAAATTTAATTGTCGTATCATGATGCACCAAGTAAATTGTAGTATCCACGCTAGGGCGTCCCCCGCAGGCGACGCGCCCCGACGCCGCCCGATCGGGGTGGGAAATGGACGGGGGCTACCTACCCAAGGCCGGGGCAGGCTAAAGAAGCAAGGCTCGATTACTAGATTTGCGACAATCAACGTTGGGACATTAACTGGGCGCAGTCGGAGTTGGCTGAATCGCTCCACCAACGCAAAATTGATGTAGCCTGTATCCAGGAAACAAAGTGGAAAGGCGCAAAGGCGCGTGATATTGGTGATGGTTACAAGCTCTTCTACAATGGCAAAACATCAGACCGAAATGGTGTGGCAATTGCAATCTGTGAACGGCTACGGAATAGTGTCACCAGAGTAAACCGTATCTCGGATCGCCTGATGAGCATCCAGATAATTACGGACGCAATTTCACTCCATGTCGTCTCATGTTATTCACCACAGATTGGGTGCCAAGCTGAAGAACAAGACAAATTCTGGGGTGATCATGAGACATTAATACATTCAGTTGATCCTAATGAGTCTTTGCTTATTGGTGGTGATCTCAATAGTCATGTTGGTAGATCACGTGATGGATTTGAATGCGTACATGGTGGTTGTGGTCATGGGACGCGAAATGCAGCTGGTGTGCGTACTTTAGAGTGTGCCGAGGCTTGTAACCTAGTGGTGGTGAACACCTTCTTCAAGAAACGGTTATCACATCTCATCACATACAACAGTGGTGGCCATCAAACTCAAATTGATTACTGGTTGGTGCGTAGAAGAGATCTGAAATTGGTGAAGGACTCCAAGGTCATTCCTTCAGAAAATGTTGCTCCCCAACATAAGCCCTTGATCTTAGATTTCCATATTACTCTTCGTACTCCTTCACGACCTATAACCAATACTGAACGTATAAAATGGTGGAAACTACCTGGCCATGAATTGCAACTTCTAGATTCTATTGGTCCTCTTCCTGACAACATTGATCAACTAACATGGAATGAATTCACCTCAAACATCCAGGCAAATGCAAAGGAAGTAATGGGTATGACAAAACCAGGACGACAATTTGTTGATAAACAAATTTGGTGGTGGAATGAAGACGTGCAACGAGCTGTGAAATCTAAGAAAACTGCTTTCAAAAAGTGGCTTGGATCAAGAACCGATGCTGATCTAACTCAGTATCGTCAGCTCAAATCCGATGCAAAACACGCTGTTGCAGTTGCTAAATCCAAGCAACTAAGTACATTGTACGAACAATTAGAGGAATCTACTGGGGTCAATAATATTTACAAGCTAGCCAGATCTCGTCATCGTGCCACAGTTGACATAGGACATGTCATGCATGTCAAGGATAAGCACGGGCATCTTCTAACAAAACCAACATAGATCCTTCAACGATGGCATGAACACTTCAATACTATCTGTAATGAGGAGTTCCCCCACCCACCGATTCCATTAGCCGAACCTGTTCAAGGTGCAGTTCCATCTATCACACCTGCCCAGGTCAATACTGTGATCCACACAATGAAGAATGGCAAGGCAACAGGCCCTGATGATATTCCTGCAGAGCTATGGAAGCAGTTGGGTCATGCCTCTGCAGAGTTCCTAGCAGAGTTCTTTAACAAAAGCCTTGCGAGCCACCAGATCCCGTCAGCTTGGCAAACTAGCGTCACAGTACCAATATGGAAAGGCAAGGGCGATGTAACTATCTGTGCCAATTATCGTCCTATTCGTCTCCTATGCCACATGATGAAGATTCTAGAACGTGTGATTGGCACTCGCTTACGTAGCATTGTTACCATCTCGCCTAACCAGTGTGGATTCATGAAAGGTCGCGGAACAACTGATGCTATCCATGCAATGCGGCTTCTGATAGAAAAGTATATGGAGAAAAGAAGGACAATTCACATGGCTTTTCTGGATCTGGAGAAAGCATTCGACCGGGTTCCCCATCAGCTTATATGGTATTCTCTTCGATCTCATGGCGTACCAGAAGCTTATGTGCGTCGGGTCCAACTCCTCTACAATAATACAACTAGCTCTGTACGCAGTGCTGCTGGACTCACCAAACAGTTCGATATTCGAGTTGGGGTTCACCAGGGATCTGCACTATCTCCACTCTTGTTTATCCTACGCATGGATACAGTGACTGCCGATTTGCAGAGGCAACCACCATGGACATTACTGTACGCCAATGACGTCATGCTTGCAAGCGAGACCCGTAATAATCTAGAGCAATTGGTCAACCTCTGGAATGCGAGGCTCTGTGAATTTGGACTACGGCTCAACCTCAATAAGACTTAGTGTCTTGAATGTGGTTCCCAGACAGATGGGACCATCATAGTAGATGGCACCCCACTACCAAAGGCTTCACATCTCCGATACCTTGGCTCCGTTGTGAGACCTGATGGTGATAAAGTCTCAGATGCCCGTGCAAGAGTGAATGCTGCATGGATGAAGTGGCGCCAGGTCACAGGCGTTCTCTGTGACCGCAAGATCCCTTTGCGCCTCAAAACTAAGATCTATCAATCAGTCGTCCGCCCTGTTGCTTTGTTTGGAGCTGAATGCTGGCCTAATACAAAGAAACATGAACAAGCTTTGCACTGAATGGAGATGCGGATGCTAAGATGGTCCTTGGGAATTACACGGCTGGATCATATTAAGAACGAAGACGTCCGCGATACTCTTGGAATTTTCCCTATTCCAGCCAAAATGAGGGAGACGCGGTTGTGTTGGTACGGGCATGTAGCCCGAGCAAATACAGAGTCCATGTAAGCAAGTCACTTGCTCTCGAGCCTGATGGACAAAGACCTCCAGGACGACCAAAAAGGCGTTGGATGGATACCCTACACGACGATATGCACATCGTAGGTCTTCGTCCTACAGATGCAGCAAACCGCAACAAATGGAGAGCGAGGTGCAGAGTGGCGGACCCCAAAAAATAATTGGGAACAACGTCAGGAAGAAAAAGGAGGATTTGTTACTGCTGATTAAGACAGTTGACACATAGTTGATCTACTTAGCATTTGTTGCCTGTGTTTTGGTAGTGTGGCAATGATGTAGTAATAATTGCTACATGGCTGGAGCTAACTTGCCAGGTCTGTTATGGAAGTGTTGTAATGAGATGGTTGTAGCTGTTGCTTTGTGTGTGAGATTGGGGTTGAAGCGTGCTGAGTAGGGGGTTGATAGGGGGTAGTTGTATTTGTAGTAGTAGTTGTACCCTGTGGGGACCTCAGAGTATAACAAATGTACAAGACCCTCCCCTCATGTGTCATGTCAGAGACTACAACACTCCAAATAATTGAACTGATAAAAGACATTTTTAATTGTAGCCTAGTTCTATTAAAAAAAGCTTCCTAAATATTAAAGATAATCGCAACTTTTTTTTTAACAAATGCTGTTCTCAGATTGAATTATTTAAGGTGGCCATATACACTGTTTTTCTGAAATTTCACTTTTTTTAATATCCATTTTGTAGGAAATTTCTTCTAGTTTTAGAAAATGTATGGCTCATAAATATACCATTAATCTTTCATGTCAAAATAAATTATATTCTGTAAGAGGGCGCAACCAATCTGACTGACAGCTGTCATGTCTGGCGAATCAGCTGATCTATAAAATTCCTTTTGAGCCTAAATTGACTTTCTCTTTCTCCATCCCATTGGTTTCGCTCCTGGCCGTGGTAAGTGATTTTTGATAGGCGACAAAAATCACGGCACGCATGTGATTCGTTGTTGGGATGTTAATGAACCCATTTGAATTCAGTAGGCCGTGTTCATAGAGGAAAAATTGACTTACTCTTTCTCTATCCCACTGGTTTCACTCCTGGCCGTGGTAAGTGATTTGATAGGAGAAAAAATCACGGCACGCATGTCATTCGTTGTTGTCATGTTAATGAACCCAATGAATTCAGTAGGCCGTGTTCATAGTGGTAAAATCAATCTCGGGATTTTCCGCCAACACAAAGTTCCTCCTTTCTCTACTAGAAAGCGTTATAGTGTCAAGGAGCTTTGATATCTAACTTCCTTGACTTTCATAGCGTTCCAAGGAACGACAAGATTCGATATTCAAGCTGCCCTCTGGGCGTCAAATAACAAGATGAAGGAGGACCATACAGCTTTCAAGGAAGGATCTGTGTATGTCGCAGGAGGTTTCTGATGTGATCAAAACAGAATGTGAGTGAAGACATACTAAGTAAACTTTAAATGCGATTTACTCATTAATTCGTTTCCTGACATTTGAAGTCATTCAAAGTGCTTTAACTTTTGCCACAGAGATGGTATCTGCTGGAATTTCAGATTAAAGCTAATATATGTATCTATGTTCCCTACCACTAAGAAAATGATATTCATAAAAATGTAATTTTAACAACTTTTTAAACAATTTTGTAAACAAAATTTCCAGAAACTTAAATTGTAATATAATTTTAAAACCCTTACTTGTGACTAATTCAGACGAGAGTGCTAGGGAACATTCCCCATGTAAGTTAGATTGTTTTTGTTCAAGGTTCATGGATTTTGGTTAAAATATGTGAGAGATAGAGGACTTTAAGTACCCCTGTGTAAATAGCAACAAATAATTTTTTCATAAACAATTAACATAAAATTTCTGTAAAATGAACTTACAAATCTCTTAGTTTGATCATGAAAAAACAACAGAAAAATTTAACATTGCTAGAGATTATTCTTTAAAAAAGTTATTCCTAGTGTATATGACCACCTTAAGTCTGCAAAAGAGTAGACCATATTGGTATTTACCTGTGAAAGAGTTAACAAAGCACACAATTGTCCGAACATTTCCTGCTTATTGTTGGAGTTCAAGATTTCCCAACGAATATTGCTATGTTTTCTTAAGTTGTCATCTTTTTTTCAAAGTCTTCTTTATTTTAATCTATGAATAAATCCATCATGTAGCTTTGGGGCTGTTAGGTGGAGTGGAAATACCGACAGTTTGAGACAACTGCTTGTATCTATATCAAGGTTTGTAATGAAAGAAGGAATGAGTAAAGAAGGGCATAAAGCATCCATAGATGAAAGGTATAAGATAGGAAGCTAGTTACTCCATGGCCTCCTGAGACTAAGAGGATGTTGGTCAGATTGCAACTGTGAAGCTTGAATAACTATTCAAATACTTAAAAGATAATGAAAGTAAAGAGACTTTAGGTTGAGGTGCAAACAAGTAGCCTATATAGTAATTTTATGAATAATGAGTGGTGTATATTGTGTATTTGACAATTGTAATGCTTGGAGAAGAGTTTAGTCGGACGTTGGACAGTCATCCAGTCCAACCGCGGCCAGTGTGCCTTAACTCTTGTATTGTACTGGTAGTGTTTTTTGATTGGTGTAGTGAGGTTGAGTTATTGTTAATTACTATTTTTGTTGGCTAGGTGTACTGTGGTGTCCGTATTGGATGTCTGCGTTTTGTCGGATCTGCTTGAGTATTAGTAGCCAATGTATTTTTGTTTTCGTTTGCTGGTTGTGGTGGGATCAGGTTCATATCTGCCTAGTCGGCGTGAGTGGATTGGTGATTAAGGCTGTTTTGAGGTAGAATTTCGAGTGAGGTTTGCAACAAAGTCAAGGAGGTACAGGATCTTAGTGTTTCTGTGCTTTTCTGTAATACGCAGTTTATATTCCGATCTTATTGCTAGACGTAGATTGTAATCGTTTCAGGTCGGAGAATGAAAGAGAGCCCATTGCTGTGAATGTGAATGAGTGCAGTATATATGTGTAAGATATTTTTGGTGTTCAGTTTACTTTAGGGCTTGATCAATTGGTATAAAGTTCTGATCTGTGCCTTGGAACGTTGAATAGTCGTTTTTACGTAAACAAAATGGTCAAGGCTCAGGTATAGACTAAACGGTAGGTTGGATCGCGCAGGAAACCACTGTGGCCGGCTGTCGGTGTACCCGAGTGACGGGAAGTTGGAGACATGTTTCCTAGACCCTTTAAGGTGCTCTGTATGACCCTCGGGGACGCCTAGGCATCCTGGTCGGGATAGGAAAGGATACCCAAAAGTTGGGCACTTCCGCTTACCCTAGAGTTTCCCTCTTAGTGTCTGCCATCCTGGCTGAGGTGCCTTTGAAGGGTAGCATTTCACCGGTCGCCTCTCCTTGCTGACGTTCAGGGGTGTCCAGCACCGTCGCGACGTACCCTGGAGAGACCGCCGCTCACCTGCCCGAAGCTTCATCCTTCCTCTAGCCCGAGTAGGAGGTCAGCCACCCGGTACCAACCCGATACCCACGAAGGTGGCAGCCATTGGGCCTTCAGGTTGATTTAAACAGAGGGAAGCAAACCTAAAATAATCTTCCTCTCACAACAGTTCCTGAAAGGACCTACGAGATGAAGGACATAAGGTTGGAAACACCTCCATGGAGTTCCGTGAAAATTGCTTCCTCGTTAGTACTGTATCATCCCGAAAGGCCCAGCCTCCTCATCAGGGTGAGCAAGCCTCATCTAGAGCTATTATCGTTCCTTAGGGCCCCTCCTCTTTGATAAGAAACCCTCACTAGGACACTAAAAGAAGTAAAGTTTTCTGGAAAGAAAATTAGCCCCGGGGGGAGGGGGAACTGGCATATTTATCAGAGTCATATTTGGCCTGCAAGACAACAAAACACCATCCTTTACCTCGCCTTATTGAGAGAGCCTCCTCACACGACCGATGCAGAGACACCGAATAAGTATTCGAACCAGGTCCTGAAAGAGTGAGATGAATACGTTAACATTCAGGATGTTACACTGCCACGAGAGGCCGAAGAGGCCTGTGAGCTTCTCAAGCAGCTGTTAAGGAGGAGGTTTAACCTGCATCTGCACCTCCCGGATCACGAACCTCCAGCCATCCTACTTGAAAGCTTAGGCCCCTTTATGGAGGTCCCCTACGAGTGAGAACACCTCTATAGTCGTTGTTTGTTTGCCCAAGAACAATGATATGTTATATGAAGTGCATTTCTGTATTTTGGTTAAGTGTAATGTAAGTAAGAACATATATTGAGAAAATGTATGACTCAGTAGAAGGGTGAATGAATGGGTGAAAGAGGGTGATTAAGAACTGTCTAATTGATATTATTCCTACTCTCTCTCTATTCGTTTAGCCGATTCCGACTCTCCGTGACCCCATGTACTAAACTACGCCAATTTCTTCTGTCCTGCACTGCCTCCCGAAGATTTTCCAAGCTGGAATTTAGTGCTTCTGTGATGCCATCCATCCATCTCATTCTTTGCCTCCCTCTTCTTCTTGTGCCTTCTATCTTCCCCAGCATTAAGGTCTTCTCTAATGAATCATGTCTTCTCATGATGTGTCCAAAGTAGCCCAGTTTTTGTTTCAGGATTAAGCCCTCCAAGGAACACACTGGTTTAATTTGCTGTAAAACTGACTTATTGGTTCTCTTCGCAGTCCATGGAACTCGAAGAACATTTCTCCAACACCATAATTTAAAGGAATCTATTCTACGGCGTTCAGCTTTTCTTATGGTCCAGGTCTCACATCCGTACATCAGAACTGGAAAAACCATAGCCCTTACTATACGGATCGTTGTTCTTAAGGTTAGGTCTCTACTCCTTAAGACATTGTCCAGATTTGAAAACGCCTGTCTACCAAGTAGCAATCGTCTTTTGATCTCATGACTGCAGTCACCATCGGCAGAAATCTGTGAGCCAAGATAGTTAAAAACAGAGACTATCTCCATTTTTTCTCCTCCTACTTGCCATGAATTGACAGTTGTAGTTGTCATAATTTTTGTTTTCTTGACAATCAACATTAGTCCAGCCTTTGAACTTTCCTCTTTCACTTTCAGTAAGAGGTTTTTTAAATCTTCTTCAGTTTCAGCCATCAGGATTGTATCATCTGCATATCTCAGGTTGTTTATATTTAACCCAGCTATTTTGATTCCTGTTCCTTCTTCATCTAACCCCACATTCCCCATAATGTGTTCTGCATACAGATTGAAAAGGTAATGTGACAATTTACAGCCTTGCCATACTCCTTTTTGAATCTTAACCCATTTAGTTGTTCCATATATGTTTCTCACTGTAGCTTCTTGATCAGAGTATAAGTTCCGGATGAGGTTAATGATATGTTCTGGTACTCCCATGTATTTTAGTACTTTCCATAACTCATTATTATCAACAAAGTCAAAAGCTTCAGCATAATCAATAAAACAAAAATATACATCTTTCTGGAACTCTCTTGCCTTCTCCATTATCCATCGTACGTTGGCGATTTGATCTCTGGTCCCTCTTCCTTTACGAAATCCAGCTTGTTCTTCAGGTAGCTCTCGGTCTACATACTGGCGTAGTCTATTTTGTAGGATTTTAAGCATGACTTTGCTAGCATGTGAGATAAGTGCTATTGTTCGGTGATTCGTGCATTCTTTAGAATTTCCCTTCTTAGGAATTGGGATGAATACTGAACTTTTTCCAGTCTTTTGGCCATTGTTGGGTTTTCCATATTTGCTGACATATGGAATGTAAAATTTTCACTGCACTATCTCCAAATTCTTTGAACATTTCTATTCCACTTGCTTTGTTTTAGCAATATTCTCTAGGGCCCATTTGACTTCAGTTTCCAAAATATCTGGTTCTGGTTCGAAGGGCACATGAATGTCATAATCCATAATACATGGTTCTTTCTTATACAGATCTTCTACATATTCCATCCATCTTTCCTTAATGTCCTCTGCTTCTGTTAGATCTTTGCCATTTTTATCTTTTACCATCCCAAATTTTGCTTGAAATTTTCCTTTGATATCCTTAATTTTCTTGTAAAGTTCCCTCGTCTTTCCCATTCTGTTATTTTCCTCAACTTCCTTACATTGATTAGTTATAAAAATATTCGTATCTCTTCTAGCTAATCTTCTAAACTCTGTATTAAACTCAAACATTGCTGATCTATCCCCTTTAATTTTTGCATTCCTTCGTTCTTCTGCAATTTGCAGTGCCTGATCCGATAACCATTTGGCCTTCTTCATATTCTTTTCCTTGGGAATGTATTTTTCTGCTTCCTGCTTAACAGCAGCAGATACTTCTGTCCACAACTCTTCAGGGGTTTTGTCTCCAATCTGTAATGTATTAAATCTGTTCCTGACTTCTACTCTATAATCACAAGGAATTCTTCCCAGGTCAAGTCTCTATGAGGAGGCAGTTCCAGCCGTTTTCCTCAACTTCAACCGGAATTTTGCAATTAATAATTCATGATCTGATCCGCAGTCAGCGCCTGGTCTTGTTGTAGTAGATTGAATAGCACTTTTCCACCTACTATTACAAATTATGTAATCAATTTGATTCCGGTATTGGCCATCTGGTGAAGTCCAAGTGTATAGACGTCTTTTGGTTAACTGGAATAGTGTGTTGGTAGTAATCAGTGAATTATCTAGGCAGAATTCTATGAGTCTTTGTCCTGCTTCATTTGTTGTACCTAGACCAAATTGTCCTGTTACACCATTTATTATTTGATTTCCCACTTTAGCATTCCAATCTCCAACTATGAACATGATATCCTTGTTTGGTGTCGACCGTAGTAGTTCTTGTAAATCTCCTTAAAATTGGTGAACTACGTCCTCTTCAGCATCAATGGTTGGTGCATAAACTTGAATGACTGTAACATTGAAAGGTTGACCTTGAAATCTGATGGATATCATTCTATCATTTATTCCTACTAGCTTAGTTTGTAAACAGTGTGCGTATTCCCCCTCCCAAAATCCCTCCCTCTTTAAACTCTCTAGTCATAAACATATTAAAATAAATAAGAGCATATCTCTAAATGAAAGCACTTTGTGGTACCTGTCTCCACTTATACTCTAGTAAAGCTTTCCTCGCTTTACTATGTCCAATTCTAAGGGATTGGGAAACAAATTAGAGCATCTTCTAACTCGACATGAAAGGGAAGGCTAGATCGAACATTCTTTTAGAGCCTCGTTGGAAGAATTCGTACAAAGCGAGAAGTTTATTTATGCCGAGCAAGGCGATAAAAAACGACATAGGTATCTTAGACACGGACCGTATTGTAGTACCAAGAATTATTAAAATCTTTGTCTAGGACTTGACGTGTTAGAACTCAAAATTGTCCCCACGAATACCGTATATCTGAGCGCTTAGGATTTATTTTCCAAGAGTTACTTGCGGTTAATTTATCACGAATTGGACGGCCTTCTTCCTACGTGTGTTATCTCTGCCATGGCGTCATTTTTAACGGCAGAAATAACCGTCACAAGCGGTCATTACGAGCGCCTTTGTGTTTGAATTACCGGTACTGAAAACGCAATTTGAAAAGTCACTCCTATGAAGACAGGAATTTACGAGAACATCTAAGAAAAATCGATAAATAATGAGGTGGGTATAAAGATTAATCTCAACCCCCAAGTATTTGACACTGTAAAGCTTCAGTGCTTTGAAAACAAGCGTCGGTAACACTCACTTAACTGCGAGTATAATTCTATATTATGATATATCTCTCGTTAGGGGCAGATGACCTAGCTATTCTGCCCCCATAAAGCTACAATAATTGTTATTCTCTTGGCGGTGTAGTATCTTGTCGGAAGGCCCTTTCTAATGCATCCCTCTCCTCTCCCCCTCCTTTCCCCTCTGTGTACTAGGTTCTGTGTGTATGAGTGATGATAACCTGATTTATTGCGGTGTCTATGTATTTTGAAGTCAGGTGAGGATTGGGCTCATGTTAACACAGGTTACCAAACAAAATTACTTGCACACAGCCATGTTTAAGGGGCTAATCGTCCTCCTTAGTCGATGTCCCTTTCATAATAAATTTCAACTTCACAGCTTATAATAATGGTATTGAATCTAGTGTAGGCCGAATGGATTGCTTTCTTTCTTTTTTTTTTTTTCATTTTTCACCCTCATAATATTAGTTATACATTCCTTGTCGGGTTGGCCGAGCAGTCTAAGGCGTTGGAATTAAGTTCGAATTTTCTTCATAGGAAGCGAGGGTTCGAATGCCTCAACTGACAGCTCAGCATGGGTTGTCAACAGTCAATGTACCTTCCCTTTTCTTCCGATAGATTGAGCCCTCATCTCTCCTCCCCTCAGCTTGCCAAAGCTCGGCTCGAACAGCCCCAGAAAAAGCCTCGAAACGACTCAGCTTGAGGAGGAGGGAGCACGAATGGTCCCGAAAGAACCCTTGGCTCGATTCGGCTTGTGGTGGGGGCACGAACAGCTCCGTATGAAGCCTCGTTAAGAGGAGGGGGCACTATGAGCCTGGAAGGAAGCCTCGGTATTAGACATCGCCAGTATGCCGGCCACAACAGTCCGAGACCTCATTGTCTACTTTTTCACTGGATTTTCTCCAGTCCCTTAAGCACGAGGGTCCGTGGCCATTTGGATGACCTTGCGTTCCATGTTAGAATCTTCTTAAAACTCAACAATTTTTCTAGGTATATGCAGTGACTTGTGTGGGGTTTCGCCTAGGAACACCAAGCTGGCTCATCAGCGGGCTCTTGGTGTCAGTTACCCGAACCCCACAGGAGTAGCGATCTGTGCACTACCTCCCTTCTTATGGAACGCACCTGCGCCTCTTTACTGCGAGAGCTAAGAACTCAAGCAGCCTTTAACCTCCCTATAAAGGCTTCCAAAATACGGTATATTGTCTTTCACGACCAAGCAATTAAAACTCATAAACTTGTCTATTTTTATGCCGTGTCTTGTGTGGGGTTTGGCCTAGGAACACCAAGCTGGCTCATCAGTGGGCTCTTGTCATGTTTCCTTCACTCCTATGATTTACAGGCAGTACTTCAGTGTCCCAGGGGTGATGCCTCCAGTTTTTACTACACTTCAAAAATCAATGTTTTCAATTTTACGATATTTGAGCTTCAAAGTAATACAGTCCAATGTTTCGTATGGGATGAGACCGAAGGGAACCGGGGTGCTAATGAAATCGGAACTTGTATCTTGAGATATCTTGAAGGTTTAGAAGAGAGAGCTAAGAACACAGAGAGTAAAAAACTGGATGTAATATTCTATTCAGATAACTGTTGCGGCCAGCAAAAACATCGCGTCATCTTTTCAATGTATTTGATTGCTGTGAATAACTATCCATTTATAAACTCCGTTACACACAAATTTTTGGTCAAAGGACTTAGCCAGAATGAAGGCGATAGTGCACATGCAACCATTGAACGTGAGGTAACAAAATCTCTAAAATCTTGACCCAATTATGTTCCACAGCAATATGTCACACTAATTCGTACAGCCAAGAAGACGGGGAAACCTTACCTAGTCACTGAAATGAACCACGAAATGTTCTATGACTTGAAATGTAAAATAGGTCTAAATGTTCTAAAAACTGAAGATGAAAATGAACATGTGACCATTAGTCGCATCTCAACAATTCGATTTGAAGGGAAGAATCCTGAAAGAAATCTTCTCTAAACTTCTTATGCTGATACGGAGTTTCGTGCTATTGCAGTGAGGAAGACACGATCAGGTTCTACTGGAAACATCCAGCTGAAGACAGTGTATAATAACAAACTGATCATCAAAGAAACTAAAAAAACACGGCTTATTAAAATTAATGTCGAAAAATGTAATTCCTAAATCTTATTCGTATTATTATAATAGTTTGTAGTTAAAGATTTGGTGATTGCCGCAATTATGTACCTATGAAATTACGCTGTTATAGTTCCTCTATAATGATTACGTACGAAACGACAGCTGGCAATCTGTATTAACATTATTACAGTATTGTACAACCCGGGGGGGGGGGGCAGTACCCCTGAAAGCTACCCCCCATCTTTTACTAAAACCACCCCAACTAGCAACATCATAAGACCAGAACATTATCTTTACACAGCAAGAGGCGGCCACCCAGCCCGGGAGGTTAGCCAACTACTTGCAAAACATACATAAACAATTACACTTACAAATATCTGGGGCAGCTACGTTGACGTAATGCTGACCACGCAGCGCCGAGAACTATAAGAATGGAGTCCTAACTAGGAGCCGGGATCTGTTCTACTCAGTGCGTCGCCAGCGGCCCTAGCCAACGCCTGTTCCAGCTACATCATCAGGTGAGATTCAGCAAAGTGCTCAGACTCCTTTATTTTGTATACACCCACCCATAATTTTGTAGACACCACTTGTACAATTGTCTACATTCCCCCAAGAGGGACTTACAAATTCACACTCACTGACCAATAAACACATGGTCAGTGAATTACACTTGCATTGATAATTACACTCCTCTTCACATCCTCATATCCTTCCTGACTTTCGTCACCATTGACCGTGACCGTAGTAGCCAGTAACTGCTTGGTCAGACTGCATTGTATTTCCCCGCACGCGACTCGACTACATAACGTCGAGCCGCTGACATAAGCACGCCTATTGTATTACTCATCCCGTCCAGCTGGCAGGCCAGTACAGTAGCCTGTATTTAGAGATCCATCCCCCAATAAACACTTGCATCTTTGCAGGAACATCCCCTAGAGAGTAAACACTAAACAACACACTACACTTGTAAGCTTTTCCAGCTACGGGAAGCTACTCTCATTTAGGAACAACCTTCCAAATTAGTACAGTAACACAAAGTGTGTTTTATCCCAAACTACCCCCCCCCCCCAACTAAGGGATCTAAAATATATTTGGTGGAGGCGCCCCTACCACGCACAATAAGGGTGAGACTCATACAACGAGCCCTCGGGTAGAACGACCCGTACCGCACACAGCCAAGCGATAGTTAAAAAAAAATTTTTTTGAAGACAGCATTATTATTTTCTTCTCTTCTCCCTTCACTCTAGAAACACAAGGGAAATTTTAATCAACCCACCCACCCCCAGCCCTGGAAAGAATCAAAGACCTCACACACATTTCTTTTTATACCCACCCTCAACTCAGAATGGCACCACAGGTGGAAGCAACAGAGATTGTAAGCCATAGAGGCAATAGGGGTACACCAATATTATTTACATTATTGCTAAGGTGCCAGAGGCATATACAAAGGCGACAGGCACAAATACGGGCACTCCAAACAGTGGGGCAATACAGGGCAAACAGCCATGCACCCCGTCAGAGGGTAGGACAGCGCGATTGAGATGCGCACACAAACACTTAAGTCACATACATGAACACCTCAATAGGAGCCACGTCCAAAGGAACAGGATATACAACCGATTAGTCACTACACATGGCCCTACAATAGATAACACAACCCTAGAGAGGATGAGGGTGCACTACACAAATGTATATGCCCAATACAGGGAGCTTATTCGCGAACAGGCGTTTCTCCAGTTGGCGGCTACAGAACTGTATAGGACGCAAACACGTCAACACAGCAATTTGCCAACGGACCATACGCCTCAATAGGCAATACGCCCAAATTTGGGAAGAATATAGGGAGCTCCAGGCTAACAAGGCGATTTTTGAGTTCATGGCAGGGCCACAAGCCCAGCCTAGAGAGGACATAAGCGTAGATACGCTAACGCAGCAATTCGAACGGATGTCCTTCTCAGACACTAGCAAGACACAGGGGAAGGAGTTCGCCGTGGCCACAGTTCAGAAAACGGCCAGGTTAGACTCCAACACACTACAGGGCCAAGATCACATGAACACACGCCCCTCAGCTCCGGTCCGGGAGGCAATCTTGCCAGATCGAGGGGCAGAACTTACACCAACCCCCTCAGAACGGACGAACGAGAGGGAGTTGACGCCAGGACTCTCAGGCACACACCGTAACACAGGGAGAAACCGGAAGGTAACCATGTCATGGGCTGAGGACATAGAACCCGTGCCACAGCACATTAAGCCCACACAAACCTACACACATAGGCAAACACATGGGCAGGAGTCTACCGTGGCCATAGGCCAGAAATCGGTTTGACTACACTCCAATACATTGACACGACGATCACAGACAGATACACGGCCTTTTCCGCTAGTTCAGAGGGCAATTTTGCCAGAATGGAAGCGGGCACTAGCATGTGTACCCCAGGTGCAAATGCATAAGAGGGTGTTGCCTTCAGGCCCTCAGGGTGCAAAACGCACACCTGTGCACTCTGACCAGGTGCAGACACACAATACACGGGGCATAAGGAAGGTGTTATTACCTGCCCCACGAGGCCAGGCAGACAGGTGGACACACAACCCTATAAACACTACTAGGGCAGCGCGGAGCGCAATCAGCCCCTCAGACAGAAGCACAATCAGGCCAATATCCAGGCACTACGGGGAAAGTAGGCCCCGACTTACTTTGCTACAAACCCCTCCAGAAAATAGGAATGAAGCACCCCAATGGGTATCAGGGGCCTACGCCTTAGTGACAGGGCGAAAGTATTCACCTTCCCGAGCAATGACGCTCGGACTTGGATAACAACTTTCACCAGGAATATAACATACACTAATTTCACTTACATCACAAACATACACACGAGTAGGTTATTTTACATGAAGGAAACATTACAATTGACACACAAATGGCAGGTTGCACCCCTGTAAACGGTAGACACGCAGAGACTCATGCACAATACTGTACATTTTTCATGTATATACAGGGGAACGCGGCCAAATCAAAATTATATAATTTGAAATTTTTCTTAATTTTTTCTTGGCCCCTAGCATTTTTTAGGCCATCAATGGTTTATAATCGTGGTTAATTCAAAGTATATTTTGGATCATGTAAAGTTTTTAGTGTACAAAGAGATTCGGAGGCCAATCAGTTGGGCCACGCGGCTCAGGTCCAGAAAGAACTGTTCAGAATGCAGCCTAAGCAACAAACCACAGCACAGAGCTTAGGCGGGTCTTTCGAAGTAGAAATGACTAAGTTGTTCTATGTTCCGTTCCTACAATTTGCTAGAATCTCTTGTGATGGCTGAGAGCCCTAATCGTAAGAAACAGTTAAGAATTTCAAACTATTTTTGAAAAAAAAATTAGATTTCTCTGAGATATAACTAGATTACTGCCTTACTAACGGCGTCAAATAGGTGAATAGTACACTCAGGTTTTAACTTCCATTTGAAACTTTTGAAATTATTTACTGTACAATCTTTATAAAGTACCATCGTTTGTTAATTTGCTTTAGTGAACATAAAACCACTATGTAAACGTGATACAATGTATTTTCTCTACTCTTTCTTTCTTAATTCGAATTTTGGATAACTCATTTTTTTTACTAATCCCGTGAAGTTCGAACCATTCAAGTTGAACTATATATATTTGATCCATAGCTATACGCTATTTATTACACGGCCTATAGCATGATTTTTTCTCGTCCCCCATAATAGCGCTCAAACTAAACATAAACACCATAGGGTGAAAATCCCAGACTTTGGGAAAACCCACATATTTCTGGAAGGCACACATTAAGCTCAAATTGCCACAAAACATCAGTAACACTGACAAAACTGACCCGGAGGCACAGGCCTAAAAGGCACCAGGAATAATTACCCTGGACAAAGACGGTCTCGAACCCGCGACCTCCTGAATACCAGGAATACAAGGTCAGGTAACTATCCAATTGAAGGATAGAACAATAAGGGGCAGTCACACTAACGGGAATTCATACGCACAAAATAATAAAACCACCTCCGACACCTAGTCACCAAACACGCAACTAGCGGCCCGGAGACACACAAACATACATTACGGGAAGCCAAGACGCGCTGTATATGCAGACATCAGAAAGAAGTGTCAACAAACCTGCACACATTGTTCTGGCACATATGGCGAGCGGCCACCCGATAAGCAAGCAAAGGATTTCCTGCACAGTTGTAACTTAATACCATCGCCTGGTCAGTGATAACACACACACATAATCATGCGACCTTCACCAGCTACGGACAACCTAAGAGTGTTCCAGTCCTGGCTGTAACATACACAATCATTCACGCCAGTTTCAAAACCCGATAACTCCCAAAATTAGAGTACGAGGGTCGTCGCGAATGGCACAAAATATTCACGCTAAAGCATATTTTCATCCGCGTGTATCAAACACACGATACGCGCGCCATGGTACATACAGTACAGAAATTGTAACACCAGGACCTTAAACCAAGGCGGGTGCGAACACACGATAACACGATACAAACGTGCCAAAAAGAAAGCTAAACAATGGCATTTTTGTTGCAAAAACACAATCAGAAGCCACACTAGGGACGCTCAAACCCCAACAGACAACGCAGACATGAAACACGGAGTATTACACGGGATCGCGGGTCTGAATGCCTAATAAGAGTGGACACCGTGGAAAACAAGAATTGTCGACCGACGAAAGATCACTCACAGACAATTACACGGGTACCATCGCACAAATAGCATCCATACACCATCCCCTACATAAAAAACCATAGGGTCCCATACAGACACTGTGCCCCATAGAAGGGAGCCAAGAGTGAAGATAGGCATTAGGCTGTTCAAATTAGGCATATATAAATGACATGTTATCACAGAGTACACGCTTTAAACATGCAGTAGAGGTGGCAAAGGCATTGCAATAGGACCGTATACAAGTACATAAGCGGTTGAGCCACACAATTATAACAACAGGGAGGTTCTTTAACACACATACAGGAACATAGATTCGTTCCAAGGTACTCGCTACCACAGCCTACTTAGGGCATTAGCGACCACAAAATACTTTTCTCTGAACCATAGCGCCCAACACCTAGATACGGGAGACGCCACTCTCACAGACACAAAACAGGTAACACCACATTTTTCCGGCAAAAAGCCATGCAAAATTTCGATTACCCCAAACATAGGAAATAGACTTCCTAAACACAAATTATAGATAATTACACAAGGCAAAGGTCTTGCGGAATAAATGTCCACACAACATCGGTAGCAAAAACAGGACAGATTATCACATTGGCCCTCCCGGAATGTCAAACAATGTCAACACACGGACATTGGCAAAAGTCACGTTCCGTCAGCCGCCACACATAGCATCAGAGACTTCCCTTAACAACGACGAAACAAAACAAACACAACAAAACACTGCGTTGCTAATTCTAGCGCATCTCAACATTGTTGCCGGTAGGCATTCCTAGAGCACCCAGACGTGCTGGTGACACGCCAATATGATGACACTGTCATAAACCATCAATAATAACAGCATACAGACACACGGATATTGACACAGGATCCCGCGTTATTACGATAGGCCTGGCATTTAGTAATGCACAGATACTGTGGGCCATATTAACAAAAGGAACACAGGAGCATGTTTACAAGGGCGATAACAAGTAACACGCGCCGCCTGACAATTAGCCACACGACACACGATAAGACGTATCCGATAACGGCACGCGCGCGAGCGTGCTGCAGCGGAACGCAACCACAGACACGCAAGCCTCAGTAACCACAGCCACGGGCACCTCCTGCCCACACGCGCCCACTATTCAGGGGCGAATACAGACAGATTCCCTGAAGGAACAACCCCCCCCCCCAATAACTACTTCTCTTCGTGTTTTTTTAATCTTAAAAAACCATCATAGGCGATCAGGACATGACCAGTTACACTCACAATCACTTGCTACCTTAACATTATAAATGAGAGACCAGATTAGGCCGTGACGACACAGCGTCACCGCACTTAACCATCCCAAGGAGCGGATAGAAACCCAACAATGACCAAGTGAGAATGACAGGAGCAGAGATGGATAATGCCACCAGGATGGCCAATATACTAGCTACGGAATAACATCCTAGCACCCCTCTCCCTACATAACCCATCAATTACAACACTATTCAACACAAGCAAACAGACACATGGAAACAGCTAGACTACATTCCAAAATATACATCGGGGTTGATAGACTTCATGCGTCTACCAAGAATTTGGGTATACTACTCCCTGGTTATAATTGCCTACACCCGAGTATTAGGGTTGAGTCGGAAACAGGATGACGCGTAATGCACATCTCTAAGCAAGAGATGAGGCCAAATTCATAATAACAACTCTTTTTTACTAAATAATCCCGCATGCAAAGGACATAGAATTATCATACCTCGGCCCACACCTATCCACAAATGAGAGCAGATACGCCTCATATCCAGCCACATGCATGGAATATCCTACCCACATACCAGAGATATTATTATTACCATACCTGCATGGAACTTTTAAAAATTTTGTACACCTGGGAAATACCTACCCCCGTCCACTCACTTTAAAGACATCCTAGCAGCATCATCGGCTCCCGGCCACCATAAACATGGAGTCCAAAGATGCATAACCCTCTCCCACCGCGCTTTAAGCCCATTCAGCAAATAACACCCCCGGATCCTAATAACAAGGGACACAACGCCATAAAAACCTACTAACGCCTCCAGAAAATCAACAAGGCATAACGGCTAGAAATCCGACACGGCGACTACAGGCCTGAAGTAGTCCATGCATCTAGAAGATTCTGCAACCCCAGGACACTTAAAATTTGTTACATAATTTACATGATACCCACACACTTATTTTACATATCACACTCATTTAAAAAAAGGAATCTGAGTCACACTGAATGGTGATGAGAGGTAAACAGAAGGGCAGAGGCGCCACACAAGAACAGAGCTGGGGGAGGCGATGATGAGCCCTGCCCCAGTTAACCCAATGACTTAGACCAAAAAGACGGAACTACGTAAGGTTGAAGCATCGATGGCCTAGCGCGGGCAAACGCCAAAACGGGGGGTGCGTCTAGCCTACCCCCTCGGTAGAGGAAGGTTACACCCACTAGGCGCCACGGTCGTCGAAGCCAAGACTTGCAGGGGAGACTTTTTTACGACTGGGGGGAGAATTAGCCAGCTCCGCACCGGACTCAGGAGAGGAACCTACGGACGACCACATTAGGACTAGACTCCTAGTTTAGTACGTAAGTTAAGTAGAGCTTCTATGGCGGGAAGCTAGTCTTCTACTCGCAGAAGTGAAGAAGAATCTCAGGATTCAGCGGGACCAATCCTAGATTCGCCAAGTCCTTGTCTCGCGTGACGTGGTGAAGACGACCTAATAAATGATAATCAACAAACAATGAATAATATACATGAAATATGAATAATATGGAATGAATGCGATCATTCGGTTCCGTGCCCACATAAATGACTGACAGCGAGTCACCAGAGCTTAAATGGTCACGCACCGGGCGGTCAGAGATATTAAATAGGTATGCAGCGGGCTACCCAAAGGGGTTCCGTGGGCAACCCAGCAATGGAGAACAATGCCAATATAGGCGAAGAGGATTCCCGGACGCAAATTTCCCGGATGTTATTATTAATGCCAATATAGGCGAAGAGGATTCCCGGACGCTAAATTCCCGGATGATATTATTCTATCGGACGATTTTCCCCGAACGATGTCCCGTGCCCACATAAATGGATGACAGCGAGTCACCAGAGCTTAAATGGTAACGCAGCGAGCGGCCAGAGATATTAAATAGGTATGCAGCGGGCTGCCAAGAGGGGTTCTCGTGGGCAAACCCAACAATGATAAATATATCAGCAAATCACCAATGAAGAATGATGGCATCACAGGCAAGTGCAACGGCGATGAACAGGATGGCCGGGCGAAGCGTTTGCTCTCCAGCAGCGCAGGCGCCCGGGACTTTATTAATTACTAGTTATTAATCACTAATATAAATGTCGACAACTAGTATTAAGGGAGGGGAATCCAGTGGTTTTAGAGACAACCGGTGTTTCTAGAATACACACGGGTGGTGCCCTGAGGAGGTAAAATGCCTCAGGCGATCGCTCCGGTCAAAATTCTAGCGTGTAAGGCAGTTGCATTTGGAACGCAACTTAGAATTAAGCAAATTTAATAAGCGCTGTTGTAAAACAGCTGCGACAGCACATTTCGGCACTAGATTAAGGTAAAACCATTCGGATTGTAAATACAAAATATTTTTTTTTCATTATCATAAATTAGGCTAAGCACCTTAAGATTAAGGTAAAACATTTCGGCGCCTGGCGACTAAAAACCGTTGCCAGGGTAAGCCCGACAATACGTTAAGATAAGTAAGATTAAGATAGCACGTTCGGCACCTGGTTACCAAAAACCGTTACCAGGGTAAGCCCGATAACACATAGAATAAGCTAGATAATACATAGACTAAGCTAGATAATACATAGGCCAACCTAGGAGTAAGTTGGACTCCAGTGGCGCCACACTTAGTTTTATAAATTAAGCACTGCCAAGGAAAGTGTTACATATATACATGTAATGTATAGTAATGTATTGTAATGTATTGTTACTAATTAATCCACTTTCACCAACACAGGAAACCCAGGGAGCAACGCATCCACAGATATACAACACAGGAAAAGAGTTGCCATTAATATATTTCTTGATTCACAGATGACAAGGAGCATGAGCCTGTCTATTGTATATATATTTCCCACACCAAATTACACACACCCTTATCTCTGTCACACAAACACACTGCTCCTCATCGTTCTTCAGTCACGCCAATAAGGTGACGGCGGCGCGATCAGTGACGTAAGGTGACGTGGGGCACCGAGCGACGCTGACGCAAACACACGTCGAATACGCTTGAATAATAAGCAATATTCGGTAGCCAGGGGCGGTGCAGAGGCTGTGAGCACCTACCCTCGCTGCCAAGGTGAATTTTTCCACCCACGTGGAAAATTTGCGAAAGGTAAAGTTAACGGCATGACCACTAACCCACAGCCATAGGTGAGAGGCACCTACAGCTCAGCGAATAACAAATTAAGGGAGAATGAGTGGACAGACCCGAGCGCTACAGCAGGCCTAGAGAATGAGGCAGGGTACCAAGCTCATGAGCAAAACGGTCTAGTAATAAGATTATTATTTTATGTTATATTATGTTATGTATGTTATATCATGATTGTAAAGAAAAATGTAAATCCAAAGCGTACACAAACATATTGATGCTCAACTGTACACCTACGCACATAAACTTGCAATAGGTCACGCCATTTAACACGCCATAATGTCAACACTGAATACACTGGGTTTTTTTCCTTTCTACACTACTAACGCCAAAATTTGTGAAGGTGTCCCGTTTCATCCCAAGAACAATAAACCATCATGATATTTCCTTTAACTTATACCCTGGGGCACCTATTTTTGCTATTCTCTTCCATCTTTTAAACAATACACTGAAGGGAGCAATTTTTTTCTCCATACAACGCCGGACGGCACAACCATCCGTCCGGTCATGGTTTTTTTTCCTCCCTGAATAATAACAACATATATATATACAACGGCAAGACCATGCATTTTTTTTGTTTGTATCTTTATTATTACTATGTCAACTTTCAAAAATGAACTATTCTAAATTAACTATGTATAACATGTATATCCCAAAACCTACCCCTCTGAGCACAAGCTGGACTCACATCACCACGACATCGACATAGACACCCCTACACCAACACGGAAGAAAATAAGAAGAAGTACAAGAAGAAATCAAAAACGAACCATCACATCGACACCCCCACTCTACGTCCCGATCCCGTTCGCGGGGACGCGAACTAATCGAAGAAGGGGACTTGTACAGCCCGGGGGGGGGGGGGCAGTACCCCTGAAAGCTACCCCCCATCTTTTACTAAAACCACCCCAACTGGCAACATCATAAGACCAGAACATTATCTTTACACAGCAAGAGGCGGTCACCCAGCCCGGGAGGTTAGCCAACTACTTGCAAAACATACATAAACAATTACACTTACAGATATCTGGGGCAGCTACGTTGACGTAATGCTGACCACGCAGCGCCAAAACAATAAGAATGGAGTCCTACCTAGGAGCCGGGGTCTGTTCTACTCAGTGCGTCGCCAGCGGCCCTAGCCAACGCCTGTTCCAGCTACATCATCAGGTGAGATTCACAAAGTGCTCAGACTCCTTTATTTTGTATACAACCACCCATAATTTGTACACACCACTTGTATAATTGTCTACATTCCCCCAAGAGGGACTTACAAATTCACACTCACTGACCAATAAACACATGGTCAGTAAATTACACTTGCATTGATAATTACACTCCTCTTCACATCCTCATGCCCTTCCTGACTTTCGTCACGATTGACCGTGACCGTAGTAGCCAGTAACTGCTTGGTCAGACTGCATTGAATTTCCCCGCACGCGACTCGACTACATTACGTCGAGCCGCTGACATAAGCACGCCTATTGTATTACTCATCCCGTCCAGCTGGCAGGCCAGTACAGTAGCCTGTATTTAGAGATCCATCCCCCAATAAACACTTGCATCTTTGCAGGAACATCCCCTAGAGAGGAAACACTAAACAACACACTACACTAGTAAGCTTTTCCAGCTACGGGAAGCTACTCTCATTTAGGAACAACCTTCCAAATTAGTACAGTAACACAAAGTGTGTTTTATCCCAAACTACCCCCCCAACTAAGGGATCTAAAACAGTATTATGTTTTGCTCCTAGATTACCAATTTAGATCTTATTTTAGTTTTTATTGTAAACTTTTGATGTATATTGCACATTAAAATTCCAAAATATTAGGAAACTAATTATTTATGCACTTCATTACTAATGTATCAAGATAAAATTATCATATAGTCTTAGTATTATTTTCCAGAAAAGATTCATATGTCGAAGAAGGGTATATTTTATTGATATATATACAAGGGTTGAATAACACTGACGTTCAAATATCCATGGTTTCCTAAACCTTATATTATATTAAGTCTTTCTCGATCATAGGAATAACCAATTATACGAAAGAGCAAAAGAAACTCGCTCTCAAAAGAATGACAAATCTTTAAATGGCTCTCCTGAAAAAGTATGTATTTTGACTTGTGACACTTTTCTTATGGACCATCGATGTATAGCGATGTAAGCCACCTCCAGATAATTAGCATTTGTCGTTGCACCACAGAAAGTCGTGGATGTGGTTATGGTATTAAGATATCCTAATACCGTCGGTTTTGTGACAAAATAAGTGTTACCAAAGGCATATCAACAAGAGGAAAGCCTAACACAGGTAAGTAAAAACAAATTTTGGACTTTTGTGTAAAAATCACTCTAAAATTTTAAAATAAACCGTTCGGGTATTTGAAGGTAGAATAACGCCCGTTTCTTATAAAAAGTTGAGACTGCTCGGGGGATTGTGGGATATAAGGAATTTTATCGATTTTAAATACTTAGTATGTGTCCTACCAACCTATCTCTTCTCTTCATTAGCAGTCGCCAGAAACATTCTCCTCTCCCACTTGTCTTATACCTCTTCTTTGTAACCCTATCTACCCATCTAATATTCATCATTCCCTTTTAGCAGCACATTTCAAACGCTACAATTCTCCTCTTTTCTGCTTCACCAATAGTCCAAGTTCCACTTCCATACAGTGCCACGCTCCAGACAAGGCTTTCAAAATACCTGAATCTATATTCGATGTCAAAACATTTCTTTTTTTAGAAATGATTTCCTTGCCTGTGCCAACCTACTTTCTTATCCTCTTTGCTTCGTCCACCACTGGTTATTTTGCTTCCTAAGTAACAGAAGTCTCCTGCTTCCTTCAGCTTTTCACCTGCCAATTTGATGTCCGCAGAGGTTTCTGATATTTTTAAATCCTTCAATCCCATCAACCAACTCTCAGCCGTAGATCATCATTTCTCGGGTAAAATCAAAAGTAGTGTAGGAGAAATTTGCAACTTATAGCTGAAAGATCCTTGAAGGTTTACCACACGAAGCCTCGAAATTCAGAAGGTAACCACGGTCTATCAACAGCGTTAAGGTCAAGGCAAGATGAAGCACATTTCCATCGCATAAACTAGAGGTATAAGTCCTTCATCAACCTAAGAACAGTACTATCATTAAATTTAGTTAAATCTTCTTTACTATTTACTGCGCATGCCCATTTCTTGCGGGTTGGAATTTCATTTTGAGGAAGGGATCTTTCTAAGTATTCAAAATCTGAATTATGTGATGTACAAACCCTCTTCCCTCGTGTCGTCAGTCGACTTCTCGCCTGAGACTTGCATTCACCATGAAATTTAAATTTTGCGCGCACCCAGTCAACATTGCACGTTGATACGTTCGACATGTACCCAGATTATCATCACTTATTCCACATTGCACTCCAGATTGTCCTCCCTCAACTTCTAAAATTCTCTTTACACTAGAAACATTGGTTAAATCACTTGTTTGTGATTCATGCTTCACAACTGCAATTTGAACATGTTGCGTGCTCTTAGAAGTCATATTGAACGTTCTTTCATAGTAACAGTGTTGCCAATCTTTGGTCTAATTCGCTAGAAAATTGAATTTCTCAGTAAGTCTTAGGAAACAATAGTTTGAGCTCAAACAAAGTTTATATCGTAAGAAATAAACAAAATTAAAATGCTTGACTTCTACATTTTACGAAAAGTAGCTGCAGCATTTAGTGCCATTTGATAACGATTATTATAATAGCCCATCAATCTCCTCCATGGCTTGAATAGGTTGCGAGAAATGAAATAAAAATGTTTAAGAATGTTGAACTGATGCCATCTCGAAATTTTTAAATACCAATTGATCATGAGATCTCTCTATTCTGTCCTCTGAGAAATGATTCGCACTCATATGTTTCAATTGTCTCGGATGATTAGATCACCAGAAAGGTCATTTGACAATATTAACAAGTAGTTACGTGAAGAACTGATGCCTATTTTCATATATCCTACTTATGTTAATTGCCACTTTCAACATAAAAAATTCAGTTTGATTGCTGCAATAGATTCGTAGATATTGAGAACCGACTAAATATTTCGGATGGCCGCCATGTTGGATTTCTGTATATGTAGGTCTTAGACTTATGTACTGTTACATGAAGATTATTGTGTACGAGTAGTATTCAAATTTCAATCACATCATTAGGACATAAGGAGTAAAAAGGAGACTTTAAAATTTCGCACAGCTGCCATCTTGGGGTTATTGAAACAATTGAAATAAATTAGATGCCAGTGGATTAACATTTGTATAAAGATTTACTGTACCAATTTCACTGCACTCGGATAGTTAAATTGCGAGAAACGTCCGTGTGATCATTTATATTTCGCGTCGCCGCCATGTTGGATTTGTGATCACCAGGTAATTGAAAGTCCTATAGGTGAACTTATGTTCATAGCGCCTATGAACATTAAAAAAATCAGTTTGATAGCTCTAATAGATTCGTAAATATTGAGAACCGTCTAAATATTTCCGATGGTCGCCATTGTTATATGTTTAGGCCATAGAGTCATGTACCATTTAAGGAAAATTATTGCGTGGGTTCATTATTCAAATTATCACTTCGATCGCATGATTATGTCACAAGAAATAAAAACTCAATTTTAAAATTCGCACAGCCGCCATCTTGAGGTTAACTGAACAATTGAGCTATAATAGATACCAGTGCATTACAATGTGTATAAATATTTGCTTTACCAAGTTTCATTGCGTTTGGATCATTAAATCGCGCGAAATGTCCATTTAAAATTTTCAAATTCGCTTGGCCGCCATGTACGTTTTGTAGTTAACCGGTTTTTGAAAGTCTCATAGATGAACTTCCAGTAGGGCCTTTTATCTCCGTACAAAATTTCAGGGTGATACCGGTAATAGTTTCAGAGATATGGAATGCCGATGAAATATTTCGCACAGCCGCCATCTTGAGGTTATGTAAACAATTGAACGAAGTTATATGTCGGTGCATTGCAATGAGTAAATACATACACTGTGCCAAGTTTCATTGCCTTTGGTTGGTTAAATCGCGTGAAACGTCTATTTAAAAGTCGCAAATTCGCTTGCCCACCATGTTGGTTTTGTAGCTACCAAGTTTTCAAAAGTCACATAGGTGAACATTTAGTAGTCCCCTTTATCTCCGCACCGAATTCCAGGGTGATATCTGTAATAGTTTCGGAGATATTGTATGCCGGTGAAATATTTCGCACAGCCGCCATGTTGGATGGGTAAGACGTAACAAAATTTGAAGGGCACGGTCAGGGTCGTCTGGAATAGTGCTACGAGCTTACCGAGTTTCATTGAAATCGCTCAGCCGTTTATATTTTATTAGGGCCACACACACACACACTCACGAATCACACACGCACACACAGACAGACAAAAGGTGAACTCATAAGCCTATTTCTTCGTAAATGTAAATGGGCTAAAAATCATTTGGCAGCAGAGTTACTTCATTTTTTTTCTCATGATTTAAACAGTTGCGCATGCATGTACTTGACTAATAGTTCTCTATCACACTACAGAATGTCATTTAGAAATATTGTGAACCAGCGTTCATTTTACCAATTTACATTTCTATCACTCCTTAAGACAGGAGAATTAAATATGTGGTTTTAAAGAGTTGGACAGCCGCCAATTTTAAGTCCTCATACAAATTAAATTATATTAGATATCAATATATTCAGCCTTTTATAAAGATACACATCGCTGTGATTCAGATTTCCTGGATGATTAATTCGTGAGAAATATCCATATAAGTAGATAAATCTTGCGTCGCCACCATGTTACTTTTATGGTCACGAGGCTATCAAAAGTTCTATAGATGGACTTACTTTAATGACCTCTTCCAACTTACAACATTTCAGTTCGTTTGCTGTAATAGAATCTCAGATATTGAGCTCCGGCAAATTATTTCGGATGATCACCATATTGGTTTATTCTAAATGTATACCAGAGAGTTGTGCACCAGGAGATGACAATTATTGCTTTGGTTCATCATACAAACATTCACTAAGATCGCCCGATTAGGACACAAAAAAACTTAATTATAAAGTTTCCCACAAACGCCATCTTGAATATATGAACACAATTGAATTACAAGAGTTTAGTGCTTTTCAGTCGATCAACACGAATGTACCCAAAAGAGATGGGTTATGCCCTAATCCTGAAATAAATTACATGAGATTAATAAAACACTAGGATGACCAGTTTCGATCGTCAAGCGATCATCATCAGATCCAATACACTTAGGCTATAAAATCTATGTTTGAAATACAGGTGAAAATATTTACAATATGTACAATTATTTAGTTGCAGTATTGGTACTGCAACTGTCAGTGTATGCTAAATGCAGTATATATGTTAGGTGAACGGCTAAATGGTGATAGCTATCCGGAGATTGTACTTTAGAGAGATTATATGGTTGTAAACTATGGTTAAACTATAAAATTTTAGGCTAACTACTTATCTGATTGTCTTCCGTACTACAGCTATTCGCAGTTTTCGTGCTCACTTGAACTCGCTGTGCGGTCGACTGCGGTGGTTATCTTAACGACTGGTTTTTTCCTGACTTCCCCCCCTGTCCCTACGTGCTGTGGGGAGTGATCGCGATGTGTTTATGTGAGGTGTTGCCAACCTAGATAAGATGTATGTTATTGAATGAGGTGGATCTACAACTATTAAAGACCGTGGATTAGTCCTCGCCACGCGTGGAGCATAACCCATTCGAACTAAGCGTTGACGGTCTTATGAGGACGTCCCGGCACCTTTAATACTGCCTCTAATATGGGCCTTGGTTTATTGCAGAAGAAAAGTACATCGTACACCTGATCCAGATAACATTTACCTATTAAAAACCCCCTAATTTCCCCCCTTTTTTTATCTAGCTTGGCTGTGTCGCTAAATTGTGTTTTGTTTCCGACAGGGTGTGTTTTTTAGTAGCGTGAAGAGGGGTGAGCTCTCCATGAACGTGTGTTCATTTAGATTGTTGGGATTGTTTCGTTTGGCTAGGTGTATCTCGATTGCTTCCTTTATGTGAAGAGCTCTGCCTTTCGATTCGTGATGGATTATTTTAAGGTCCGACTCTATGTTGGTAAAGCTATGCCCTGCGTCACACATATGTTCGCACACGGCTGAATGTGTTCCGTATCTTATCGCATTTCTATGTTCATTATAACGTGTGTCTACTCGTCTTCCACTCTGCCCGATGTAATTAGCTTGACAATCGGTGTCTTGGCACGTTATAGAATATACCCCTGAACTTGAATACGGGTCACGTTTATTTAGATTACTATTTAGGAGGTGCCTAGCGGTTGTGTTTTTCGTCGTGAAAGCTATCTTTATGCCTTGCTTTTTGAATAGGTTAGTGATTTTATATGTATTCGCATTCACATAGTTGAAACGCACAAATTTTTTCTCATTACTGTCCGGTTTGGGAATCGTTTTATCTTTATTTTTATGTTTGGCTATAATTTGATTTATTTTGCTTGGCGAGAAGTTGTTTTCCTTTGCTATTAGCATAATAGTTCTTATTTCCTTATTATAGTTGTCTTTTGACATGGGTATGTTTAAAGCCCTGTGCACCATTGAATTGAAACCCGCTAGTTTGTGCGTACTTGGGTGATTAGACTGATTGTCGATTGCATGCGAGGTTTGTGTTGCTTTCCGGAATATGGAATATGAAAGGTCGTTGTCTTTACGTTCAATAGTTATATCGAGATAATTTATTTTCCGGTCTATTTCGGATTCCTTAGTGAATTTGATAGAATGGTGAAGGCTATTAATGGATTGGAGAATTGTTTCTTCGCTTGTTAGTTCAGTATCGTAGATGCAAATTACATCATCTACGTATCTTTTCCATAATACTATTCCCTTTGTTGAAGTATTTTCTAAGAACGCATTTTCTAGTGCATTGATGAAGATGTCAGCGATTAACCCACTTAGTGGCGATCCCATTGCTAGGCCTTCTCTCTGTGTGTATATTTTATTGTCGAATTGAAACACGTTTTGGGTGAGAACGACCCTCAGTAATCTCACAATCTCTTCAATTTCTTTTACCGAATTGTTGGATTTTAAGTTGTTTTCGATAGTGTTGATTGCTTCAATAATCGGAATATTGGTGTACATGTTAGTTACGTCGAAGGATACTAGCCTGAAGCTAGGTTTCATTTGTAGGGTGTTCAATGCTGTTGCTAGTTCTGTTGTGTTCTTTACAGAGTTGTTTTTGTCGTTGGAAAGACGGCATTTTAAGATTTTTAGTAACTCTTTGCTGATTTTGTAATTAGGGGCATTCCTACAATTGACTATTGGTCTCATTGGGCATTCCTTGTTTGTGTATTTTTGGTTGTCCCCTCAATGACGGTATTTTCGGGTTCATGTTTATTAGTTTTGATTTTTCGGCTTTGGTCAGTATGTATTCTGTTTCTTTTAGCGCACTTTTTATTTGTTTTTGGAATTTGTTGGTGGGGTCTTTTGTTAATTCCTTGATTTCGTTGTTGTTTAGGAATTCGACTGTTTTTTCAATGTATTCTGTTTTGTTCAAAATTACTGTAGTGTTTCCCTTATCTGCTTTTGTGATGATTAAGTCATGTTCTTTTATTTTTTGTTTCAACGACTTTATTTCTTTGATTTGTTTGTTGTTTTGAATGTTATTGCTATCGCCCTCTCGTTTGAGGATTTTTTTGGCTTCGTTGGTGGCGAGATTTTTGGTTAATTCCCTGTCTTCTGCTGGGAGCTTGTGACTGGCTATCTCAATATCTGTGATTAACTGTTTTATATTGTGGTTCGTGTGTGCGTCTGTGCAGTTGTATTTCAAACCTTTGTCTAACATATTCATTTCACCTTGAGAAAAGGTTACGTTCGTTCTGTTGTTTACTCTGCTGTGGAAATTGAATTCATTGTTATTCGTGTGTTGTTCGTTAGATTGATGGTTCTGTGTTTCTCCTAGTTTTCTTAATTTATTTTCTAGCATTTCATGCTTCCTCGTTGCTCTGATTTTGATGGTGTCATGTAGGTGTTCGGTGAAGCTGTCCCATTGGGCTGCGTGCCAGAAATTACTTAGTTGCAATTGAATGTCGTATAATTGTTGGTTAATTTTTTGCTTTCTTGTGTATGCAAATCTTAATTCGTTTTTTATCCAAAGCGCTTTGGCTTGTCTAGTTGAAATGATCGAGGCTGGTGTATTCGGTACGGTTTTAATTGGTACGTATTTAGGGGTGAGGTTTAGTTCTATACATTTTTTGTTGAACCAAATTGACTTGTCTAAATTCATGAGTTTAAGCCTGAGTGATTTGAATTTCTTGGCTTCACGATTTGCCTGACTAGCCGTGAACATTGTGGTGTTTGAAGCCATATTTTCAGTGTTGCCTTAGTAAACAAGAGTTTAGTGCTTTTCAGTCGGTCAACACGAATGTACCCAAAAGAGATGGGTTATGCCCTAATCCTGAAATAAATTACATGAGATTAATAAAACACTAGGAAGACCAGTTTCGATCGTCAAGCGATCATCATCAGATCCAATACACTTAGGCTATAAAATCTATGTTTGAAATACAGGTGAAAATATTTACAATATGTACAATTATTTAGTTGCAGTATTGGTACTGCAACTGTCAGTGTATGCTAAATGCAGTATATATGTTAGGTGAACTGCTAAATGGTGATAGCTATCCGGAGATTGTACTTTAGAGAGATTATATGGTTGTAAACTATGGTTAAACTATAAAATTTTAGGCTAACTACTTATCTGATTGTCTTCCGTACTACAGCTATTCGCAGTTTTCGTGCTCACTTGAACTCGCTGTGCGGTCGACTGCGGTGGTTATCTTAACGACTGGTTTTTCCCTGCCTTCCCCCCCTGTCCCTACGTGCTGTGGGGAGTGATTGCGATGTGTTTATGTGAGGTGTTGCCAACCTAGATAAGATGTATGTTATTGAATGAGGTGGATCTACAACTATTAAAGACCGTGGATTAGTCCTCGCCACGCGTGGAGCATAACCCATTCGAACTAAGCGTTGACGGTCTTATGAGGACGTCCCGGCACCTTTAATACTGCCTCTAATATGGGCCTTGGTTTATTGCAGAAGAAAAGTACATCGTACACCTGATCCAGATAACATTTACCTATTAAAACCCCCTAATTTCCCCCCTTTTTTTATCTAGCTTGGCTGTGTCGCTAAATTGTATTTTGTTTCCGACAGGGTGTGTTTTTAGTAGCGTGAAGAGGGGTGAGCTCTCCATGAACGTGTGTTCATTTAGATTGTTGGGATTGTTTCGTTTGGCTAGGTGTATCTCGATTGCTTCCTTTATGTCAAGAGCTCTGCCTTTCGATTCGTGATGGATTATTTTAAGGTCCGACTCTATGTTGGTAAAGCTATGCCCTGCGTCACACATATGTTCGCACACGGCCGAATGTGTTCCGTATCTTATCGCATTTCTATGTTCATTATAACGTGTGTCTACTCGTCTTCCACTCTGCCCGATGTAATTAGCTTGACAATCGGTGTCTTGGCACGTTATAGAATATACCCCTGACCTTGAATACGGGTCACGTTTATTTAGATTACTATTTAGGAGGTGCCTAGCGGTTGTGTTTTTCGTCGTGAAAGCTATCTATATGCCTTGCTTTTTGAATAGGTTAGTGATTTTATATGTATTCGCATTCACATAGTTGAAACGCGCAAATTTTTTCTCATTACTGTCCGGTTTGGGAATCGTTTTATCTTTATTTTTATGTTTGGCTATAATTTGATTTATTTTGCTTGGCGAGAAGTTGTTTTCCTTTGCTATTTGCATAATAGTTCTTATTTCCTTATTATAGTTGTCTTTTGACATGGGTATGTTTAAAGCCCTGTGCACCATTGAATTGAAACGCGCTAGTTTGTGCGTACTTGGGTGATTAGACTGATTGTCGATTGCATGCGAGGTTTGTGTTGCTTTCCGGAATATGGAATATGAAAGGTCGTTGTCTTTACGTTCAATAGTTATATCGAGATAATTTATTTTCCGGTCTATTTCGGATTCCTTATTGAATTTGATAGAATGGTGAAGGCTATTAATGGATTGGAGAATTGTTTCTTCGCTTGTTAGTTCAGTATCGTAGATGCAAATTACATCATCTACGTATCTTTTCCATAATACTATTCCCTTTGTTGAAGTATTTTCTAAGAACGCATTTTCTAGTGCATTGATGAAGATGTCAGCGATTAACCCACTTAGTGGCGATCCCATTGCTAGGCCTTCTCTCTGTGTGTATATTTTATTGTCGAATTGAAACACGTTTTGGGTGAGAACGACCCTCAGTAATCTCACAATCTCTTCAATTTCTTTTACCAAATTGTTGGATTTTAAGTTGTTTTCGATAGTGTTGATTGCTTCAATAATCGGAATATTGGTGTACATGTTAGTTACGTCGAAGGATACTAGCCTGAAGCTAGGTTTCATTTGTAGGGTGTTCAATGCTGTTGCTAGTTCTGTTGTGTTCTTTACAGAGTTGTTTTTGTCGTTGGAAAGACGGCATTTTAAGATTTTTAGTAACTCTTTGCTGATTTTGTAATTAGGGGCATTCCTACAATTGACTATTGGTCTCATTGGGCATTCCTTGTTTGTGTATTTTTGGTTGTCCCCTCAATGACGGTATTTTCGGGTTCATGTTTATTAGTTTTGATTTTTCGGCTTTGGTCAGTATGTATTCTGTTTCTTTTAGCGCACTTTTTATTTGTTTTTGGAATTTGTTGGTGGGGTCTTTTGTTAATTCCTTGATTTCGTTGTTGTTTAGGAATTCGACTGTTTTTTCAATGTATTCTGTTTTGTTCAAAATTACTGTAGTGTTTCCCTTATCTGCTTTTGTGATGATTAAGTCATGTTCTTTTATTTTTTGTTTCAACGACTTTATTTCTTTGATTTGTTTGTTGTTTTGAATGTTATTGCTATCGCCCTCTCGTTTGAGGATTTTTTTGGCTTCGTTGGTGGCGAGATTTTTGGTTAATTCCCTGTCTTCTGCTGGGAGCTTGTGACTGGCTATCTCAATATCTGTGATTAACTGTTTTATATTGTGGTTCGTGTGTGCGTCTGTGCAGTTGTATTTCAAACCTTTGTCTAACATATTCATTTCACCTTGAGAAAAGGTTACGTTCGTTCTGTTGTTTACTCTGCTGTGGAAATTGAATTCATTGTTATTCGTGTGTTGTTCGTTAGATTGATGGTTCTGTGTTTCTCCTAGTTTTCTTAATTTATTTTCTAGCATTTCATGCTTCCTCGTTGCTCTGATTTTGATGGTGTCATGTAGGTGTTCGGTGAAGCTGTCCCATTGGGCTGCGTGCCAGAAATTACTTAGTTGCAATTGAATGTCGTATAATTGTTGGTTAATTTTTTGCTTTCTTGTGTATGCAAATCTTAATTCGTTTTTTATCCAAAGCGCTTTGGCTTGTCTAGTTGAAATGATCGAGGCTGGTGTATTCGGTACGGTTTTAATTGGTACGTATTTAGGGGTGAGGTTTAGTTCTATACATTTTTTGTTGAACCAAATTGACTTGTCTAAATTCATGAGTTTAAGCCTGAGTGATTTGAATTTCTTGGCTTCACGATTTGCCTGACTAGCCGTGAACATTGTGGTGTTTGAAGCCATATTTTCAGTGTTGCCTTAGTAAACAAGAGTTTAGTGCTTTTCAGTCGGTCAACACGAATGTACCCAAAAGAGATGGGTTATGCCCTAATCCTGAAATAAATTACATGAGATTAATAAAACACTAGGAAGACCAGTTTCGATCGTCAAGCGATCATCATCAGATCCAATACACTTAGGCTATAAAATCTATGTTTGAAATACAGGTGAAAATATTTACAATATGTACAATTATTTAGTTGCAGTATTGGTACTGCAACTGTCAGTGTATGCTAAATGCAGTATATATGTTAGGTGAACTGCTAAATGGTGATAGCTATCCGGAGATTGTACTTTAGAGAGATTATATGGTTGTAAACTATGGTTAAACTATAAAATTTTAGGCTAACTACTTATCTGATTGTCTTCCGTACTACAGCTATTCGCAGTTTTCGTGCTCACTTGAACTCGCTGTGCGGTCGACTGCGGTGGTTATCTTAACGACTGGTTTTTCCCTGCCTTCCCCCCCTGTCCCTACGTGCTGTGGGGAGTGATTGCGATGTGTTTATGTGAGGTGTTGCCAACCTAGATAAGATGTATGTTATTGAATGAGGTGGATCTACAACTATTAAAGACCGTGGATTAGTCCTCGCCACGCGTGGAGCATAACCCATTCGAACTAAGCGTTGACGGTCTTATGAGGACGTCCCGGCACCTTTAATACTGCCTCTAATATGGGCCTTGGTTTATTGCAGAAGAAAAGTACATCGTACACCTGATCCAGATAACATTTACCTATTAAAAACCCCCTAATTTCCCCCCTTTTTTTATCTAGCTTGGCTGTGTCGCTAAATTGTATTTTGTTTCCTACAGGGTGTGTTTTTAGTAGCGTGAAGAGGGGTGAGCTCTCCATGAACGTGTGTTCATTTAGATTGTTGGGATTGTTTCGTTTGGCTAGGTGTATCTCGATTGCTTCCTTTATGTCAAGAGCTCTGCCTTTCGATTCGTGATGGATTATTTTAAGGTCCGACTCTATGTTGGTAAAGCTATGCCCTGCGTCACACATATGTTCGCACACGGCCGAATGTGTTCCGTATCTTATCGCATTTCTATGTTCATTATAACGTGTGTCTACTCGTCTTCCACTCTGCCCGATGTAATTAGCTTGACAATCGGTGTCTTGGCACGTTATAGAATATACCCCTGACCTTGAATACGGGTCACGTTTATTTAGATTACTATTTAGGAGGTGCCTAGCGGTTGTGTTTTTCGTCGTGAAAGCTATCTATATGCCTTGCTTTTTGAATAGGTTAGTGATTTTATATGTATTCGCATTCACATAGTTGAAACGCGCAAATTTTTTCTCATTACTGTCCGGTTTGGGAATCGTTTTATCTTTATTTTTATGTTTGGCTATAATTTGATTTATTTTGCTTGGCGAGAAGTTGTTTTCCTTTGCTATTTGCATAATAGTTCTTATTTCCTTATTATAGTTGTCTTTTGACATGGGTATGTTTAAAGCCCTGTGCACCATTGAATTGAAACGCGCTAGTTTGTGCGTACTTGGGTGATTAGACTGATTGTCGATTGCATGCGAGGTTTGTGTTGCTTTCCGGAATATGGAATATGAAAGGTCGTTGTCTTTACGTTCAATAGTTATATCGAGATAATTTATTTTCCGGTCTATTTCGGATTCCTTATTGAATTTGATAGAATGGTGAAGGCTATTAATGGATTGGAGAATTGTTTCTTCGCTTGTTAGTTCAGTATCGTAGATGCAAATTACATCATCTACGTATCTTTTCCATAATACTATTCCCTTTGTTGAAGTATTTTCTAAGAACGCATTTTCTAGTGCATTGATGAAGATGTCAGCGATTAACCCACTTAGTGGCGATCCCATTGCTAGGCCTTCTCTCTGTGTGTATATTTTATTGTCGAATTGAAACACGTTTTGGGTGAGAACGACCCTCAGTAATCTCACAATCTCTTCAATTTCTTTTACCGAATTGTTGGATTTTAAGTTGTTTTCGATAGTGTTGATTGCTTCAATAATCGGAATATTGGTGTACATGTTAGTTACGTCGAAGGATACTAGCCTGAAGCTAGGTTTCATTTGTAGGGTGTTCAATGCTGTTGCTAGTTCTGTTGTGTTTTTTACAGAGTTGTTTTTGTCGTTGGAAAGACGGCATTTTAAGATTTTTAGTAACTCTTTGCTGATTTTGTAATTAGGGGCATTCCTACAATTGACTATTGGTCTCATTGGGCATTCCTTTTTGTGTATTTTTGGTTGTCCCCTCAATGACGGTATTTTCGGGTTCATGTTTATTAGTTTTGATTTTTCGGCATTGGTCAGTATGTGTTCTGTTTCTTTTAGCGCACTTTTTATTTGTTTTTGGAATTTGTTGGTGGGGTCTTTTGTTAATTCCTTGATTTCGTTGTTGTTTAGGAATTCGACTGTTTTTTCAATGTATTCTGTTTTGTTCAAAATTACTGTAGTGTTTCCCTTATCTGCTTTTGTGATGATTAAGTCATGTTCTTTTATTTTTTGTTTCAACGACTTTATTTCTTTGATTTGTTTGTTGTTTTGAATGTTATTGCTATCGCCCTCTCGTTTGAGGATTTTTTTGGCTTCGTTGGTGGCGAGATTTTTGGTTAATTCCCTGTCTTCTGCTGGGAGCTTGTGACTGGCTATCTCAATATCTGTGATTAACTGTTTTATATTGTGGTTCGTGTGTGCGTCTGTGCAGTTGTATTTCAAACCTTTGTCTAACATATTCATTTCACCTTGAGAAAAGGTTACGTTCGTTCTGTTGTTTACTCTGCTGTGGAAATTGAATTCATTGTTATTCGTGTGTTGTTCGTTAGATTGATGGTTCTGTGTTTCTCCTAGTTTTCTTAATTTATTTTCTAGCGTTTCATGCTTCCTCGTTGCTCTGATTTTGATGGTGTCATGTAGGTGTTCGGTGAAGCTGTCCCATTTGGCTGCGTGCCAGAAATTACTTAGTTGCAATTGAATGTCGTATAATTGTTGGTTAATTTTTTGCTTTCTTGTGTATGCAAATCTTAATTCGTTTTTTATCCAAAGCGCTTTGGCTTGTCTAGTTGAAATGATCGAGGCTGTTGTATTCGGTACGGTTTTAATTGGTACGTATTTAGGGGTGAGGTTTAATTCTATACATTTTTTGTTGAACCAAATTGACTTGTCTAAATTCATGAGTTTAAGCCTGAGTGATTTGAATTTCTTGGCTTCACGATTTGCCTGACTAGCCGTGAACATTGTGGTGTTTGAAGCCATATTTTCAGAGTTGCCTTAGTAAACAAGAGTTTAGTGCTTTTCAGTCGGTCAACAAGAATGTACCCAAAAGAGATGGGTTATGCCCTAATCCTGAAATAAATTACATGAGATTAATAAAACACTAGGATGACCAGTTTCGATCGTCAAGCGATCATCATCAGATCCAATACACTTAGGCTATAAAATCTATGTTTGAAATACAGGTGAAAATATTTACAATATGTACAATTATTTAGTTGCAGTATTGGTACTGCAACTGTCAGTGTATGCTAAATGCAGTATATATGTTAGGTGAACTGCTAAATGGTGATAGCTATCCGGAGATTGTACTTTAGAGAGATTATATGGTTGTAAACTATGGTTAAACTATAAAATTTTAGGCTAACTACTTATCTGATTGTCTTCCGTACTACAGCTATTCGCAGTTTTCGTGCTCACTTGAACTCGCTGTGCGGTCGACTGCGGTGGTTATCTTAACGACTGGTTTTTCCCTGCCTTCCCCCCTGTCCCAACGTGCTGTGGGGAGTGATCGCGATGTGTTTATGTGAGGTGTTGCCAACCTAGATAAGATGTATATTATTGAATGAGGTGGATCTACAACTATTAAAGACCGTGGATTAGTCCTCGCCACGCGTGGAGCATAACCCATTCGAACTAAGCGTTGACGGTCTTATGAGGACGTCCCGGCACCTTTAATACTGCCTCTAATATGGGCCTTGGTTTATTGCAGAAGAAAAGTACATCGTACACCTGATCCAGATAACATTTACCTATTAAAAACCCCCTAATTTCCCCCCTTTTTTTTATCTAGCTTGGCTGTGTCGCTAAATTGTGTTTTGTTTCCGACAGGGTGTGTTTTTTAGTAGCGTGAAGAGGGGTGAGCTCTCCATGAACGTGTGTTCATTTAGATTGTTGGGATTGTTTCGTTTGGCTAGGTGTATCTCGATTGCTTCCTTTATGTCAAGAGCTCTGCCTTTCGATTCGTGATGGATTATTTTAAGGTCCGACTCTATGTTGGTAAAGCTATGCCCTGCGTCACACATATGTTCGCACACGGCTGAATGTGTTCCGTATCTTATCGCATTTCTATGTTCATTATAACGTGTGTCTACTCGTCTTCCACTCTGCCCGATGTAATTAGCTTGACAATCGGTGTCTTGGCACGTTATAGAATATACCCCTGACCTTGAATACGGGTCACGTTTATTTAGATTACTATTTAGGAGGTGCCTAGCGGTTGTGTTTTTCGTCGTGAAAGCTATCTTTATGCCTTGCTTTTTGAATAGGTTAGTGATTTTATATGTATTCGCATTCACATAGTTGAAACGCGCAAATTTTTTCTCATTACTGTCCGGTTTGGGAATCGTTTTATCTTTATTTTTATGTTTGGCTATAATTTGATTTATTTTGCTTGGCGAGAAGTTGTTTTCCTTTGCTATTTGCATAATAGTTCTTATTTCCTTATTATAGTTGTCTTTTGACATGGGTATGTTTAAAGCCCTGTGCACCATTGAATTGAAACCCGCTAGTTTGTGCGTACTTGGGTGATTAGACTGATTGTCGATTGCATGCGAGGTTTGTGTTGCTTTCCGGAATATGGAATATGAAAGGTCGTTGTCTTTACGTTCAATAGTTATATCGAGATAATTTATTTTCCGGTCTATTTCGGATTCCTTAGTGAATTTGATAGAATGGTGAAGGCTATTAATGGATTGGAGAATTGTTTCTTCGCTTGTTAGTTCAGTATCGTAGATGCAAATTACATCATCTACGTATCTTTTCCATAATACTATTCCCTTTGTTGAAGTATTTTCTAAGAACGCATTTTCTAGTGCATTGATGAAGATGTCAGCGATTAACCCACTTAGTGGCGATCCCATTGCTAGGCCTTCTCTCTGTGTGTATATTTTATTGTCGAATTGAAACACGTTTTGGGTGAGAACGACCCTCAGTAATCTCACAATCTCTTCAATTTCTTTTACCGAATTGTTGGATTTTAAGTTGTTTTCGATAGTGTTGATTGCTTCAATAATCGGAATATTGGTGTACATGTTAGTTACGTCGAAGGATACTAGCCTGAAGCTAGGTTTCATTTGTAGGGTGTTCAATGCTGTTGCTAGTTCTGTTGTGTTCTTTACAGAGTTGTTTTTGTCGTTGGAAAGACGGCATTTTAAGATTTTTAGTAACTCTTTGCTGATTTTGTAATTAGGGGCATTCCTACAATTGACTATTGGTCTCATTGGGCATTCCTTTTTGTGTATTTTTGGTTGTCCCCTCAATGACGGTATTTTCGGGTTCATGTTTATTAGTTTTGATTTTTCGGCTTTGGTCAGTATGTATTCTGTTTCTTTTAGCGCACTTTTTATTTGTTTTTGGAATTTGTTGGTGGGGTCTTTTGTTAATTCCTTGATTTCGTTGTTGTTTAGGAATTCGACTGTTTTTTCAATGTATTCTGTTTTGTTCAAAATTACTGTAGTGTTTCCCTTATCTGCTTTTGTGATGATTAAGTCATGTTCTTTTATTTTTTGTTTCAACGACTTTATTTCTTTGATTTGTTTGTTGTTTTGAATGTTATTGCTATCGCCCTCTCGTTTGAGGATTTTTTTGGCTTCGTTGGTGGCGAGATTTTTGGTTAATTCCCTGTCTTCTGCTGGGAGCTTGTGACTGGCTATCTCAATATCTGTGATTAACTGTTTTATATTGTGGTTCGTGTGTGCGTCTGTGCAGTTGTATTTCAAACCTTTGTCTAACATATTCATTTCACCTTGAGAAAAGGTTACGTTCGTTCTGTTGTTTACTCTGCTGTGGAAATTGAATTCATTGTTATTCGTGTGTTGTTCGTTAGATTGATGGTTCTGTGTTTCTCCTAGTTTTCTTAATTTATTTTCTAGCGTTTCATGCTTCCTCGTTGCTCTGATTTTGATGGTGTCATGTAGGTGTTCGGTGAAGCTGTCCCATTGGGCTGCGTGCCAGAAATTACTTAGTTGCAATTGAATGTCGTATAATTGTTGGTTAATTTTTTGCTTTCTTGTGTATGCAAATCTTAATTCGTTTTTTATCCAAAGCGCTTTGGCTTGTCTAGTTGAAATGATCGAGGCTGGTGTATTCGGTACGGTTTTAATTGGTACGTATTTAGGGGTGAGGTTTAGTTCTATACATTTTTTGTTGAACCAAATTGACTTGTCTAAATTCATGAGTTTAAGCCTGAGTGATTTGAATTTCTTGGCTTCACGATTTGCCTGACTAGCCGTGAACATTGTGGTGTTTGAAGCCATATTTTCAGTGTTGCCTTAGTAAACAAGAGTTTAGTGCTTTTCAGTCGGTCAACACGAATGTACCCAAAAGAGATGGGTTATGCCCTAATCCTGAAATAAATTACATGAGATTAATAAAACACTAGGATGACCAGTTTCGATCGTCAAGCGATCATCATCAGATCCAATACACTTAGGCTATAAAATCTATGTTTGAAATACAGGTGAAAATATTTACAATATGTACAATTATTTAGTTGCAGTATTGGTACTGCAACTGTCAGTGTATGCTAAATGCAGTATATATGTTAGGTGAACTGCTAAATGGTGATAGCTATCCGGAGATTGTACTTTAGAGAGATTATATGGTTGTAAACTATGGTTAAACTATAAAATTTTAGGCTAACTACTTATCTGATTGTCTTCCGTACTACAGCTATTCGCAGTTTTCGTGCTCACTTGAACTCGCTGTGCGGTCGACTGCGGTGGTTATCTTAACGACTGGTTTTTCCCTGCCTTCCCCCCCCCTGTCCCTACGTGCTGTGGGGAGTGATCGCGATGTGTTTATGTGAGGTGTTGCCAACCTAGATAAGATGTATGTTATTGAATGAGGTGGATCTACAACTATTAAAGACCGTGGATTAGTCCTCGCCACGCGTGGAGCATAACCCATTCGAACTAAGCGTTGACGGTCTTATGAGGACGTCCCGGCACCTTTAGTACTGCCTCTAATATGGGCCTTGGTTTATTGCAGAAGAAAAGTACATCGTACACCTGATCCAGATAACATTTACCTATTAAAAACCCCCTAATTTCCCCCCCTTTTTTTATCTAGCTTGGCTGTGTCGCTAAATTGTGTTTTGTTTCCGACAGGGTGTGTTTTTTAGTAGCGTGAAGAGGGGTGAGCTCTCCATGAACGTGTGTTCATTTAGATTGTTGGGATTGTTTCGTTTGGCTAGGTGTATCTCGATTGCTTCCTTTATGTCAAGAGCTCTGCCTTTCGATTCGTGATGGATTATTTTAAGGTCCGACTCTATGTTGGTAAAGCTATGCCCTGCGTCACACATATGTTCGCACACGGCTGAATGTGTTCCGTATCTTATCGCATTTCTATGTTCATTATAACGTGTGTCTACTCGTCTTCCACTCTGCCCGATGTAATTAGCTTGACAATCGGTGTCTTGGCACGTTATAGAATATACCCCTGACCTTGAATACGGGTCACGTTTATTTAGATTACTATTTAGGAGGTGCCTAGCGGTTGTGTTTTTCGTCGTGAAAGCTATCTTTATGCCTTGCTTTTTGAATAGGTTAGTGATTTTATATGTATTCGCATTCACATAGTTGAAACGCGCAAATTTTTTCTCATTACTGTCCGGTTTGGGAATCGTTTTATCTTTATTTTTATGTTTGGCTATAATTTGATTTATTTTGCTTGGCGAGAAGTTGTTTTCCTTTGCTATTTGCATAATAGTTCTTATTTCCTTATTATAGTTGTCTTTTGACATGGGTATGTTTAAAGCCCTGTGCACCATTGAATTGAAACCCGCTAGTTTGTGCGTACTTGGGTGATTAGACTGATTGTCGATTGCATGCGAGGTTTGTGTTGCTTTCCGGAATATGGAATATGAAAGGTCGTTGTCTTTACGTTCAATAGTTATATCGAGATAATTTATTTTCCGGTCTATTTCGGATTCCTTATTGAATTTGATAGAATGGTGAAGGCTATTAATGGATTGGAGAATTGTTTCTTCGCTTGTTAGTTCAGTATCGTAGATGCAAATTACATCATCTACGTATCTTTTCCATAATACTATTCCCTTTGTTGAAGTATTTTCTAAGAACGCATTTTCTAGTGCATTGATGAAGATGTCAGCGATTAACCCACTTAGTGGCGATCCCATTGCTAGGCCTTCTCTCTGTGTGTATATTTATTGTCGAATTGAAACACGTTTTGGGTGAGAACGACCCTCAGTAATCTCACAATCTCTTCAAGTTCTTTTACCGAATTGTTGGATTTTAAGTTGTTTTCGATAGTGTTGATTGATTCAATAATCGGAATATTGGTGTACATGTTAGTTACGTCGAAGGATACTAGCCTGAAGCTAGGTTTCATTTGTAGGGTATTCAATGCTGTTACTAGTTCTGTTGTGTTCTTTACAGAGTTGTTTTTGTCGTTGGAAAGACGGCATTTTAAGATTTTTAGTAACTCTTTGCTGATTTTGTAATTAGGGGCATTCCTACAATTGACTATTGGTCTCATTGGGCATTCCTTTTTGTGTATTTTTGGTTGTCCCCTCAATGACGGTATTTTCGGGTTCATGTTTATTAGTTTTGATTTTTCGGCTTTGGTCAGTATGTATTCTGTTTCTTTTAGCGCACTTTTTAAAACAAATAAACACATCGCGATCACTCCCCACAGCACGTAGGGACAGGGGGGGAAGGCAGGGAAAAACCAGTCGTTAAGATAACCACCGCAGTCGACCGCACAGCGAGTTCAAGTGAGCACGAAAACTGCGAATAGCTGTAGTACGGAAGACAATCAGATAAGTAGTTAGCCTAAAATTTTATAGTTTAACCATAGTTTACAACCATATAATCTCTCTAAAGTACAATCTCCGGATAGCTATCACCATTTAGCAGTTCACCTAACATATATACTGCATTTAGCATACACTGACAGTTGCAGTACCAATACTGCAACTAAATAATTGTACATATTGTAAATATTTTCACCTGTATTTCAAACATAGATTTTATAGCCTAAGTGTATTGGATCTGATGATGATCGCTTGACGATCGAAACTGGTCATCCTAGTGTTTTATTAATCTCATGTAATTTATTTCAGGATTAGGGCATAACCCATCTCTTTTGGGTACATTCGTGTTGACCGACTGAAAAGCACTAAACTCTTGTTTACTAAGGCAACACTGAAAATATGGCTTCAAACACCACAACAATTGAATTATGTTAGATGCCAGTGGATTAACCTTGTATATTAATTTACCGCTCAGATTTACTACGTTCAGCAGATTAAATCGCTAATAAACTCTAAATAACTTACAATTGCTTGGCTGCCCTGTTGGGTTTGTACGTATCAGGTTCTTTATATTCACTTATCATGGTATTACCTATCACCACACAAACGTTTAAGTTGATATCAGAAGTAATGTAAAACTGAAATGGTATATTGGCTTTCACGGCCAGTGAGTAATTCTAATAGGTTTGTGCCGTGTCTTGTGTGGTGTTTCGCCTAGGACACTCCGTACTGTACGTGCTTCTATGTCCCATTCCACACAGACGTTTCCCCGGTGCTCTAGGCAATACGGCTTGATACATTTATAGCTGAAAAATCGTGTTGCATAGGGGCAGAAGTAACATTTTCTTCTCTTAGCTACTTCTGACACTCCACTGGTCGACACATCCTTTCCAAGAACCCGACGAATTTTTTACTTCATGTGGACTTGCATTCCAGGCATGTGAATTCTGTTCTGTAGGTGTTTTTGGCATAACTCTTGCGTAAGAGTTTTCAAGAATACCTGTCTCTTGTTCTTTTGGTTATTCTTCCACTCAGGAATGGTTAGGACGAGCAGATCATTGCATTAATGCCGGCGTGATCCATGAGAGCAGACCTGAAGCGAAGCGGTCACCTGTTAGTTCCTCTTGCTACAGTGTAGGTGTTACACAACTTGTCATAGGTATCCGTGCCACCTTGAGTCATGTTATAAGTCATTATGATTGTGGGTTTCACAGAGTCCTCATCCACTGAGTCATCACCGTGCTTAGATGAAAGTAGAGCACTATATTTTTAGCCTACTTTTCACATTTTGCAAAAATGAGGAAAAAGTAGTCTTATGAGATCGGGCAAATGTGTGTCTGTCTGTCTGTCTGTCTGTCTGTCTGTCCTTCTGTCTGTCTGTCTGTCTGGCTGTGTGTGTGTCCCCCCCTATCAACTCCTAAACGGCTGCAGCAATCAAAACCAAATTTAGTATGAGTAAAGATGTGCACCGGAATGGCTCACGGCCATATTTGAAAATGATGTCAGTGCTACCAACTGCTGAAAAAACGCACTAGAAATTTGAGCTCCATGTTGGATATCCTGCAAGGTATGCATAGGAGCTATTCCAAAATTGGCACACATGTAGATAATACTATTTAAGTTTAATTTCCAGGAGGCCAACCATGACAGTGTTGCCAAAATAATTTTAAGCCTTCTGATAGGTCCAATGTTTAAATGCATATAACTTCTACACTATCAACTGGATTTCAACCAAAAATGTGTGCAAGCCGACAGCTTTAAACTATGCACACGTATAGTACCCGACATGTTTGATTAATTTTGGAGTAACTTATATACGTCAGTTCTACCAACATGATTCTAAGCCTGCTGATAGGACCAATTTTTAAATACATGTAACTTCTATACTATCAGTAGGATTTCATCCAAATTTCGCAAGTGCTATGTGTAACATATCAGATATGACTATAAGTATTCTTCAGTGCAATCAGGGCTGCCAACTGTTAATAAATGCTGTCTATATTTTTTACCCTAATATCAATATATCAGAAAGTATGCAAGCCAACAGCTCTATACTTTGCACACGTATAGCACCTGACATTCTAGATTAATTTGGAGTAATTAATACAAGGCAGTGCTGACAACATGATTCTATGCCTGCTGATATGTCCAATTTTAAAATACATGTAACTTCTATACTAACAAATGGATTTCATCCAAAATTGGCACAACAAGATATCATAATATTTCAGATTATTTCTGACCAGCACACGCATGGTATTGTTGGCAACATGCTTTTACGCCTGCTGATAGATCCAGTGTCTAACTGCATGTAGCGTCCATTGGACTTCAACCAAATTTTGTATTCTGTACCTTAAGAGATGGAACTAAGAATATATTCAGTCACCAGGGCTGCCAACTGTAGTGCTCTATTAGGCTACATTATACCAGGTATATTTTGAACTAATTAGATATTTCGATATTACCAACTTAATTTCGTCATTATTCTAGATAGGTTCATATTCTGTAGAATAATCATTGGCATGAAAAGTAGGCTGTATAGTTCTTAACGGAACTTCTTGTTTGTTATGTGGAGGAAAGGACCGTAATGATTTCTCCATGTTGAATGCCGACAGTACTGTTCCTGTAGGTCTTTTTGTCAGAAAATTGGGAAGCTACTCCTTTTCGTTGTTTCTCAAAGTTCCAAGAGTTGTAAGCTGGTACTCCTTCAGCATTCTATCACCAATAGGTACAGATGAGAACCAATTATAGTACTGTCATCGCGGCAGTTGAACATGCTGTGACAGGGTGCGGGGGGTCTTGCAGTACGCATGCGCGGTCCGCCTATTCCAAACTTAAATATATCGGCTCCCCGCATGCCAATGGTTACTATTGCAGTGGACGAAACGCAGCCACTGAAAGAAGGAATGTGCTAAGTGAGTGAAGCAAGTAGTGACTGAATATTTTTGGAATGTGCGATACGCAGTGAGCGGGAAGACCTCTGCAGTTCAAACCCAACTGCCATCTCCTGGCGCGATATCAGTACGTTAAATTTCTTCGTGAGCCATGCACTGGCGCAGATAAGTTGCGAGCATAATATTCAAACAACCCACGACAGAAATACCAATAGAAACAGGGGAACACCATTTCGGAAACACACTCAACCACCAGCACAAGAAGACTGCATTTGAAGCCCCTACAGAGGAAATAACAGAACTACCCCCTGCAATAACCAAAGAAGAAATGAAACAAGCAATAACAACAACAACAAAAGGCTGACGGCATTTGCGCCGAACTCCTTAAGGAGTCTTATCACTTTAAGGAAGACAACTGGATAAACATATTCAACAAATGCATTATAATTGGAAAAATCCCAGAAGCCTGGAGAAACTCGACGATTAAAGTCCTTTTTAAGGGGAAAGGTGTCGTCAATGACGCAGACTCATACCGAGGCATAGAAATTGAAAATGTGATATTCAATGTGTTCTCCAATATGTTAACAAATAGTCTCGTGGAAACTATAGACTCAGCACTCCCAGAAAGTCAGTTTTGGTTTGCGGAAGGGGAGAAGCACCCAAAACGCAATCACTCACCTGATAGAACAAGCACAAGACGCTCTCTATGGTCCAGATGAGTGCAATAGGGAGTCTTGTATATACTTGCTTTTTAAAATAGGTTCATCTGTTCTCAGAGTTGACTCAGTCAAACTTTGCTGTATACTGCTCGAAAGATTTACGACTGTTATGGAATTACTGTTTATATATATATATATATATATATATATATTGTACCCGTTCATCCTGGGGATGCGATGACCCATCTGCTATAACATCGCATTCCTGGAGTTCCAGGACTGAGCGGAGTTAAATGAACCTCTAGTCAAATACGGAATGTGTCGGAAATTCAGCTGAGTTATCGAAAAAGCAGTGGGTAACACGAGACAAAGTATCTCTAGGGTCGTTACGGGCTTAAGTTTAATAGAAATAATGCAAATATAAATGGGCGCCATCAACTGAATTCCTAGCAAACCACTTCCTTTCCGGTTAAGCCTTACTCAAGACAAGGAAAGAAAAAGGAACATCACACCATCATCAGATCACAACTAAGATAAAAACAAATTTATTTCACTTTGATAGTCAGACAGACATTTTAAATATACCTCCTACCTGAGAGTATGGTTAAATTGTCATTGTCCAAAAATCGAACCATCTCTTTTCTAATCCAAAAATATTTCATCCACATAGAACAGAAAAATCTCTTAAGTTCTCTTGGGTTCTCAGGATCACTGTAGCACTATGTCTTTCGTCATTGACATTTGTGAAACCTGAGACCTAATTTCTCTTTAATTTAACATCATCAATGTGGATTTGAAAAAGTTATTAATCTGTCTAAACATACACATATTATAATCACATATATTAAACATCACGTAATTTATGGCTTGCATGGCCTAATTTAAATGTTGAAAATGTTAGTCAAATGCTCCTAAACATCGAATAATTAATTTACACTATTTACATTGTCATTCATAATTACTTATCTGTGAATTACAGAAAATTCAATGCTCATTGGTCATCGTTATCATCATCATCATTAAATATTTCTCACATTAATTCTTATCTCAAAATTCTACATATTCCTGTCAGAATCCTTAATTCATCACCATTACATCATTTAAATCCTCAATTCAAGTTGCAATTCCTCAAATTCATCTCAATTATATTTATTTAATTCCATATAAATTCATTAATCATCAGCTTCTTTAATTAATTATCACCTTCTAATTCAGTTATTCATCATCATTACAATCGTCTATTAATTTATTTAAATCAGTTTATCTTATCCAATCTTTAATTCATCCATCTATTTAATTCATTGATTTATTCCAAAATTTAATTTATCAACTTATTTAAATTTCAATCTTCTGGTTATTTAGATTTTCATTATTTCATCTAGTCATTCTGATTTTTATTTCATTAGGTCAGATCATTAATATGCTTAAATCTCAGATTATTATTTCATTAATTATTATTCTCAGAAAATCTTGTATTATCAACTTTATTTATTTGTTTAATTTCCTAACAAATTGTTCAATATGGTTTATAGAACGTTGTCTTACAGTTTTATCACATCCAAGTTATATCTCGTATTTAATTTATCATGCCAAAAAATATTATTGCCTTCACGACATCACGTTGGATCTAACTATCCACAACGACATTATATTTCCTCAATTCCTCAAATATCACATTTGAATACAACAATTATTCCACAAAACTCCACAAATATTCAGCACATACAGCATGAATCTCAACAAATACGCTAGACTGGGTACGACGACCTCATGTCTGCCTCAAAATACATTAGCAACGTTGCAACTATCACATGGCAACTTCTACAAAATGCCTATCACAAACTCCCCTTAACCATGTTGCATGATCTAAAAAAATATATAACTGGCTTCAAATTATCAACGCACACAATCTCCAATAACTGTAATTAATCTGATCACATCTAGACAACTTCTTAAACAATTGGAAAAATATTACCTCAGTAATTCAAGATCTGCTTTCAAATAGCATAAATTCTCTTACAATTCTCATAATTCACATCACAGAAAAAACACCAATGTGCTATAATCTCTCATATCAAAATCTGCAATACTGATCTGCCTTAAAATAAATCTGACCATTAATGATTCATCTTACAAGATTCAATTACTTTAAATCCTTCTCAAAGGTATCAAACACAACTATAAAAATCATCAAAAGCATCAGCTGTACCAGCTGTTAAACTGAAATTACTCTCAAAAGAGTATAGCAACAAAATATTTGATTGGCAAACAAGAATTACTAAACGCAATCCTGCTGACATTTATCGTTACTTTATTTAACAAAATTTCGACTGATATGTGACTAGTAGTTCCTTGTTTGATTCACTTACAATCTCATGTACACTCGGATGATAAAAATGAGTCCCTCTATGGCAAGTAAGATGAGTAACCACCGTACAGTCGTATAAATACGAAAGACCTCGCCCCGTTGACTAAGATGATAGTGCCCTAAACGATGGGTAAGATGAGTAGCCACCATACAATCGTATAAATACGAAAGACCCCATCTCGTAGACTATATGAGTGAATGTACCAGATAGGAATCAACAAGTTTCTAGTTGTCATATAAAAGCGATGTTCATTCACTAAAGTGAATAACTTCTTAATATCTCCAAACAATCCAATGGAAAAAATCCCTACTGATGAATAATACACACTCGCTAGTATGCAATGAACTGACGAAGTAATTTTAGATAATCAATTGCAGATCATGAGTTCGAAATACTCGTTACACAAAAAACTATTCATAAAAAATATCCTTGTTGGAAAAATGTCTAAAAGACCAAACATCTGCTTAATAAAGCCAACCAATGGTGAAAATTTCGTATAATGATGCCTGCCATATCATATGGTCACTCCATATTCTAGCAAAATTCGAAGCATATAAAGTCAAACCATGTCAAAATAATCGTATCACTCCTATTAGAAAAATATACATGTGTGCCCAGTATTCATAAAAATAATCGTATCAGGTAGTTATAACTCTTACAGTACCTTTTCATAATCAGCTGTTATTAAATTTCCAAGATCGTCGATTTTCCCTATATAATGAATTTCTCGAAAGATCGGCGTGAATATCATTCCATCCATGAAATGACGATTGCCTTCGAAATCCCAAGTGAATCAGCTGGTGGACCTCCTCTCGTCAGGAATCGAATCCATCGCTCTGCGGTGCCATCTTGTCTCTGTCTGCGTTTACTCTGACATGATGAACTTCTGATTATCCATAGCGGATATTGTCCAAATCCTCTCGAAAAAGTTCCTGGAAACAGCGGACCCTCTATTCCTCTTCTACGTTACGCCACTGTTCCATTAAATGTTCAGTTTGAGTATCGAAAGTTCAATCTCCAATAACTGATAAGTCTCACTTTCGTAAAATAAAATTTTACATGAGAGTGTCTAAGTTTATGAAACACCCTGTAGTTGTGTTCATATTTGGTAATTCATAAAACCGCATAAGAAATAAATTTCATTAATGCACGAGCTAATGTTCAGAAGTGCATATGCTTTCAACATTCCGTTTGCTTGAAATTGTCAATGTTACTTGGAACGCGTTATGAAATGCATAGTCGTAATATTATTAAGAAAACTGTGTTCAGACTGCGTTGAAATGTAGCTTGTAATAAAGTCTCCAACTACTTGCAATGCTGTCCTAACATATCCCGGCCGTCTATGCTTGCTTGCTCGGCAAGTCCGCCTGGATCAATGACCTGCTGGCCATTCGCTGCTCGGTGATGTTGAAACTGTCGCCTACACTTTGCCGTGACAGTTTCGGTTAGCTACGCGACCTTCACCATACGTTTGGCTTGCGCTACTGAGCTCGATCCTGCTTGCTCGGCTGACAGAGCTCCACTGAATGTGTCCGCACTGTCTTCTTCCTTATCTGCTTGGCGCAGACACGTGGCGTTCACCCCACCACTGTGCTCTCACGTCACAATTATACTCTCGAACCCTCATCATCTCGGCTATTACGTTCTAAAATAACTTAAGGGTTATCTAACTTCCTTAAAATTATTTCCACACATAATGCATGTTATATATTCTCTTCTAAGATGTTTAAATACCATATTCCATATAGATCTAAATAACGCTTCACATTATTCTATCCATAATTCCATCTTCTTACAGACGTCAGTGCCTTCTTGATCCTAGACCTACTACGTCATCCTGACATTCCTCTTGACTCGATCTGGGCGCTATCTCTTAACTCTTCCCAAAACCTCAACTACGGCTTAATGTCTGCTGGCGTAGCCGATAGCCTAAACTAGGTATCGGGTACAATATATATATAAAGATTTAAAAGAAATATCTATCCTCAAAGCAAAGTAGTCTTTTTTATTGTAATTAGTATTTTATTTGAAAGTTGTATGAATTTATATGTAGTCTTAGTATCCTACAATCACAAATAGGGCTATAAGACTTTTGTCACGCCTCACAACTGTAATGGAGAGCTGTATGTTTGGAGATCTGAGGCCCAAATCCTGATACTGATTGGATTTTTTCTTCTGGGTTTGTTGTCACTGGCTCTATAATTACATGTTTATACAGTCACCACAATAACACTTGATATTGGACGAATTCCAATCAAAGTGTATGGGGTTTATAACTGATGGAGCAACAGCAACAATCGAATGCAAATACATTACATTCTCAAGACTGCAAAATTTGGACAAATCCGTGTTAACGATATCTACGGGAACAAATCTTAAAATGTTTTTTATGTTTACATGAATATGGGATAAATTCACGTACATTTCTTCATCCAGCATGTTTAACCTGATGTGCAGGATCTGTGAAAATGATCTCCTTGGTGTTTCAACTTCCAATTCTGTGTCATTTTTCATCTGATGATAACTAATGGAACAAATGTCTCAATACGGACTTGAAACTTGGGGGAGGGGATTAGGAGGTAGAGAATCGCAACTAGCCTGAGAGCGGCACCGTAACGTGATGATGCCCTCTCGTAGGGCTGCTGGAAACTAAAAAGAATTGAAATAAATCGCCTTCCTAAAATTAGAGTGTGGGGGAATATTTCATGGCAGGAATTATTTGCATAAATACAGGACTACTGTAATGCAAATTAAGTGATTTTGAATTTGATACATATTGATAATGCATAGCTGACCAATTGAGTGATTTATCACAATGCCACGAAATGTGATGTTGAGTTGTGACACTTCTTCCTACAATCCTGTATCTGCACTGATTTCGTTAAGTTATAAAGTATTAATAATTTTATTAATACTGCCAAAGGCCATGTACTTTTCTTTTCAGGACGGGTCAGGGAAGGGATATTGGAAGGAAATCGGCCGTGGACCTACTGAAAGGAACCATCCCGGCATTTGCCTGGTGGTGAAAATGGGAAACCACGAAAACCATTATCAAGACGGCCGAGGTGGGATTCGAACCCACGCTCTCCCGATGTCAGTGAGGCACGAGATAGCGCTCTCGGCCACCGCGGTCGGTTATAAAGTATTAAGGGAATGTATTGGAGGGCACTAAACACATTTCTTCATCAAAGGTATTATAGACTGTGTGGTTATTTGAAGGATTCTACTGTACGTACAGAACAATGAGACTGCATTTTGCTCTTCAATTCAGGCTTTGTATGACCTGTAGTTTAGTCGTTCACAACCACTAATGTCCCCCTCCCGTCTCTCTCTCTCTCTCTCTCCTTGAAGATATGAATGCATTGATCACAAGCATGCCACAAGGTTTGGAGGACTTGAACATTAACAATGAGTCATACATTATACTGAGGGGTTGAGAACAGGAAAGAAACAAGTCACCTTCAGAGACATTATTACTTTGTGTTATTCTTTATTCCTTTATTTTGATAATGAAAGTACAGTAGCATATTTGTTGTTAGGCACAATACATTGTACGTTCTTTGCCTGTATGAACAATGATGTTGGGTATTACTTCTCTTTATGTATATTACAGGAATTTCTGAGGTGTTGTGCATGTAACTAAATTCCAATAAAGTAATTAGCTTATTTGAAGGATTCTACTGTACGTGCCTGGTGACAGACTGTTTTAGTGGTAGTATTTGATGTTGGTGAAACTTAAGGTTTTTTTTAGTAGAATTTTGGTATTTAATTGTTAGTAGAAGGTTAGTATCTTTGTTAGTAGAGTTGCTCTTTACATATTCTGAAAGGGAGTAGCAGCCTTTCGGAATAAATCAATTCTTTACTAGTTAAGATATTGATAATATAAGCCAAATAATGGCTACACTGCGTCCTGCTGCACGGCTGAAAGAAACGGGAAACTACAGCCGTAATGCTATTCCCGAGGATATGCACCTCTCTATGCATAATTACATGTGATGATGGCCTCCTCCCTTGTAAAATTTCAATCCGGAGGTAAACTAGTCCCCGTTCGGATCTCCGGGTGGGGACTACTCGAGAGAGGGTTAACATCACAGAAGTGACAAAGAGGAAATCTGACACTCTACGGATCGGAGCGTGGAATGTTAGAAGTTTGCTAGGAAGTGGAAGGTTAGAAAACTTAGAAAGGGAAATGGATAGGTTAAGGTTGGATTTGGTTGGGATTAGTGAAGTGCGCTGGCAGGAAGAACATGACTTTTGGTCAGGAGACTATAGGGTCATTAGCACTAAATCAAACAATGGCCAAGCAGGGGTTGGTCTCATATTGAGTAGGAAACTTGGACAGCGGGTGGAATATTATGAGCAATATAGTGAACGGATTATTGTAACAAAAATCAATACTAAACCTACGAGCACCACAGTGGTACAAGTCTATAAGCCTACCAGTCAAGCTGATGATGAGGATGTTGAAAAGGTCTACGAAGAAATAGACGAAATTCTGAGGTATATCAAGGGTGATGAAAATGTTATAGTAATGGGAGATTGGAATGCTGTGGCAGGAAAAGGGAGAGAAGGGAAGATAGTAGGAGGTTTCGGATTAGGTGAAAGGAATGATCGAGGAAGCAGGCTGGTAGAATTCTGCACCGAGCATGAGTTGGTCATAGCTAACACCTTATTCAATAACCACAATAGAAGAATATACACATGGATGACACCAGGAGATACAGGGCGTTACCAAATCGACTTCATTATGGTCAATCAGAGGTTTCGAAACCAGATTTTGGATTGTAAAACATATCCTGGTGCTGACATAAACTCTGACCACAATCTGGTTGTAATGAAATGCAGATTAAAGTTGAAGAAGCTGAAGAAAAGTCAAAAGCCAAAAAGGTGGGCAATAGACAGACTGAATGTAAAGGATGTAAACGAAAGATTCAAGAAGAGTATAAAGGAAGGACTAATGAAAACCCCTAAACAAACTTCAATTGCAGACGAATGGGCACTTTTGAAGAATGAAATAACAGAATCCGCAGAAGAAAACATTGGTAGGAAAGAAATAATAGGTAGAAAACCGTGGATCAATCCGGATATACTAGAATTGATGGATGAAAGGCGTAAACACAAGAATGTAAGAGATGAAAAGGGGAAAGCAGAATACAGACGTCTGAGAAATGAGGTCAACAAGAAGTGCAAGGAAGCGAAAGAAGAATGGTTGAAAGAGAAATGTACAGGTATAGAAAATTGTCTGAAATTAGGAAAAGTAGACACAGCTTATCGAAGGATTAGGAATACATTTGGGAAAAAGAAGACTAAGTGCTGTAATATTAAGGACACAAATGGAAAGCCTCTAACAGATAGGGAAGAAAAGGTTGAGAGATGGAAAGCTTACATAGAGAGTTTGTATAAGGGAAAGGAGATTGAGAATCATGTAAAGGAAAGGGAGGAGGAAATTGATGAGGATGCGAAAGGAGATTTAATATTTCGATCAGAATTTGATAGAGCTTTGGAAGACTTAATCAGGAACAAAGCACCAGGCATAGATGATATACCGATTGAGTTGCAAAGCTGCATAGGAGATGAAGGTCTGATCAGGTTATTTCACTTGGTGTGTAGGATTTATGAGACAGGTGAGGTACCCCCTGATTTCAAGAAGAATGTAATCATCCTTATACCAAAGAAAGTGGGAGCTGACAGATGTGAAGATTACCGTACAATAAACTTGATTACTCATGCTTCAAAGATCCTGTCTAGAATAATTTACAAGAGGATTGAAAGCCAGATAGAAACGGAGTTGGGTGAAGACCAGTTTGGTTTCAGGAGAAATGTAGGAACAAGGGAAGCTGTACTAAGTCTTAGGCTGATTTTGGAAGGTAGAATAAGGAAAGATAAGATAACGTTCATGGCATTTGTAGACTTAGAAAAGGCTTTTGATAACGTTGATTGGACTAAATTGTTTGTCATTTTGAAATCTATTGGAATAAAGTACAGGGATAGGAGGGTAATCTACAATCTATACAGAAACCAGACAGTTGAAAGACATGAGAAAGAAGCTGATATTCAGAAAGGTGTTAGGCAAGGCTGCAACTTATCATCCATACTTTTCAATCTTTACATTGAACAATCAATGAAGGAAATTAGAGAAAAATTTCAAGTGGGTGTGAAGATTCAAGGAGAAATAATTTCAACTCTGAGATTTGCTGATGACATCGTCATCTTGGCCGACAAGCCTGAGGAGTTTTTGAATGGTATGGACTCCATCTTACATGATGAAAATTAATAATTGTAAAACAAATATACTAGAATCTTCTTCTTCTTCCTAGCGTTGTCCCGCTGGTGGAGGGTCCGCTTTTTTGGTCATTGACCTCCATTTTGTCCAGTTTCGTGCGTCAGCTAGATTTAGGCCGGTAATTTTTAAATCACCATTTATTGTGTCTTGATAACGCTGCTTCGGCCGTCCTCTGGGGCGTAGGCCTTCATTCTCAAAATGAAGGACAGAGTTAGCAACAGTATCAGGCGCTGCACGCAGGGCATGGCCATACCATCGGAGCCGTTTCGCTCTCATTTTGTCCACAATTGGGGCGACACCCATTTGCTCCCGAATTGTGTCGTTTCTGACATGGCCAATAAGGGAAATGCCCATTGTCCAACGAAGCATTCTCATTTCCATGGCGTGCAGGCGACGTTCTGAAATTTTGTCGGATTGTCGACATTCAACTCCATACAGTGCAACTGTCCGTACCACTGTCCGATATATTTTCGATTTGAGACGAAGTGGCATTTTCTTGTCGCAAAGCACACCCGTGACCTCCTTCCACCGCAACCAGGTTGCGTTTACCCTGGGTCTTACTTCATCATTGAAGTTGCCATCACTCTGAAGATGGGATCCTAGGTACCTGAAGCATTCTGTCTTGACTAGATTTTGTCCAGCGACTTGAATGGTACCGTCGCTTGGGTTTAACTCCAGATACTCCGTCTTTTTCACATTCAGACATAGGCTGTACTGGGAGAGGCGGTTATTCCAATCTTCAACTTGACATTGGAGTTTTTCTCGGGTGTCATCTGCAACCATTATATCATCTGCATACAGAAGGGTCCAAGGAACATTCCGTTGCAGGTCACGAGTGCTGGTGTCCATCACATGAACAAAAAGGGACGGTGATAGTGCTGAGCCTTGGTGGAAGCCGACATTTACAGGAAAGTTTTCCGAGGTGCCAACAGCACAACGTACTCTACTGCTGGTGTTCGAGTATAACATCTTGACCACATTTACAAATGACTCTGGCACACCATGGTTGCGGAGCGCATACCAAATCAACTCATGAGGAACACGATCGAAGGCCTTTTCAAGGTCAAGAAAGGCAATATGAAGAGGCTTTCTTTTCTCACGGTGCTTCTCCATCAGTAACCATGCTGCGAAGATGGCGTCAGCGGTTCCAGCCCCCTAGACAAACCCGCACTGGTTGGAGCTGATTTCGGTGATGGCACGTGGGCGTCGATCAAGAATCCTCTCAAAGATCTTCATTGTATGTGAGAGAAGACGTACTGGGCGATAGTTTGAACATTCCGCTGGGTCTCCTTTGTTCTTGAAAATCGGTACTGTAATGCTTGTAGCCCAGTTAATAGGGATGTGGCCAGAGTCCAATATGGCATTGAAGAAGGTAACAAGCCAATCTATCGCAGTAGATTGCAGTTCTTGAAGTTTCCAGAAGTCAGCAGGGAGGTTGTCTGGCCCTGGAGATTTATGGTTTCTCATGCTTTTTAGGGCAGTGGTAACTTCCGTGGAGTGATTTGGGGGATAGGCCCACTAGTTGGGACACCTTCTGGGATTGTTGGATGCTGAAACTCTATGTTTGAGATCTCCTTGAAATGCTCTTTCCATCGCTTGAGAATAGCATGTTTGTTGTGTAGTCTTTGGCCTTCCTTGCTCTTTATGCACACATAGTGTTCAATATCCCTTGCTGTTCTTGCTCGGGCTTTGGCCAGACGGTATATATCCTTTTCACCATCTTTGGTGTCCAAGTTAAGATAGATGTTGTTGTAGTGGTTGGCACTTGCTTCAGCCACGGCTTTCTTTGCCTCTCGTTTAGCAGTGACGTGCATTTCTCTGCTCACGTCTGTCTTTAGAGAAAGCCAGCTTTTATATGCTTTCTTCGTATCACGGACCTTATCTTGTACTTGATCTGTCCATAGCCATGTCTGCTTGTCAATAAGGCGACGCCCTGGGTTTGTGGTACCCAATATTTCTGCTGCAGCAGTAGTCACTGACTCACAGAGATCAGTCCATGTGGTGTCGATGGAATTTGGAATGACAAGAGGAAATGTTATACTGTTAACCAATGCTGATTTCTGGTCACGTAGTTTCCACCACTTTACTTTTGTTGAGACTCTTGTACATCCACCTATCCTGCGCTTACTGATCCTCAGGTCTGCAATGAGTAGTTTGTGTTGGGTAGCAACACAATCGGAAGGTATAACCTTCACATCTAAGACTGTTCGGAAGTTACATCGCCGTAACAGTGCAAAGTCGATCTGGCTTCTGCTGTCACCACTGGCGTATGTTACGAGATGATTGGTCCGCTTCTTAAAGAAAGTGTTGCTTATGAGAAGGCTGTTTGCTTCTGCAAAGTCAAGGACTCGGCATCCGTCATCATTTCGTCTACTATAGCCATTTCCACCATGACAATTATAACCATTCTTACTTTGACCAACATGTCCATTTAAGTCACCACATACGAGTAAGAACTCCTCCTCTGGGCACAACAAGATAAGATTCAGGAGTTCTTGCCAAAACCTTTCTTTCTCACTCTCATCAGAGCCAGTTTGTGGGGCATATGCACTAATGATGTGTAAGCGACAAGATGGCATATCTATGATGACAGTCATGAGGCGGTCTGACTGTCGATTGACCTCGGCTACCTGATCTCTTAAGTTGGCACAAACAACAACAGCAACCCCATTTCGGTTGCTTGTCCCATGGTAGATGAGCTTGTATCCATCTTCTATTTCACGAGTTTTCTGTCCTCTCCAACGAGTTTCTCGAATGCAGGCAATGTCCACTTTCCGTCTTTTGAATATATCTGCTAGTTCTCGGATTCGTCTTGTAAGAGTTCCGATGTTCAATGTAGCAATACGTATCGGTGAACTCTGATTCCGCTCTTGATCCAGTAGCCCTCGTCCGTGCACTGCAGTCAGACGCATTTACCAATACAGATGAGGTTGTCATGATCCATTAGTTGCGACGAAGAATAAACCAACCGGCCTGTCGCCCCAGCCTGACGTCGGGTGCATTTTATAACTACTACCAGGTGATAGGCCACTCCTAACATGGTAATAATAATGCCAAAGAAGCATTTTGCCCTGTTTACAAAAATACTAGAATGCAGCCGAAATAAATCAGAAACCTCTATGGACATCAAATTGGCAGGTGAAGGAAGTAGGAGACTTTTGTTACTTAGGAAGCAAAATAACCAGTGATGGACGAAGCGAAGAAGATATAAAAAGTAGATTGGCTCAGGCAAGGAAAGCATTTCTACAAAAAAAAAAGGAATCTGTTGACATCGAATATAGATTTAGGTGTTAGGAAGTCATTTTTGAAAGCCTTTGTCTGGAGCGTGGCGCTCAATGGAAGTGAAACTTGGACTATTGGTGCAGCAGAAAAGAGGAGAATTGAAGCATTTAAAATGTGGTGTTAGAGGAGATTGATGAAGATCGGATGGGTAGATAGGGTTTCAAACGAAGAGGTATTAAGACGAGTGGGAGAGGAGAGATGTTTCTGGCGACTGCTAATGAAGAGAAGAGATAGGTTAGTAGGACACATACTAAGACACCCAGGAAGGAGCTTAGTGATGGAAGGAAGGGTCGAGGACAAGAACTGTAGGGGTAGACCAAGGTTAGAATATGTTGAACAGATTGCCTCGGATGTTTGGGTGTGGTTATGCAGAAATGAAACGATTAGCTCAGGACAGGGAGACATGGAGAGCTGCATCAATCCAGTCAGAGGACTGAAGACTCAATCAACACACATACAGCAGAGTCATAACCACATCCAAATAAACGATGGAGTGACATTATCAAAGATATTGATACAGACCAATGGAGTTCTTCAAGGGGTACCTATGAGTCCTGTACTCTTTAATACTATGACAACAGATATCACCTTAACCATCGAAAACACCTCAACTGCCCTGGTAATGTACGCCGACGACATGGTTCAGGGATCATCAGATAAAAATGAACTGCAAGGAGTGCTCCAAAAACTCGAAATATGGACAGACACAAATGGCCAAAAAATAAATCTACAGAAAACCAAACAGATGACCTTCCGGAAAGGAGGGAGGAAAACACCAAAGAACACTCTGACAGTACACAATGGACCATTGGAATTTGTTTCAAAATATAAATACTTGGGAGTCACCCTTCAAAACCACACTGACGTCATTCAGATTACATATTCAAGAAAGAGCAGTTGCTGGAATAAAAGCAACATATAACATCAATCATCTGCAACAACTCTCGACCTAACCTGGAATGATTCTCTTCCAAGCTGTAATAATGCCAATATCTACCTACGGACTCAACATCATATGAGATACTCTTACTGTCACAGACCTCTAAACACTAGAAAAAATCAAGGCCCGCTACTTGAAACGAGTGCTGGGAATAGGAATATGCTTAGTGAGAACTTCTTCATAGAAGATATGAGGTTGCAGTTGCATCTTCCAAACACAAAGGCATATGAGAAAACCTTTCAAGTATTACTTGAAAAAAGGAAAAACATTTGGACAGAGTTCTATACAACAGGCGTCATACTGACACAAAACTGGAGACAGGCCAACTATAAACTGAGACACGCCATCACACGATTTGCAGTACACGGGTTTCACCACAAGCTATGCACCAACAAAAGATTTCTTAACCCAAATGAGGACTGTATGTGTGAATTATGTCACAATCAATGTTCCCGATACCATGCGAATATGTGCAAAAAAAGACTAATATCACTAACGAAACTGTGCAGTGATTAGATATAGGCAAATCATATTATTTTCAGGTGTATTCTGTATTTCTTCTGGCTATTTTGCTGCAATAAATATTTCATTCATAATATTCAGGAACAGATTCATTTTGTTCCTTAAGTACAGCACCAATATATAGTAGGTCTTATTGTCGTTCATCATAAAAACATTCATACAATACTTGCCCGGTTTATTGGACATGTATACTTTAAACGGGCATCTACCCTGAAAACTAACTAGTTGCTCATCAATTGTAAGGTATTCGTGACGGCAATAGTACTGTTTGAAGGCAGAATTTTCTTCTTCACTTTCAGGATCAAGCGAAAAATATGTTCCTCCATCACAATGTTCCAATTCTCCCTCACATTCCGATGTCAGTCATCCGTCTCTCATTTCTGGTTGCTTTATCATCAAATCTTAGACAACATCACAGGAACCGAAAAGGTTTGAGACTTATTGCTGCCCTAAATATATCTATACCAAAATAATCGGACCACAGTTCATCAAGATTTGTTTTGCAAGCTTTTAGTACTCCCGTCCCATGAAGCAAACCCAGCATTGCACTTACTTCAATTTTGTCAGTAAGCTTGACGAAGCTATGTTCACAATCATTGGATCCCCTCGTTTGTTCTGTTAGTGATTTCTTGTATGATTTCGTCACTGATTAGTGGTCTCCAAGACTCATGCTTTGCCTCACCTGAGTCGCGATGTTATCTTCCTCGTCTAGTCGGTGGGTGGCAGCTCCGCAGTTTTACCTTTAATAGATGGGCCAAGAGGTATTTCAGACGCACTGTCAGTTGCTTCTTCAGAAGATTATTTACTGGCACTGTCTTCAGCGAATTCTGCACAGTTATTTTCTTCTCCACTTTCAGGATCAAGCGAAAAATATGTTCCTCCATCACAATGTTCCAATTCTCCCTAACATTCCGATATTTACAATAAGCATTCAGAAACTGTATTTATTGACGCCATTTTACACATCTCACTGGAATTTAATTTGGCATAATTAGCTAAAGGTATGAATTAAAAAGTCACGCCGTCGGTACACCAGGGTCTCCAAGAACCTGTCAACAAGTTTTAAAAATGCTACGCGAAAGTATTTTTCTTTACAATAATAAAACGTACTCTCCCTTCAAGAGACACACTCGTACTGAATTGTCATAAGCCTCTCATCACAGGAAATCACAGAGCGCGCATGCGCCGAGCAAACAAAAGATGCACAGGGTCTCGCAGACCCTGGTGTACCAAAGAAAGTTTAAGTACATTTCGTTGTGCATCAGTGCAAAATAACGCTTGAGAACATGGATAGGCTACTGGTATCGAACATGGTAGATGATTTTGGTCCGACGGTAGTCTTTCAACTGGCTGCCGTTATAAGATATTCGCATTTATATTCTGGATTATGTGTAAAAACTTGCAAATATAATATAATCTTGCTAAGTATGGCATTTCTGCAGATGGATACTAAGTTAATAGAAGTAATCTTCTCTCCAAATTTCAAAATTACTCATGGCAGATAGATTTTCGAAAAATGGCGGCTAGTCTACTGATGCAATTGAGGGTATTTATCATGTGGACAAAATCAACCCATTAACGTACTGGTAAGACTTGAAAATGTCACCATAATCGGGATCGAACCCGCGTCTCTTGTGGCATGGCCAATCAGGGTACGACCTTGCACGAATGTTGTTATTATTACAATAGCCTAAAATATAGCAAGTAATAGGCCTATCAATGATAAAAGTGTATTTATGTTCAACGATGTCGAAATGTAAATATTATATATCAGAAAACTGTATCATAATGAGCGTCATTATAACACTATTCTTAATTATGAAACAGTTTCTCCAGCCAATCAGAGCTCATTCATTGACCAATTAGGTGAAGATAGCTTCGCGCATGCGCTCAAAATCCAACATGTCGGACATGAATTACATGATTTGTAAGTTCAAATTGGATATCGGATCAGCCATTGTAGTTACAATCCCAAACACAAAGACAAAATCAGCACGAACCTTTACGGTAACAAGAGAATACTATGACATATGCAAGAAATGTATGAATCTACGTCCAGAAGTTAGCAACACAGCATCCCTCTATATACATTACCGACATGGAACGTGCGCCGTTCCATATGTTCACGTAAATAAATAGCACTGTACCTTAATATCCCTAACTCCAATTACTACACAGCGCATTGCTTTCAAACGACTTCGGTGACAATATTAGGCCTAGTGAATGCTAGTTCTGATCGGCACTAGACATCATGCAGGCTGTAAACAATAACATTGCTTTCGAAATTCTTTGACCCACGCATGCGCTCTGTTCAGTCATCAAACCACCCAGCCTGCTCCGATCACTTACTCAAGTTACTGAGTACCACAGATATTTATGAATATTTATGTTAAAACATATAATAAAGTTATAATTCTCGTCGAACATTAACAGTCGTATGCAACTTGCCTATAATGGTAATTAAGACACTCGTGTGGGAATTATAAAACTTGCTACGCTCGTTTTATAAACATACTCGTGTATTAATTATTGCCATTAATGGCTCGTTGCATAATGTACTATTATTTAACAACATTATAAAAATAGTACATTATGCAACGAGCCTATAATGGCAATTATTAAAACACGAGTGTCATACGAGTGTCTTAATTACCATTACAGGCGAGTTGCAAACGACTGTTTATGTTCGACGATAATTATAACTATTTTATGTTCGAACATATATATTCATAAATATCCGTGGAGGTTTCGCCAGTTTTATGTCCTGGACGGAGCGCGTGGGTCGCATGGCCTCCTCGATTACTCTACTATGACACTAGTCACGCAGTGAAATTTAAATTATGAAGCCGTGGAAGTCAGCGCAGGTGCGATGCAATCCTTATCTAATTGGTCACACAACTGTTTCTTGAGCTCTATTGGTGGCAGAAACGGTTCCATAATGAAAAATAGTGTTATAATGACCCTCGTTCTGATACAGTTTTCTGACATAATAATGTTTACATTTTGACATCGTCCAGCATAAAAGAACATTCTCACTCTCTCTTTATTCGTTTAGTCGATTCCGACTCTCCGTGACCCAATGTGCTCAGGTACGCCAATGTCTTCTGTCCTGCACTGCCTCCCTAAGATTTCCAAGCTGGAATTTAGTGCTTCTGTGATGCCATCCATCCATCTCATTCTTTGCCTCCCTCTTCTCCTTGTGCTTTCTATCTTCCCCGGCATTAAGGTAATCTCTAATGAATTATGTCTTCTCATGATGTGTCCAAAGTCGCTCAGTTTTTGTTTCAGGATTAAGCGCTCCTAGAAACACTTAGGTTTAATTTGCTGTAAAACTGACTTCTTATTTGTTCTCTTCGCAGTCCATGGAACTCTCAGAACTTTTCTCCAACACCATAATTCGAAGGAATCTACTCTACGGCGTTGAGCTTTTCTTATGGTCCAGGTCTCACATCCGTACATCACAACTGGAGAAACCATAGCCCTTACTATACGGATCTTTGTTTTTAAGGTTAGGTCTCTACTCCTTAAGATATTGTCCAGATTTGAAAATGCCTGTCTACCAATTAGCAATCGTCTTTTGATTTCATGGCTGCAGTCAACAGCAGCAGAAATCTGTGAGCCAAGATAGTGAAAAACAGAGACTATACCCATTTTTTCTCCTCCTACACGCCATGAATTGACAGTTGTAGTTGTCATAATTGTTGTTTTCTTGACATTCAACATTAGTCCAGCCTTTGAACTTTCCTCCTTCACTTTCAGTACCGGTAAGAGATTTTTAAATCTTGTTCAGTCTCAGCCATCTGGATTGTGTCATCTCTATATCTCAGGATGTTTATATTTATCCCAGCTATTTTGATTCCTGTTTCATCTTCATCTAACCACACATTCATCATAATGTGTTCTGCATACAGATTAAAAAGGTAAGGTGGAAATATAGGCCTACAGCCATTTAGTTGTTCCATACAGGCCTATGGTTCTCACTGTAGCTTCTTGATCAGAGTATAAGTTCCGAACCAGGTTAATTATATGTTCTGGTACTAAAAGAACATTAGCCTATGCACCCATAAATTTGCAAAAAACACTGGACAGGTAAAATGATTGTTACGCTGCCCTATTCATTGAAACTCTAAGTCAGCATCTCCATCTATGTCTCTTGCAATTGTTTGGGATCTGCAGGTGTTAGTTAGGCTTCCCAGTTGGCCTCAAAGGTTTCAATACCTGATGAAAGGTACTCTTCCCACCTCGTGGTGTGCGACTAGGTCCGGGTTCGATTCCCGGATCTGACAAGAAATATTATTGTGATTTGAGGAATGGAACGAGTGCTTTCCGCCTCGTGACGTACATCTGAGCAGGGTTCGATTCCCACCTCAGATATCTCGGAAATGGATTCCCACCTCTACTTCTGCCGGATACGATGATGGTTCCTAGCTTAAGGCCATGGCTGTCCCCTTCCAGATCCTCCCCTGAATGAGGCCTACATTAAGCTACATACACAGTACACACACTTTTATATCAATGACAATAACACAGGTTATCAGACAAAAGGCCACATACACTCAAGTACACCGGACCGATTGACACGAAGTCAAAGCGCCTTAAATGAAACTTTAAGACATTATTAGATTTCGCCTTTGAATTAGGTTTGATAAACATGGTAGCCTACAACGCCGTGACGTTTACAGCTGAATTTCCTTTAGTTTTAGCCAGCTTATTTTGCAACAATTGACATTCTTTTTACGATTCATGATAAGCTTTTCTAGTGCTACTGAACTGAAACCTCATTGTTGTCGAAGCTTGCAATATAACCTGCTTTGTAATTCGTATTTGTTGTCTCCATAACTTGTGTTATGATGACATGCTTTACAGCGGAGGTAATAGGCTACTTAAGTGCCCAATGCAAATTTTCTGCGACAGTCAATTCACAATATTTAATTTTCGAAGACACAGAGGAGTGGCTATTTAACTAGGAATAGCCTTATGACGACAATATACAAGTTACCCTCATGTTAGTTGGAGTCGATAATGATTCTCGTTTGAAATGCGTGGTTTGTAACAATAAGGCAGCTTGGTAATTTGTAGATTCCGAATGGCTGTATGCTATTAGTGGCGATTTACAATACCTGTAGGCCTACAGTAAACAAAGGTCAATTTCACTTGGCTAATTAAGTGTATTGATAGATTTTTACCGTCAGTACTTCATTGTGCGACAAAATAATATTTAATTTACTCACCGCAAATCAGGTTTGTGTGTTCATAGGAAGATGGAGACTGAATATAAGATTTTTTATTTCCCTGCTTTATAAGCAGCCACAATTACTTGTTCATTTTATCAATTCAATCGCAATGATAACAACTTATTCGACCAGCGTCATGGTCGTATCTGTTTCACTGTTGATGACAAACATATAACCGCTCCTTATCACTGTGCACTTCCTCATCTGATTTATTGTATATGAGAATGACTTGGCGTAGCCTACTTGTATAAGTGAGATTAATTCTTCAGTGCTTTTCTTGTGTTCTAGTGTCCTGAACACAATGGAGGAACAACTATTTATTAAGAGTGACCCAGACTGGTTGACACATACAGTTGAAATCTCTAACACTGTGAGTTGCATTTAGATTCTTATGTGGTGTAACATTGCATTCTTAGTGATGTGCATGACAAGTGAGGTTTAGTGACTTAACACACTGCTTAATGGTAAATGGCACGCTAACGTTTAGTAACGTAACTTAGTACTCATATTGTGTGTGCATATTTTTGATCGGGTCATACTTATGTTACTTCGCAGGAGACAACTGTCCTGTTGCCCTCGGATAACGTGAAAGACGAGGCTGCTGATATATTAGACGATCAAAGGATAGCAGTTAAGGAGGAACATGAACTACATGTAATTATCGGTTCTTCGTTATTTCTCTTGTAATAATATGAATGATTTTTAGAATGAATATTGTTTGGAAGATTGGAATACTTAGTCTTGTTTTCTATAAGAACACCAACAGTAGCTGATGTTATTGTATTGATGCTGCAGTTCCACTCTGCTGGCACCCTGGATCCTATTATAGGTTAAGTCTACACAATGTGCCATGTTATAACTGTATCATATAAGGCATTTGAGATATGTTAGCCCTTAAGAGAATGCGCTGCAGGTTGCTATAGGCTAGTGGGGTAGAGGGAAGACTGCCACAGCAAAGCAAGCTCGATACCGGCATAAAACAGTGTTAAGTTTCTAACTTGGGCGCAGCAATCGTAGCCTATTTCTAATGAATAATGAATAATTGGTAGCACTGAATGAAAGTAGAACGCGCGATAACATTATCTATTGCACCCAAATTAGCCAAAATACCTCATTAAACGACGAGAAATAAATCAGGGAATGAAGCTTAAATAGATGTTTCCTCCTCCGCTGTCTGTGACCCACCCAGCCATTCAAAATAGGATCACAACTTACTTAGGCAAGATTCCAGCTGTGGCTGCCATTGTTCACATCAATCGTCATTAAAACAGTACTGCCAACCTTATTCTTACGTACTATGCCTCACCAGCAACTGACCATTCTAACCTTCGTTTCGTCCAATCCAATGGTTTTTGACAATGGATACAGCCCAACGTGTCCAGATCAATGGTTTTTGACAATGGATACAGCCTAACACATCCAGATCAATGGTTTTTGACAATATTTACAGCCTAACGAGTGCAAATCAATGTTTTTTGACAATGGTTACAGCCTAACTCGTCCAGATCAATGTTTTATGGCAATAGTTACAGCCTAACACCTCCAGATCAATGTTTTTTGACAATAGTTACAGCCTAACGTGTAGAGATCAATGGTTTTTGACAATGGATACAGCCTAACGCATCCAGATCAATGGTTTTTGACAATAGTTACAGCCTAAGGCGTGCAAATCAATGTTTTTTGACAATGGTTACAGCCTAACGCGTCCTGATCAATGTTTTTGACAATAGTTACAGCCTAACGCCTCCAGATCAATGTTTTTTGACAATAGTTACAGCCTGACGCGTCCAGATCAATGATTTTGACAATAGTTACAGCCTAACACATGCAAATCAATGTTTTTTGATAATGGTTACAGCCTAACGCGTCCAGATCAATGTCTTTTGACAATAGTTAGAGCCTAACGCCTCCAGATCAATGATTTTTGACAATAGTTACAGCCTAACGCGTCCTGATCAATGTTTTTTGACAATAGTTACAGCCAAACGCCTCCAGATCAATGTTTTTTGAAAAAAGTTACAGCCTAACGCGTCCAGATCAATGTTTTTTGACAATAGTTACAGCCTAACGCCTCCAGATCAATGGTTTTTGACAATGGTTACAGCCTAACGCGTCCAGATCATTGGTTTTTGACAATAGTTACAGCCTAACGCGTCCAGATCAATGGTTTTTGACAATAGTTACTGCCTAACGCGTGCTAATCAATGTTCTTTGATAATGGTTACAGCCTAACGCGTCCAGATCAATGGTTATTGACGATGGTTACAGCCCATCGTGTCCAGATCAATGGTTTTTGACAATGGTTACAGCCTAATGCGTCCAGATCAATGGTTTTTGACAATAGTTACAGCCTAACACGTGCAAATGAATGTTTTTTTTTACAATGGTTACAGCCTAACGCGTCCTGATCAATGTATTTTGACAATAGTTACAGCCTAACGTGTCCAGATCAATGGTTTTTGACAATGGTTACAGCTTAACGGGTCCAGATCAATGGTTTTTGACATTGGTTACAGCCTAACGCGTCCAGATAATTGGTTTTTGGCAATAGTTACAGCCTAACCTGTCCAGATCAATGGTTTTTACAATGGTTACAGCCTAACGTGTCCAGATCAATGGTTTTTGTCAATAGTTACAGCCTAACGTGTCCAGATCAATGGTTTTTGACAATGGTTATAGCCTGACGTGTCCAGATCAATGGTTTTTGACAATGGTTACAGCCTAACGCGTCCAGATCAATGGTTTTTGACAGTTGTTACAGCCTAACGCGTGCAAATCAATGGTTTTTGACAATGGTTACAGCCTAACGTGTCCAGATCAATGGTTTTTGTCAATAGTTACAGCCTAACGTGTCCAGATCAATGGTTTTTGACAATGGTTATAGCCTGACGTGTCCAGATCAATGGTTTTTGACAATGGTTACAGCCTAACGCGTCCAGTTCAATGGTTTTTGACAATTGTTACAGCCTAACGCGTGCAAATCAATGGTTTTTGACAATGGTTACAGCCTAACGGGTCCAGATCAATGGTTTTTGACAATAGTTACAGCCTAACACGTCCAGATCAATGGTCTTTGACAATGGTTACAGCCTAATGTGTCCAGATCAATGGTTTTTGACAATGATTACAGCCTAACGCGTCCATATCAATGGTGTTTGACAATGGTTACAGCCTAACGTGTCCAGATCAATGGTTTTTGACAATGGTTACGGCCTAACGGGTCCAGATCAATGGTTTTTGACAATGGTTACAGCCTAACGGGTCCAGATCAATTGCTTTTTGACAATGGTTACAGCCTAACGCGTCCAGGTCAATGGTGTTTGACAATGATTACAGCCTAACTTTTCCAGAACAATGGTTTTTGACAACGGTTACAGCCTAACGCGTCCGGATCAAGGTTTTTTTTTAAATTAAGCATTGATTTTGTATCCTACTTTTCTTTATCAACAGTGATTTTGTATCCCGTATGTTGGTAACAATTTGTGCACCTCGGTATGTGCCGTTAGAGTGCGCCTTGTTGACAGTTCAATGAGATGCAAGCGCTCTCGGAACATTGCAGCCGTTTTTAAAAGAGCATTAAATAACACATGTTTACGTACTTCAGCACATATATGAGGTGCAGTAGTGACCAGGGTTCCTAATTTCAATACGTAATATCGCCCGCAAGATGAAACAAGGACACAAGGTATGTAAATGTCACATTCATGTCTGATGCAAATGTATAAGCCGCGTTCTACTTTCATTCAGAATTAATGAATAATCATCACCTGTTCTTTATTCTTCATTTTCTTGAAAATGTGACCGCCAACGGAACAAACAGAAAATCTTACATTCAGACAATTGTTCCAAGCAATTACACGACTAATGTACTTTGCCTCTGGTAGTTCATTTGTCAACTCTTGATGGACAGGATCAGATTGTAGAGTGCCATGTTCTCTAGAATAATTTGTATAAATTCTTGTTTAAGACAGCTTAAGCGGGGGCTGATGACGCCTCTTAAAACCTCCATTACTAACTACCTTACTAACAGCTAAAGTGCATACGAAATTTGAGTACCAACCTGCCACGGCTACATGACCTGTTTACTTGTGCCGGGTCCACTTTGACCATCCCTATTTGAGCTTTCCCTCAATTTTGATCCCGAAAGTTATAGGTACCGTGATCATCCTTTTTCTCACCCTAATTCGAAGTTCTCTGCAGTACCTGATAAATATCCCTAATTTCATAAGGGGCAAGACCTCTTCCTAACCTTCATGGTATAATGGTGTAATTGCTTAGCACAACTGCCTGGAATATAAGGTATTCTGATATATTCCACTTGTCATAAAAAGTAATTAAAAGGGCGGTGATCATGGAGACACGTTTTCCCCCAATGTGAAAATTTTTATTTGGCTACGACGTGATTTAGAACCAGTGATATCACGAAAATGTCCTCCATGATGCACTGCTTCTACAGTTCTTTGAATGTGTTAAATAATTGCACTGCTTTGAATCTGATACTGATGTCTTCCCTATTGCACTTGTTAATATTCTTACACAATATAGCCGCCTCCTCCACGCCACCTATTAGATGATTTTATTACTGCAATCTGGCCGCCACGGCCTTCAATAACGAAGTTACACTGCACACAGTTTTATAGAATATTATTTCTCCTCTTTAGCTCTGATATTGAACTTTGCAATTCGCAGCACGATTTCACACAGCACGACGATTGACCATGCGCTTAACAGTTCGCAAGTGTTTCATTAGTTCACCAAAAAAAAGTGTGAAATATTCGACGCGTTACTTGCAATTTCCGCACTTACTAATAAATGTTCTCCACCGTATTATAAATGATATTAATGAATGTTTACTGCTTTCAGTACCATGCGGTCCAATGCACAAATCTCCGCACTCACGCTCTTTAGCGTTCGAAAAGTACTGTTTCAATAAGTAAGCGTTTCCAGCTTCTTCCCTCTGTGACCAGTCAGGTTGCTCCTTCACCATATCCTACTACATAATTTCAAATATTTGTTACTGGCGCCGACAACCTAGACGTTAGGCCCCTTAAAGCAACAAATATCACCTCCATGTCTATTATTCCCTAATAGATAATGTCTTATATCATGCAGTAAATTTCCAACTCAGTTTAATGTGTTGTTTGTGTCTACTGTTATTTTAATATTTGTTTCCATCTCTTGAGTTTGATGAAGTTCACAGCTCACTCGATCCTTCCACAGCCCTTTCATGCTTCTTTCTCCATGTAATAGCTCAGCTCGCAATCTCTTCGCTTAATTTGATGTTACATGGTCTGACGTAGAATTCAGATATAGGCGCGCTTAATGATCAAGTGAACGGGGTGAATATGTTGTGCCCATATTGATCCTAGATACCTCTGAGTCGAAAGCCAAATCAACCCTCGTGAGATCCCTTCACCAGCAAACACACATGGATTTGAGCTGGTCCCACACGAGACCGTTACTCTCAGGTTTTGGGTGTGATTATGAAGCTAGTCGAAGCACATGCTAATTAATAAACAGAAGGTTCAAATCTACTAAAAATAACCACACATTTTAAGATAAAAATTCGTGTCCATAAGTGATTTCTTCACAAACTATCCCTAGCTCACTCTGTATTGGGGATCTGGTGGTTAGTCCACAAGCTAACTACAAAGTAAACACTCCTGAAAATAAATTTCATCTGACAATACTGTCAGAATATGACCTCCAGAAGTCCTATATTCCGAAACGCTATTAAAATATAAGCTAAGAAATGGTACAAAAATAGTTCCAACGCAAATACAAATGTAAATTATTCATCAGATCTAGTTACATTGCTCCTATCTTCGGTAGATACCTAATCCCCTGTTGTTCCACAACGATCAGTAACAGCTGACAAAGATACCAGAATAAAAATAATAAGTTATGATGGGACCACATCTACCATTTAAATTAATAAAATTAAATCCCGCTAGGTAAATCCCGTACAAAGTATCCTTCAAAACGTCGCATCTGAAATTCATAAGCAAATGACATACAAGAAAAATATGTACAAGAATAAACATGATCTCGTTTGGGTGTCGTATTGTTGACAGCGCATCTGTTCCTTCAGAAAGTCGTCTCGCAATCAGTGAAGTCTCATATTTCTTATCTAGGTCATGTGTGTCGCTTGTGTTTGGATTGTATTCAAAATGATGGGAAACTGTGTATGATTTATTTCCACCTTTGTAAAGGGACGCGTTTGTAAAACAAGTAATTTCTCTGCAGGATGATACTGACCTGATTGAGGACATCAAGATAGAAGACTTTTCGATACCAGAGCTTGTTCCAAGAAGGGAAGAAATAGAAATTCCTCCTGTAGCGAGTGATGGAGTTTTGAAAGAGGTAAGAACCTTTCGGTTGAACCGTTTTTATCAGGTTCATTATTTTTTGTCATATTATTATTATTATTATTATTATCATCATTTCCTTCATGTCGCATCATTGTGACATACGTTTCTCTGTCTCACCTACTGCGTTCAAACTTAGTAATTCTGCGTAAACGTTTCACCAGATGGCTAAACTTTTCACCCCTACTGACACAGTTTTACCACTGGTTGAAGTATAACTTGTTGCTAAGCTTTGCTTCTCTCATTGGCCCAGTTTATGTTCTGGAGAGGGGGTGTTCTACGACTTATTTTTCTCGAGCGCGTCACTGCGTTCCATAAGAGAAGGTTGCTTCGTTCCAATTTTGGGCCGTCAGGCAGGCGGACGTGTGTGCACGTGTCGGGCTTTTGCCCGCACCCAGAAAGCAACTAAATGTAAGTACGATTCAGTCATTGAATTTATCCAACTTGAGGTCATTTTGAATTTCAGTTTATCCATTTTTTATTTTATTTTTGTGTCTCCTTTGATTCACTTATAACTTCCTTTTCTTATGATGATGTGAATTCGATCCATGAACCCAAGTCCCTTCGCCTTTGTTTATGTTAGTTTAGCGAAGCCTCTGAGTTTATTTGTCATCCCTCCCTTTTATGTAATCGGTTTTATTTTTACGTAAATCTCTCAGGTCTGAAATATCTGCTATTTTTCTACGAGGCTTAATTATGCTCTGTATTGCGTCACTACCTGGTTTGGCGTTCTTTTATGACGACCTCCGGTGGATTGTCGCATCAGAGCCTTGTTTTTGGGGATGGAATCGGTGAAGTTACGGAGCTGAGTCTCACGTCTTCAGTCAGATCCTCCCTCTGTTTTATTGAAATGTATGTGAGCGATGGTCACCGTGCTAATCACTGTCCATACGCCACATTACTTTCTTTGTTTCATCGTGTGTCGTTGTGATTCGGCATTTCTACCTCTGTGTAAGCCTACATCTTCCTACGAAGCATATTTCTTAGCTGATTGATTTTTTTTCTTTTATTTCCTGTCCCGGTAATGTCACGTAATTTAATGTAATTTTCATTTCGTTTATTTTTATGTGTTAATTTTGTGTTACTTCCTCTGACTTCGTTATATTACGTAACTCAGTGTCATCCCCCCACCCCCCGTTTCCCCATGATTTCACAACATCATGAGCGTCTGAGCTCTGTTTTTGGCGCTGGACATGCTAGTCCAGATCATGTCGTCTCTGTAAGTAGTCGCTCTTGTAATCTATCCCACGAATTTCTTTAATTTTTTTAATTTTGCTTCATCTTTATTAAGTTTTATTATTGAATCGCGTTTCCAATTAGTTGCTATTATGATTTGAATTTATTTCTAGATTCCTTTTATTTTATATTTAAGTTGCACGTGTTTTATTTTCATTTCTAATTTGTAATCAGTACACATGTGTTTATTTTATTATTAATATATTTTTATTCAGTAAGTACAATATTTGCTTCTGTCTTATGATTTCTCGTATTTGAGTTCCTCGTTTGTCTTTCGATTCGACTTAGTCTTGGCTTCGCACTGTAGCGGAGTTACGACTAACACGGTCTCTGGGACCCTTGCTCTATTACTTAAGTTTAATGTTTCCTTTTAATTTTAACTTAAACTTTTATTCTGGCTTACTTTCTGTGGAAGTCATCTTTCTTTCGATTCGGAATCTTGGGCCCAGCACGCATCGAAAGAAGTATTCCTTCCTCGTTCCCTACGTGATCCTGTTTAATTTTTGTTGTTTTTGCTTCCACTGTATTCCTCATATCTCTGCTATTTTGTTTAACGTAAAAGCACAAGGCGGTTGTCGGTTTACTACTTGTTGCACCTTATAAGAGACATCACTTGATCGCCATCTTCCTCTCACCATTGCAATTAAGGGTATATAAAATTGTGTATTCGGACCGTACTGATGACATATGGATGCTTTCTGTTGTTAGGTTGGGTTTGGTATAGAAGGTACAAGTCGTGTGGAAGATTGCCTTCTGCTGGCTTAATAATCTTCTTCTTTTCCTTGAGCGTTTGTCCCGCGCGCTGCGGGGTCCATTTCGCTCTGTCTCGGGCTGCATCTGGATGGATGTTCAGGCTTTGGAGGTCATTATGAAGCGTCCTTTAGGTCTTCTGTATCCCGTCTGGCAATAGAGTCATCTTCGACCCGTAAAACATGCCCAAACCAACGAAGTCGGCTCTCATGCATCTTGTCTTGGATCGGTGCAACTCCAAACTGTTTTCTGATGCTGTCATTGGAAACGTGTCTTAACTTAGTGAGGCCCGCTGTCCATCTCAGCATCTTCGTTTCCATTACACTTAGGCGGCGTTCTGCCTCGACTGTAGTCGGCCAGCACTCACAACCATACAAGGCGACTGGCCGGATGACAGTACGATAGATTTTTGATTTTAAATGATCTTTCATACTCCGGTTGTTGTTCGCCACTTCATCCAGGCTGCCTGAGTTCTGGTATTGAGTCGGCCGTCAACAGTGATTTTGGACTCACACGCGTCAGATCTTCACCATTGACCGTGATGGTTCGTCTATCTGATGTCATGTACTCAGTTTTCTACAAGTTAAGGCGCAAGCCATGTTGCACCAACCGGTCACACCATTCTTGAGTTTGGCTTTGCAGATCAAGCTTGTTTTCTGTTGCCAGCAACACGTCATCAGCATAAAGTAGCGTCCATGGTAATGGCCGGTGCAGGTCAACTGTCACGGTGTCCATAACTAGAATGAAAATAAGCGGTGATAATGCAGAATCTTGATGGACACCGACTGTGATGGGGAAGTCCTTGGATTGTCCTGAAGTTGTACGGACCTTACTTCTTGGCTGTGCATAAAGCAACTGCACTCAGTTAATAAGCTGCTCTGGCAAATCATGTTTTCGTAGTGCTCGCCGGATGAGACTGTGAGGCACTGGCTTAATAATAAAGATAATAATAATTGACACATAAAATTTACTTCCACGAAATTGCATTTGAAATGATATGGGGGTGGGGGGAGAGGAAAAGAGATACATATTTCTTCAGATCCTCTCCTCACTACTATAATACATGAGAAATTATCGGTGACAAATGCTATTTATTTATAAGTGGGAGAATGACAAACACATCATATTACTTACCATGAAATAATCTCAAATATCAAATTATGACGATTGACCCCCTTATACAATTAGATGGATCTATCAGAACAAACTCTGACTGAAAAATCCTCTCAAACGAAAGTATCACTTCTATCACTTATTATAACTAACGCTCATCAAAATCAAACGTCGAAATGTGTGGATAGACCGATGAACCAGGATCTCATAATCTATAAATGTGTTTTAATATAACGTTCCCTTCGAATATAAGACAAAAAAAACAGAAATGTCTACCTCGATATAAATACGAAATTCAACAATTCTAAATTCGTTTTCAAATCACGTACCCTTCCAGTGAACTATACTGAACAATAAAAATCGAATCACAAACCTAATCTAAACTGGAAACACTTAGGGGAAAGAATTTCCCTTGTTTACAATCAGCTGATCCGAAGTTAATAACCTCTCAAATGTTAGGCCTAAAATATCTAACTCAATATATATCACCAACACATCTCTTCACTTCGGGATGACAAGTGTGATTCATTTCTCGCTGAGGCTCCAAGATCACATGTATCCGTTGAACAATCAAGATGCTATTGTATGTGGTAATGCATATCATTTGTGTAGCTTAGTGGAAACTAACTCACTCGAACCTCAACGTAAACAATTTGGCTCCCATGGCCTCGCAGATTGAGTCTCTGAATGGCTCTTAGTCAAATATTCACATGTTATAGGTTTACCTGCCTCACAAACTATGGGCGGTAAGTGGCTACAACCGTCACCAGTCGTTGTTATACACCTGCCATATGGCTTAACTTAAAATGGCACTTTATTCATAATGCACACATACTGCATGCGAATTACTCACACATTATAAACCTTACCTTTCGAATCACTAATATTCCACCTCAAATAATAACACGTGTTCAATCTCGCTGATCAATCAATCGCTTGCTTGTAAATTCAAAGGCTTTCTCGGGGTGAATGACCTGGGAGTCTCAACATTATTAATCATATTCTATTACTGGTCATGAAATCATATATTCTCACTCCATCCTAACGTCTATCCGCGGTTTCACACTCAATATGCATGGTTATGTTCCAACATACACTTCTTCTAATGAACAGGTGACCAGAAATAAATATCAACCTTCAATCTAAAGGGTAACTTTCCTCACTTCTAACTATTTTTGATACGTTGTTTCTACTTAACAAGACACCTCCAAATCGCTACTTTAGCCTATCACAAATATCAAAAATTAAGGGGAAAAAAGTATCCTACCTGGACTATGTTATATTTACATTCACAACCCCTCTTTCTTAAACAGGAAATGACTAAGAAATGTTTTATTCCCCCTCCGTAGTTTATGGCCAAGGACAGCCCCTTCCAAAATGCCTAATTCTTAGTTATAATGTGGGCACTCATTTCGCGGACGTCTTACATCTCTCTCACATAAATGTTTTGTACACATTGCAATTAATTTCACTGTATTTTAGCCTATTTTCAATTTTGAAAAAATAGGCTTATGAGATCACCTTTTGTCCGTGTGTGTGTGCGTGTGTGTGTGTGTGTGATTCGTGTGTGTGTCCCCCCCTAATAAAATCTAAACGGCAGGAGCGATTTTAATGGAACTCGGAAAGTTCATAGCACTATTCCCGGCGACCTCGACCGTGCCCTTCAAATTTTGTTACGACTCACCAATCCAACATGGCGGCTGTGCGAAATATGGTCCAGATGAGTGCAATAGGGAGTCTTGTATATACTTGCTTTTTAAAATAGGTTCATCTGTTCTCAGAGTTGACTCAGTCAAACTTTGCTGTATACTGCTCGAAAGATTTACGACTGTTATGGAATTACTGTTTATATATATATATATTGTACCCGTTCATCCTGGGGATGCGATGACCCATCTGCTATAACATCGCATTCCTGGAGTTCCAGGACTGAGCGGAGTTAAATGAACCTCTAGTCAAATACGGAATGTGTCGGAAATTCAGCTGAGTTATCGAAAAAGCAGTGGGTAACACGAGACAAAGTATCTCTAGGGTCGTTACGGCCTTAAGTTTAATAGAAATAATGCAAATATAAATGGGCGCCATCAACTGAATTCCTAGCAAACCACTTCCTTTCCGGTTAAGCCTTACTCAAGACAAGGAAAGAAAAAGGAACATCACACCATCATCAGATCACAACTAAGATAAAAACAAATTTATTTCACTTTGATAGTCAGACAGACATTTTAAATATACCTCCTACCTGAGAGTATGGTTAAATTGTCATTGTCCAAAAATCGAACCATCTCTTTTCTAATCCAAAAATATTTCATCCACATAGAACAGAAAAATCTCTTAAGTTCTCTTGGGTTCTCAGGATCACTGTAGCACTATGTCTTTCGTCATTGACATTTGTGAAACCTGAGACCTAATTTCTCTTTAATTTAACATCATCAATGTGGATTTGAAAAAGTTATTAATCTGTCTAAACATACACATATTATAATCACATATATTAAACATCACGTAATTTATGGCTTGCATGGCCTAATTTAAATGTTGAAAATGTTAGTCAAATGCTCCTAAACATCGAATAATTAATTTACACTATTTACATTGTCATTCATAATTACTTATCTGTGAATTACAGAAAATTCAATGCTCATTGGTCATCGTTATCATCATCATCATTAAATATTTCTCACATTAATTCTTATCTCAAAATTCTACATATTCCTGTCAGAATCCTTAATTCATCACCATTACATCATTTAAATCCTCAATTCAAGTTGCAATTCCTCAAATTCATCTCAATTATATTTATTTAATTCCATATAAATTCATTAATCATCAGCTTCTTTAATTAATTATCACCTTCTAATTCAGTTATTCATCATCATTACAATCGTCTATTAATTTATTTAAATCAGTTTATCTTATCCAATCTTTAATTCATCCATCTATTTAATTCATTGATTTATTCCAAAATTTAATTTATCAACTTATTTAAATTTCAATCTTCTGGTTATTTAGATTTTCATTATTTCATCTAGTCATTCTGATTTTTATTTCATTAGGTCAGATCATTAATATGCTTAAATCTCAGATTATTATTTCATTAATTATTATTCTCAGAAAATCTTGTATTATCAACTTTATTTATTTGTTTAATTTCCTAACAAATTGTTCAATATGGTTTATAGAACGTTGTCTTACAGTTTTATCACATCCAAGTTATATCTCGTATTTAATTTATCATGCCAAAAAATATTATTGCCTTCACGACATCACGTTGGATCTAACTATCCACAACGACATTATATTTCCTCAATTCCTCAAATATCACATTTGAATACAACAATTATTCCACAAAACTCCACAAATATTCAGCACATACAGCATGAATCTCAACAAATACGCTAGACTGGGTACGACGACCTCATGTCTGCCTCAAAATACATTAGCAACGTTGCAACTATCACATGGCAACTTCTACAAAATGCCTATCACAAACTCCCCTTAACCATGTTGCATGATCTAAAAAAATATATAACTGGCTTCAAATTATCAACGCACACAATCTCCAATAACTGTAATTAATCTGATCACATCTAGACAACTTCTTTAACAATTGGAAAAATATTACCTCAGTAATTCAAGATCTGCTTTCAAATAGCATAAATTCTCTTACAATTCTCATAATTCACATCACAGAAAAAACACCAATGTGCTATAATCTCTCATATCAAAATCTGCAATACTGATCTGCCTTAAAATAAATCTGACCATTAATGATTCATCTTACAAGATTCAATTACTTTAAATCCTTCTCAAAGGTATCAAACACAACTATAAAAATCATCAAAAGCATCAGCTGTACCAGCTGTTAAACTGAAATTACTCTCAAAAGAGTATAGCAACAAAATATTTGATTGGCAAACAAGAATTACTAAACGCAATCCTGCTGACATTTATCGTTACTTTATTTAACAAAATTTCGACTGATATGTGACTAGTAGTTCCTTGTTTGATTCACTTACAATCTCATGTACACTCGGATGATAAAAATGAGTCCCTCTATGGCAAGTAAGATGAGTAACCACCGTACAGTCGTATAAATACGAAAGACCTCGCCCCGTTGACTAAGATGATAGTGCCCTAAACGATGGGTAAGATGAGTAGCCACCATACAATCGTATAAATACGAAAGACCCCATCTCGTAGACTATATGAGTGAATGTACCAGATAGGAATCAACAAGTTTCTAGTTGTCATATAAAAGCGATGTTCATTCACTAAAGTGAATAACTTCTTAATATCTCCAAACAATCCAATGGAAAAAATCCCTACTGATGAATAATACACACTCGCTAGTATGCAATGAACTGACGAAGTAATTTTAGATAATCAATTGCAGATCATGAGTTCGAAATACTCGTTACACAAAAAACTATTCATAAAAAATATCCTTGTTGGAAAAATGTCTAAAAGACCAAACATCTGCTTAATAAAGCCAACCAATGGTGAAAATTTCGTATAATGATGCCTGCCATATCATATGGTCACTCCATATTCTAGCAAAATTCGAAGCATATAAAGTCAAACCATGTCAAAATAATCGTATCACTCCTATTAGAAAAATATACATGTGTGCCCAGTATTCATAAAAATAATCGTATCAGGTAGTTATAACTCTTACAGTACCTTTTCATAATCAGCTGTTATTAAATTTCCAAGATCGTCGATTTTCCCTATATAATGAATTTCTCGAAAGATCGGCGTGAATATCATTCCATCCATGAAATGACGATTGCCTTCGAAATCCCAAGTGAATCAGCTGGTGGACCTCCTCTCGTCAGGAATCGAATCCATCGCTCTGCGGTGCCATCTTGTCTCTGTCTGCGTTTACTCTGACATGATGAACTTCTGATTATCCATAGCGGATATTGTCCAAATCCTCTCGAAAAAGTTCCTGGAAACAGCGGACCCTCTATTCCTCTTCTACGTTACGCCACTGTTCCATTAAATGTTCAGTTTGAGTATCGAAAGTTCAATCTCCAATAACTGATAAGTCTCACTTTCGTAAAATAAAATTTTACATGAGAGTGTCTAAGTTTATGAAACAACCTGTAGTTGTGTTCATATTTGGTAATTCATAAAACCGCATAAGAAATAAATTTCATTAATGCACGAGCTAATGTTCAGAAGTGCATATGCTTTCAACATTCCGTTTGCTTGAAATTGTCAATGTTACTTGGAACGCGTTATGAAATGCATAGTCGTAATATTATTAAGAAAACTGTGTTCAGACTGCGTTGAAATGTAGCTTGTAATAAAGTCTCCAACTACTTGCAATGCTGTCCTAACATATCCCGGCCGTCTATGCTTGCTTGCTCGGCAAGTCCGCCTGGATCAATGACCTGCTGGCCATTCGCTGCTCGGTGATGTTGAAACTGTCGCCTACACTTTGCCGTGACAGTTTCGGTTAGCTACGCGACCTTCACCATACGTTTGGCTTGCGCTACTGAGCTCGATCCTGCTTGCTCGGCTGACAGAGCTCCACTGAATGTGTCCGCACTGTCTTCTTCCTTATCTGCTTGGCGCAGACACGTGGCGTTCACCCCACCACTGTGCTCTCGCGTCACAATTATACTCTCGAACCCTCATCATCTCGGCTATTACGTTATAAAATAACTTAAGGGTTATCTAACTTCCTTAAAATTATTTCCACACATAATGCATGTTATATATTCTCTTCTAAGATGTTTAAATACCATATTCCATATAGATCTAAATAACGCTTCACATTATTCTATCCATAATTCCATCTTCTTACAGACGTCAGTGCCTTCTTGATCCTAGACCTACTACGTCATCCTGACATTCCTCTTGACTCGATCTGGGCGCTATCTCTTAACTCTTCCCAAAACCTCAACTACGGCTTAATGTCTGCTGGCGTAGCCGATAGCCTAAACTAGGTATCGGGTACAATATATATATAAAGATTTAAAAGAAATCTCTATCCTCAAAGCAAAGTAGTCTTTTTTATTGTAATTAGTATTTTATTTGAAAGTTGTATGAATTTATATGTAGTCTTAGTATCCTACAATCACAAATAGGGCTATAAGACTTTTGTCACGCCTCACAACTGTAATGGAGAGCTGTATGTTTGGAGATCTGAGGCCCAAATCCTGATACTGATTGGATTTTTTCTTCTGGGTTTGTTGTCACTGGCTCTATAATTACATGTTTATACAGTCACCACAATAACACTTGATATTGGACGAATTCCAATCAAAGTGTATGGGGTTTATAACTGATGGAGCAACAGCAACAATCGAATGCAAATACATTACATTCTCAAGACTGCAAAATTTGGACAAATCCGTGTTAACGATATCTACGGGAACAAATCTTAAAATGTTTTTTATGTTTACATGAATATGGGATAAATTCACGTACATTTCTTCATCCAGCATGTTTAACCTGATGTGCAGGATCTGTGAAAATGATCTCCTTGGTGTTTCAACTTCCAATTCTGTGTCATTTTTCATCTGATGATAACTAATGGAACAAATGTCTCAATACGGACTTGAAACTTGGGGGAGGGGATTAGGAGGTAGAGAATCGCAACTAGCCTGAGAGCGGCACCGTAACGTGATGATGCCCTCTCGTAGGGCTGCTGGAAACTAAAAAGAATTGAAATAAATCGCCTTCCTAAAATTAGAGTGTGGGGGAATATTTCATGGCAGGAATTATTTGCATAAATACAGGACTATCTGTAATGCAAATTAAGTGATTTTGAATTTGATACATATTGATAATGCATAGCTGACCAATTGAGTGATTTATCACAATGCCACGAAATGTGATGTTGAGTTGTGACACTTCTTCCTACAATCCTGTATCTGCACTGATTTCGTTAAGTTATAAAGTATTAATAATTTTATTAATACTGCCAAAGGCCATGTACTTTTCTTTTCAGGACGGGTCAGGGAAGGGATATTGGAAGGAAATCGGCCGTGGACCTACTGAAAGGAACCATCCCGGCATTTGCCTGGTGGTGAAAATGGGAAACCACGAAAACCATTATCAAGACGGCCGAGGTGGGATTCGAACCCACGCTCTCCCGATGTCAGTGAGGCACGAGATAGCGCTCTCGGCCACCGCGGTCGGTTATAAAGTATTAAGGGAATGTATTGGAGGGCACTAAACACATTTCTTCATCAAAGGTATTATAGACTGTGTGGTTATTTGAAGGATTCTACTGTACGTACAGAACAATGAGACTGCATTTTGCTCTTCAATTCAGGCTTTGTATGACCTGTAGTTTAGTCGTTCACAACCACTAATGTCCCCCTCCCGTCTCTCTCTCTCTCTCTCTCCTTGAAGATATGAATGCATTGATCACAAGCATGCCACAAGGTTTGGAGGACTTGAACATTAACAATGAGTCATACATTATACTGAGGGGTTGAGAACAGGAAAGAAACAAGTCACCTTCAGAGACATTATTACTTTGTGTTATTCTTTATTCCTTTATTTTGATAATGAAAGTACAGTAGCATATTTGTTGTTAGGCACAATACATTGTACGTTCTTTGCCTGTATGAACAATGATGTTGGGTATTACTTCTCTTTATGTATATTACAGGAATTTCTGAGGTGTTGTGCATGTAACTAAATTCCAATAAAGTAATTAGCTTATTTGAAGGATTCTACTGTACGTGCCTGGTGACAGACTGTTTTAGTGGTAGTATTTGATGTTGGTGAAACTTAAGGTTTTTTTTAGTAGAATTTTGGTATTTAATTGTTAGTAGAAGGTTAGTATCTTTGTTAGTAGAGTTGCTCTTTACATATTCTGAAAGGGAGTAGCAGCCTTTCGGAATAAATCAATTCTTTACTAGTTAAGATATTGATAATATAAGCCAAATAATGGCTACACTGCGTCCTGCTGCACGGCTGAAAGAAACGGGAAACTACAGCCGTAATGCTATTCCCGAGGATATGCACCTCTCTATGCATAATTACATGTGATGATGGCCTCCTCCCTTGTAAAATTTCAATCCGGAGGTAAACTAGTCCCCGTTCGGATCTCCGGGTGGGGACTACTCGAGAGGGGGTTAACATCACAGAAGTGACAAAGAGGAAATCTGACACTCTACGGATCGGAGCGTGGAATGTTAGAAGTTTGCTAGGAAGTGGAAGGTTAGAAAACTTAGAAAGGGAAATGGATAGGTTAAGGTTGGATTTGGTTGGGATTAGTGAAGTGCGCTGGCAGGAAGAACATGACTTTTGGTCAGGAGACTATAGGGTCCTTAGCACCAAATCAAACAATGGCCAAGCAGGGGTTGGCCTCATATTGAGTAGGAAACTTGGACAGCGGGTGGAATATTATGAGCAATATAGTGAACGGATTATTGTAACAAAAATCAATACTAAACCTACGAGCACCACAGTGGTACAAGTCTATAAGCCTACCAGTCAAGCTGATGATGAGGATGTTGAAAAGGTCTACGAAGAAATAGACGAAATTCTGAGGTATATCAAGGGTGATGAAAATGTTATAGTAATGGGAGATTGGAATGCTGTGGCAGGAAAAGGGAGAGAAGGGAAGATAGTAGGAGATTTCGGATTAGGTGAAAGGAATGATCGAGGAAGCAGGCTGGTAGAATTCTGCACCGAGCATGAGTTGGTCATAGCTAACACCTTATTCAATAACCACAATAGAAGAATATACACATGGATGACACCAGGAGATACAGGGCGTTACCAAATCGACTTCATTATGGTCAATCAGAGGTTTCGAAACCAGATTTTGGATTGTAAAACATATCCTGGTGCTGACATAAACTCTGACCACAATCTGGTTGTAATGAAATGCAGATTAAAGTTGAAGAAGCTGAAGAAAAGTCAAAAGCCAAAAAGGTGGGCAATAGACAGACTGAATGTAAAGGATGTAAACGAAAGATTCAAGAAGAGTATAAAGGAAGGACTAATGAAAACCCCTAAACAAACTTCAATTGCAGACGAATGGGCACTTTTGAAGAATGAAATAACAGAATCCGCAGAAGAAAACATTGGTAGGAAAGAAATAATAGGTAGAAAACCGTGGATCAATCAGGATATACTAGAATTGATGGATGAAAGGCGTAAACACAAGAATGTAAGAGATGAAAAGGGGAAAGCAGAATACAGACGTCTGAGAAATGAGGTCAACAAGAAGTGCAAGGAAGCGAAAGAAGAATGGTTGAAAGAGAAATGTACAGGTATAGAAAATTGTCTGAAATTAGGAAAAGTAGACACAGCTTATCGAAGGATTAGGAATACATTTGGGAAAAAGAAGACTAAGTGCTGTAATATTAAGGACACAAATGGAAAGCCTCTAACAGATAGGGAAGAAAAGGTTGAGAGATGGAAAGCTTACATAGAGAGTTTGTATAAGGGAAAGGAGATTGAGAATCATGTAAAGGAAAGGGAGGAGGAAATTGATGAGGATGCGAAAGGAGATTTAATATTTCGATCAGAATTTGATAGAGCTTTGGATGACTTAATCAGGAACAAAGCACCAGGCATAGATGATATACCGATTGAGTTGCAAAGCTGCGTAGGAGATGAAGGTCTGATCAGGTTATTTCACTTGGTGTGTAGGATTTATGAGACAGGTGAGGTACCCCCTGATTTCAAGAAGAATGTAATCATCCTTATACCAAAGAAAGTGGGAGCTGACAGATGTGAAGATTACCGTACAATAAACTTGATTACTCATGCTTCAAAGATCCTGTCTAGAATAATTTACAAGAGGATTGAAAGCCAGATAGAAACGGAGTTGGGTGAAGACCAGTTTGGTTTCAGGAGATATGTAGGAACAAGGGAAGCTGTACTAAGTCTTAGGCTGATTTTGGAAGGTAGAATAAGGAAAGATAAGATAACGTTCATGGCATTTGTAGACTTAGAAAAGGCTTTTGATAACGTTGATTGGACTAAATTGTTTGTCATTTTGAAATCTATTGGAATAAAGTACAGGGATAGGAGGGTAATCTACAATCTATACAGAAACCAGACAGTTGAAAGACATGAGAAAGAAGCTGATATTCAGAAAGGTGTTAGGCAAGGCTGCAACTTATCATCCATACTTTTCAATCTTTACATTGAACAATCAATGAAGGAAATTAGAGAAAAATTTCAAGTGGGTGTGAAGATTCAAGGAGAAATAATTTCAACTCTGAGATTTGCTGATGACATCGTCATCTTGGCCGACAAGCCTGAGGAGTTTTTGAATGGTATGGACTCCATCTTACATGATGAAAATTAATAATTGTAAAACAAATATACTAGAATCTTCTTCTTCTTCCTAGCGTTGTCCCGCTGGTGGAGGGTCCGCTTTTTTGGTCATTGACCTCCATTTTGTCCAGTTTCGTGCGTCAGCTAGATTTAGGCCGGTAATTTTTAAATCACCATTTATTGTGTCTTGCCAACGCTGCTTCGGCCGTCCTCTGGGGCGTAGGCCTTCATTCTCAAAATGAAGGACAGAGTTAGCAACAGTATCAGGCGCTGCACGCAGGGCATGGCCATACCATCGGAGCCGTTTCGCTCTCATTTTGTCCACAATTGGGGCGACACCCATTTGCTCCCGAATTGTGTCGTTTCTGACATGGTCAATAAGGGAAATGCCCATTGTCCAACGAAGCATTCTCATTTCCATGGCGTGCAGGCGACGTTCTGAAATTTTGTCGGATTGTCGACATTCAACTCCATACAGTGCAACTGTCCGTACCACTGTCCGATATATTTTCGATTTGAGACGAAGTGGCATTTTCTTGTCGCAAAGCACACCCGTGACCTCCTTCCACCGCAACCAGGTTGCGTTTACCCTGGGTCTTACTTCATCATTGAAGTTGCCATCACTCTGAAGATGGGATCCTAGGTACCTGAAGCATTCTGTCTTGACTAGATTTTGTCCAGCGACTTGAATGGTACCGTCGCTTGGGTTTAACTCCAGATACTCCGTCTTTTTCACATTCAGACATAGGCTGTACTGGGAGAGGCGGTTATTCCAATCTTCAACTTGACATTGGAGTTTTTCTCGTGTGTCATCTGCAACCATTATATCATCTGCATACAGAAGGGTCCAAGGAACATTCCGTTGCAGGTCACGAGTGCTGGTGTCCATCACATGAACAAAAAGGGACGGTGATAGTGCTGAGCCTTGGTGGAAGCCGACATTTACAGGAAAGTTTTCCGAGGTGCCAACAGCACAACGTACTCTACTGCTGGTGTTCGAGTATAACATCTTGACCACATTTACAAATGACTCTGGCACACCATGGTTGCGGAGCGCATACCAAATCAACTCATGAGGAACACGATCGAAGGCCTTTTCAAGGTCAAGAAAGGCAATATGAAGAGGCTTTCTTTTCTCACGGTGCTTCTCCATCAGTAACCATGCTGCGAAGATGGCGTCAGCGGTTCCAGCCCCCTAGACAAACCCGCACTGGTTGGAGCTGATTTCGGTGATGGCACGTGGGCGTCGATCAAGAATCCTCTCAATGATCTTCATTGTATGTGAGAGAAGACGTACTGGGCGATAGTTTGAACATTCCGCTGGGTCTCCTTTGTTCTTGAAAATCGGTACTGTAATGCTTGTAGCCCAGTTAATAGGGATGTGGCCAGAGTCCAATATGGCATTGAAGAAGGTAACAAGCCAATCTATCGCAGTAGATTGCAGTTCTTGAAGTTTCCAGAAGTCAGCAGGGAGGTTGTCTGGCCCTGGAGATTTATGGTTTCTCATGCTTTTTAGGGCAGTGGTAACTTCCGTGGAGTGATTTGGGGGATAGGCCCACTAGTTGGGACACCTTCTGGGATTGTTGGATGCTGAAACTCTATGTTTGAGATCTCCTTGAAATGCTCTTTCCATCGCTTGAGAATAGCATGTTTGTTGTGTAGTCTTTGGCCTTCCTTGCTCTTTATGCACACATAGTGTTCAATATCCCTTGCTGTTCTTGCTCGGGCTTTGGCCAGACGGTATATATCCTTTTCACCATCTTTGGTGTCCAAGTTAAGATAGATGTTGTTGTAGTGGTTGGCACTTGCTTCAGCCACGGCTTTCTTTGCCTCTCGTTTAGCAGTGACGTGCATTTCTCTGCTCACGTCTGTCTTTAGAGAAAGCCAGCTTTTATATGCTTTCTTCGTATCACGGACCTTATCTTGTACTTGATCTGTCCATAGCCATGTCTGCTTGTCAATAAGGCGACGCCCTGGGTTTGTGGTACCCAATATTTCTGCTGCAGCAGTAGTCACTGACTCACAGAGATCAGTCCATGTGGTGTCGATGGAATTTGGAATGACAAGAGGAAATGTTATACTGTTAACCAATGCTGATTTCTGGTCACGTAGTTTCCACCACTTTACTTTTGTTGAGACTCTTGTACATCCACCTATCCTGCGCTTACTGATCCTCAGGTCTGCAATGAGTAGTTTGTGTTGGGTAGCAACACAATCGGAAGGTATAACCTTCACATCTAAGACTGTTCGGAAGTTACATCGCCGTAACAGTGCAAAGTCGATCTGGCTTCTGCTGTCACCACTGGCGTATGTTAAGAGATGATTGGTCCGCTTCTTAAAGAAAGTGTTGCTTATGAGAAGGCTGTTTGCTTCTGCAAAGTCAAGGACTCGGCATCCGTCATCATTTCGTCTACTATAGCCATTTCCACCATGACAATTATAACCATTCTTACTTTGACCAACATGTCCATTTAAGTCACCACATACGAGTAAGAACTCCTCCTCTGGGCACAACAAGATAAGATTCTGGAGTTCTTGCCAAAACCTTTCTTTCTCACTCTCATCAGAGCCAGTTTGTGGGGCATATGCACTAATGATGTGTAAGCGACAAGATGGCATATCTATGATGACAGTCATGAGGCGGTCTGACTGTCGATTGACCTCGGCTACCTGATCTCTTAAGTTGGCACAAACAACAACAGCAACCCCATTTCGGTTGCTTGTCCCATGGTAGATGAGCTTGTATCCATCTTCTATTTCACGAGTTTTCTGTCCTCTCCAACGAGTTTCTTGAATGCAGGCAATGTCCACTTTCCGTCTTTTGAATATATCTGCTAGTTCTCGGATTCGTCTTGTAAGAGTTCCGATGTTCAATGTAGCAATACGTATCGGTGAACTCTGATTCCGCTCTTGATCCAGTAGCCCTCGTCCGTGCACTGCAGTCAGACGCATTTACCAATACAGATGAGGTTGTCATGTTCCATTAGTTGCGACGAAGAATAAACCAACCGGCCTGTCGCCCCAGCCTGACGTCGGGTGCATTGTATAACTACTACCAGGTGATAGGCCACTCCTAACATGGTAATAATAATGCCAAAGAAGCATTTTGCCCTGTTTACAAAAATACTAGAATGCAGCCGAAATAAATCAGAAACCTCTATGGACATCAAATTGGCAGGTGAAGGAAGTAGGAGACTTTTGTTACTTAGGAAGCAAAATAACCAGTGATGGACGAAGCGAAGAAGATATAAAAAGTAGATTGGCTCAGGCAAGGAAAGCATTTCTACAAAAAAAAAAAAAGGAATCTGTTGACATCGAATATAGATTTAGGTGTTAGGAAGTCATTTTTGAAAGCCTTTGTCTGGAGCGTGGCGCTCAATGGAAGTGAAACTTGGACTATTGGTGCAGCAGAAAAGAGGAGAATTGAAGCATTTGAAATGTGGTGTTAGAGGAGATTGATGAAGATCGGATGGGTAGATAGGGTTTCAAACGAAGAGGTATTAAGACGAGTGGGAGAGGAGAGATGTTTCTGGCGACTGCTAATGAAGAGAAGAGATAGGTTAGTAGGACACATACTAAGACACCCAGGAAGGAGCTTAGTGATGGAAGGAAGGGTCGAGGACAAGAACTGTAGGGGTAGACCAAGGTTAGAATATGTTGAACAGATTGCCTCGGATGTTTGGGTGTGGTTATGCAGAAATGAAACGATTAGCTCAGGACAGGGAGACATGGAGAGCTGCATCAATCCAGTCAGAGGACTGAAGACTCAAACAACACACATACAGCAGAGTCATAACCACATCCAAATAAACGATGGAGTGACATTATCAAAGATATTGATACAGACCAATGGAGTTCTTCAAGGGGTACCTATGAGTCCTGTACTCTTTAATACTATGACAACAGATATCACCTTAACCATCGAAAACACCTCAACTGCCCTGGTAATGTACGCCGACGACATGGTTCAGGGATCATCAGATAAAAATGAACTGCAAGGAGTGCTCCAAAAACTCGAAATATGGACAGACACAAATGGCCAAAAAATAAATCTACAGAAAACCAAACAGATGACCTTCCGGAAAGGAGGGAGGAAAACACCAAAGAACACTCTGACAGTACACAATGGACCATTGGAATTTGTTTCAAAATATAAATACTTGGGAGTCACCCTTCAAAACCACACTGACGTCAGATTACATATTCAAGAAAGAGCAGTTGCTGGAATAAAAGCAACATATAACATCAATCATCTGCAACAACTCTCGACCTAACCTGGAATGATTCTCTTCCAAGCTGTAATAATGCCAATATCTACCTACGGACTCAACATCATATGAGATACTCTTACTGTCACAGACCTCTAAACACTAGAAAAAATCAAGGCCCGCTACTTGAAACGAGTGCTGGGAATAGGAATATGCTTAGTGAGAACTTCTTCATAGAAGATATGAGGTTGCAGTTGCATCTTCCAAACACAAAGGCATATGAGAAAACCTTTCAAGTATTACTTGAAAAAAGGAAAAACATTTGGACAGAGTTCTATACAACAGGCGTCATACTGACACAAAACTGGAGACAGGCCAACTATAAACTGAGACACGCCATCACACGATTTGCAGTACACGGGTTTCACCACAAGCTATGCACCAACAAAAGATTTCTTAACCCAAATGAGGACTGTATGTGTGAATTATGTCACAATCAATGTTCCCGATACCATGCGAATATGTGCAAAAAAAGACTAATATCACTAACGAAACTGTGCAGTGATTAGATATAGGCAAATCATATTATTTTCAGGTGTATTCTGTATTTCTTCTGGCTATTTTGCTGCAATAAATATTTCATTCATAATATTCAGGAACAGATTCATTTTGTTCCTTAAGTACAGCACCAATATATAGTAGGTCTTATTGTCGTTCATCATAAAAACATTCATACAATACTTGCCCGGTTTATTGGACATGTATACTTTAAACGGGCATCTACCCTGAAAACTAACTAGTTGCTCATCAATTGTAAGGTATTCGTGACGGCAATAGTACTGTTTGAAGGCAGAATTTTCTTCTTCACTTTCAGGATCAAGCGAAAAATATGTTCCTCCATCACAATGTTCCAATTCTCCCTCACATTCCGATGTCAGTCATCCGTCTCTCATTTCTGGTTGCTTTATCATCAAATCTTAGACAACATCACAGGAACCGAAAAGGTTTGAGACTTATTGCTGCCCTAAATATATCTATACCAAAATAATCGGACCACAGTTCATCAAGATTTGTTTTGCAAGCTTTTAGTACTCCCGTCCCATGAAGCAAACCCAGCATTGCACTTACTTCAATTTTGTCAGTAAGCTTGACGAAGCTATGTTCACAATCATTGGATCCCCTCGTTTGTTCTGTTAGTGATTTCTTGTATGATTTCGTCACTGATTAGTGGTCTCCAAGACTCATGCTTTGCCTCACCTGAGTCGCGATGTTATCTTCCTCGTCTAGTCGGTGGGTGGCAGCTCCGCAGTTTTACCTTTAATAGATGGGCCAAGAGGTATTTCAGACGCACTGTCAGTTGCTTCTTCAGAAGATTATTTACTGGCACTGTCTTCAGCGAATTCTGCACAGTTATTTTCTTCTCCACTTTCAGGATCAAGCGAAAAATATGTTCCTCCATCACAATGTTCCAATTCTCCCTAACATTCCGATATTTACAATAAGCATTCAGAAACTGTATTTATTGACGCCATTTTACACATCTCACTGGAATTTAATTTGGCATAATTAGCTAAAGGTATGAATTAAAAAGTCACGCCGTCGGTACACCAGGGTCTCCAAGAACCTGTCAACAAGTTTTAAAAATGCTACGCGAAAGTATTTTTCTTTACAATAATAAAACGTACTCTCCCTTCAAGAGACACACTCGTACTGAATTGTCATAAGCCTCTCATCACAGGAAATCACAGAGCGCGCATGCGCCGAGCAAACAAAAGATGCACAGGGTCTCGCAGACCCTGGTGTACCAAAGAAAGTTTAAGTACATTTCGTTGTGCATCAGTGCAAAATAACGCTTGAGAACATGGATAGGCTACTGGTATCGAACATGGTAGATGATTTTGGTCCGACGGTAGTCTTTCAACTGGCTGCCGTTATAAGATATTCGCATTTATATTCTGGATTATGTGTAAAAACTTGCACATATAATATAATCTTGCTAAGTATGGCATTTCTGCAGATGGATACTAAGTTAATAGAAGTAATCTTCTCTCCAAATTTCAAAATTACTCATGGCAGATAGATTTTCGAAAAATGGCGGCTAGTCTACTGATGCAATTGAGGGTATTTATCATGTGGACAAAATCAACCCATTAACGTACTGGTAAGACTTGAAAATGTCACCATAATCGGGATCGAACCCGCGTCTCTTGTGGCATGGCCAATCAGGGTACGACCTTGCACGAATGTTGTTATTATTACAATAGCCTAAAATATAGCAAGTAATAGGCCTATCAATGATAAAAGTGTATTTATGTTCAACGATGTCGAAATGTAAATATTATATATCAGAAAACTGTATCATAATGAGCGTCATTATAACACTATTCTTAATTATGAAACAGTTTCTCCAGCCAATCAGAGCTCATTCATTGACCAATTAGGTGAAGATAGCTTCGCGCATGCGCTCAAAATCCAACATGTCGGACATGAATTACATGATTTGTAAGTTCAAATTGGATATCGGATCAGCCATTGTAGTTACAATCCCAAACACAAAGACAAAATCAGCACGAACCTTTACGGTAACAAGAGAATACTATGACATATGCAAGAAATGTATGAATCTACGTCCAGAAGTTAGCAACACAGCATCCCTCTATATACATTACCGACATGGAACGTGCGCCGTTCCATATGTTCACGTAAATAAATAGCACTGTACCTTAATATCCCTAACTCCAATTACTACACAGCGCATTGCTTTCAAACGACTTCGGTGACAATATTAGGCCTAGTGAATGCTAGTTCTGATCGGCACTAGACATCATGCAGGCTGTAAACAATAACATTGCTTTCGAAATTCTTTGACCCACGCATGCGCTCTGTTCAGTCATCAAACCACCCAGCCTGCTCCGATCACTTACTCAAGTTACTGAGTACCACAGATATTTATGAATATTTATGTTAAAACATATAATAAAGTTATAATTCTCGTCGAACATTAACAGTCGTATGCAACTTGCCTATAATGGTAATTAAGACACTCGTGTGGGAATTATAAAACTTGCTACGCTCGTTTTATAAACATACTCGTGTATTAATTATTGCCATTAATGGCTCGTTGCATAATGTACTATTATTTAACAACATTATAAAAATAGTACATTATGCAACGAGCCTATAATGGCAATTATTAAAACACGAGTGTCATACGAGTGTCTTAATTACCATTACAGGCGAGTTGCAAACGACTGTTTATGTTCGACGATAATTATAACTATTTTATGTTCGAACATATATATTCATAAATATCCGTGGAGGTTTCGCCAGTTTTATGTCCTGGACGGAGCGCGTGGGTCGCATGGCCTCCTCGATTACTCTACTATGACACTAGTCACGCAGTGAAATTTAAATTATGAGGCCGTGGAAGTCAGCGCAGGTGCGATGCAATCCTTATCTAATTGGTCACACAACTGTTTCTTGAGCTCTATTGGTGGCAGAAACGGTTCCATAATGAAAAATAGTGTTATAATGACCCTCGTTATGATACATAATAATATTTACATTTCGACATCGTCGAGCATAAAAGAACATTCTCACTCTCTCCTTATTCGTTTAGTCGATTCCGACTCTCCGTGACCCAATGTGCTCAGGTACGCCAATGTCTTCTGTCCTGCACTGCCTCCCTAAGATTTCCAAGCTGGAATTTAGTGCTTCTGTGATGCCATTCATCCATCTCATTGTTTGCCTCCCTCTTCTCCTTGTGCCTTCTATGTTCCCCTCTTCAGTCCCTCGGTCCACATATGTGTACCCAAGCTATCACGAGCTTGCGTAACTGAGATGCCTCGACCACACGTGTGAACCTTCTAGTTGCGCAATTTGCTGATGCAGCGCGAGTATTATCCACTCTATCAACTTGACAGTGGCAGTTCTCACAGTGGGTATTGCGATGGCTGACTCAACCAGACTGCGTCCAAGTAAGTGTACTGTTATTGCATCTAATGTTTGTTTTAGTGGTCAGTGTATTTTTTGATGTGAAGTTAACATTATTTACAATACATGGGGGCAAGTTCTTATGCATGCGCTGCTTGCGTACGTTACCGGAGAGGCCTCAATTGACGGTCCTCATATGTGAACCTCCGGTGTTTGTTGTGATGAAGTTTAAATGAAGGTCACGTTTGTTTTATAGGAATCAAACTGTTGAATGATGATGGAGTGCAGTATTTCCTTGATCACAGTGATGCAGAATTGTCAGATGACGAGGACGAAGAGATTTTTATGGAAAATGAAGTTATGGTACATGGTGAGGACGAAGTATATATCGAAAATATGACGGAAAATATTGAAAGTGCAGAAACGTCTGTCACTCATCAGGATGAACTTGATGGTGTTCAGGAAGTTACGGAAACTGAACCAGTACGCCATTCAGCAGCAATACTTGCAAACAAGCGGGAAATGAAATGGAAAACAAAAACGTAAGTTGTGACATTAAGATTTTTAAACAGACAACTCTGGGCCTAAATTTTATAAACATGACACGATCATGCATGCCCATATTTAATCATTATTTTCTCTCTTCTAGAATGGTTCAGCAAGGTCCCTCAACAGCAGAAACATATGAGGCAGTTTATGTTGAAGAAAAGGGCATATTTGAGTGCTTGATGGAGTATCTACCTGTGGAGTTCTGGGAGCTACATTCAGAGCAAACAAATTTATATTCAGTTCAGACACGCAACCACAGATCCGTAAATACAACATCTGAAGAAATGGTACATCTGGCATGAATTCAAGTTGTTATGGGGTGTTTGGGTTATCCTCATGTAAAGATGTATTGGCAGCATGATAGCAATACGGCACTGATTTCTAATTGCATGACACGGGATAGATTCTTTGAACTGAGGAACTGCATGCATTTTACAGATAATATCGCTTAGCGTGATGGCAACGAAAGACTATGGAAAGTGAATCCCTTTCTGGAATCTATTAGAAAGAAGTGCTTAACACTTCCAAGATCCAGACATGTTTCCTTAGATGAACAGATTTTCAGGAAAGTGTGGATTCCGCCAGTATGTTCCCTCAAAGCCTAGCCATTTAGGATTTAAATATTTTGTCCTTGCAGCACCAGATGGCTTATTATTAGATTTTGAAATTTATGTTGGCAAAGGAACAGTTCTTGCTGATGACATGAAACAATTTGGACTTCGTGCAGCTGTTGTGAAACATTTGACAGCAAGTGTCCCTCAAGACAGCACCCATTGTGTCTACATTGACAGGTTTTTCACTAGTGTGAAATGTTTAGATTTTCTACTTGATAGGAACACCTACCAAACAGGCACAGTGATGAAAAATAGAGTGGGGTCTGTAATAGACAAGCTAAAAGGTGACAAACAGCTCAAAAGAGGTGAATGGAATGAAAAGGTGAGGGAGGATGAGAAAGCATGCATTGTTCAATGGAAAGATAACAAAAGTGTTCTATTACTTTCCACATGCGTTGGAAGTGAACCTGTTTCGAAGTGCAAGAGATAGTCTAAAGATGAAGGCAAGAAAGTTGAATATCCTCAGCCAAATGTGATACAATTGTACAATGAATAGATGGGAGGTGTAGATTTGTTGGACAGATGCTATATTCGTACTGTGAAATGGACAGTCAGGATGTTCAATCACTTTGTAGACCTAGTCATTGTGAATTGCTGGGTCATGTATCTTAGATGGTGTGTAGGCAAAAACATCCCCAAGAATAAGAGATTGCCTTTGTTGAACTATAAGATGCATATGGGAAGAGCAATGATAAACTACAGGAAGACGGACCCTGTAGTCCATGCTAAGAAAAGAGGAAGACCTCGTAATTCTGGTCAAAATGAGGCAATTACTGATGAAGAAGATCGGGAAGTTATCGAAAGGAAGATGCCTAGGAAGTTTGTAGCGCCACCCATTGCCGAGGTAAGGTTTGATAATGTTGGTCACATACCCAAATATGTTGAAGCAAAGAATGCTTCTAAGTGGCGATATCCTGGTTGTCATTCGAAATCCAGAATCATGTGTGTTAAATGTGATCAGTATCTGTGTGTCATGAAAAACAATTGCTTTCAGGCCTACCATGAAAAGTAGCCTGCAATGACATACGTTTTCAAGAAAAGGTGGTCTCATGATGAGACAATATTCCTCTGTATTTCTCTCTACTTGTAATTTAATAATGCTTAGTAGCTAAATGCCTTCACATTTGCTTGCATACTACATTTCACTTATTGTACAAACATCAAATTGTATTAAAAAGCAGTCCTAGTATTTTGAGCAACAGTCATTGAATATTGTCAAGTGGACCTCATAGACCCACCATATGGATGCCGTGAATTTTATATTTTCAGGAAGAGAGGTGTTCTTTTATGTCTTCTCATGATGTGTCCAAAGTAGCTCAGTTTTTTTTTCAGGATTAAGCCCTCCAAGGAACACTCTGGTTTAATTTGCTGTAAAACTGACTTATTTGTTCTCTTCGCAGTCCATGGAACTCTAAGAACTTTTCTCCAACACCATAATTCGAAGGAATCTATTCTACTGCGTACAGCTTTTCTTATGGTCCAGGTCTCACATCCATACATCACAACTGGAAAAACCATAGCCCTTACTATACGGATCTTTGTTTTTAAGGCTATGTCTCTACTCCTTAAGATATTGTCCAGATTTGAAAATGCCTGTCTATCAAGTAGCAATCGACTTTTTATTTCATGGCTGCAGTCACCATCAGCAGAAATCTGTGAGCCAAGATAGTTAAAAATAGAGACTATCACCATTTTTTCTCGTCCTATTTGCCATTAATTGACAGTTGTTGATGTCATAATTTTTGTTTTCTTGACATTCAACATTAGTCCAGCCTTTTAACTTTCCTCCTTTACTTTCAGTAAGAGATTTTTAAATCTTGTACAGTCTCAGCCATCAGGATTGTATCATCTCTATATCTCAGGATGTTTATATTTAACCCAGCTATTTTCATTCCTGTTTCATCTTCATCTAACCCCACATTCCTCTTAATGTGTTCTGCATACAGATTAAAAAGGCAAGGTGGAAATATAGGCCTACAGCCATTTAGTTGTTCCATATAGGCCTATGGTTCTCACTGTAGCTTCTTGATCAGAGTATAAGTTCCGAACCAGGTTAATGATATGTTCTGGTACTAAAAGAACATTAGCCTATGCACCCATAAATTTGCAAAAAACACTGGACAGGTAAAATGATTGTTACGCTGCCCTGTTCATGGAAACTCTAAGTCAGCATCTCCATCTGTGTCTCTTGCTAGTGTTTGGGATCTGCAGGTGTTAGTTAGGCTTCCCAGTTGGCCTCAAAGGTTTCAATACCCGATGAAAGGAACTCTTCCTACCTCGTGGTGTGCGACTAGGTCTGGGTTCGATTCCCGGATCTGACAAGAAATATTACTGAGATTTGAGGAATGGAACGAGTGCTTTCCGCCTCGTGACGTACATCTGATCAGGGTTCGATTCCCACCTCAGATATCTCGGAAATGGTTCCCACCTCTACTTCTGGCGGATACCAGGATGGTTCCTAGCTTAAGGCCATGGCTGTCCCCTTCCACATACTCCCCTGAATGAGGCCTACATTAGGCTACCTACACAGTACACACACTTATATATCAATGACAATTACACAGGTTATCAGACAAAAGGCCACGTACACTCAAGTACACGGGGCCGATTGACACGAAGTCAAAGCGCCTTAAATGAAACTTAAAGACTTTATTAGATTTCGCCTTTGAATTAGGTTTGACAAACATCGCAGCCTACAACGCCGTGACGTTTACAGCTGAATTTCCTTTAGTTTTAGCCAGTTTATTTTGCAACAATTGACATCCTTTTTACGATTCATGAGAACCTTTTCTAGTGCCACTGAACTGAGGCCTCATTGTTGTCGAAGCTTGCAATATAACCTGCTTTGTAATTCGTATTTTTTGTCTCCATAATTTGGTAGAAAGACAAAACTCGTGTTATGATGACTGCTTTACAGCGGAGGTAATAGGCTACTTAAGTGCCCAATGCAAATTATCTGTGACAGTCAATTCACAATATTTAATTGTCGAAGAGACAGAGGAGTGGCTATTTAACTAGAAATAGCATTATGACGGCAATATACAAGTTACCCTCATGTTAGTTGAGTCGATAATAATTCTCGTTTGAACTGCGTGCTTTGTAACACAAGGAGATCTTGGTAATTAGTGGATTCCGAATGACTGTATGCTATTAGTGGCGATTTACAATACCTGTACAGTAAACTAAGGTCAATTTCACGTGGCTAATTAAGTGTATTGATAGATTTTTACCGTCAGTACTTCATTGTGTGAAAAAATAATATTTAATTTACTCACCGCAAATCAGGTTTGTGTGTTCATAGGAAGATGGAGACTGAATATAGGATTTTTTTATTTCCCTGCTTTCTGAGCAGCCACAATTGTTGATTTTATCAATTTAATCGCAATGATAACAACTTATTCGACCAGCGTCATGGTCGTATTTGTTTCACTGTTGATGACAAACATATAACCGCTCCTTATCACCGTGCACTTCCTCATCTGGTTTATTGTATATGAGAATGATTTGGCGTAGCCTACTGGTATAATTAAGGTCTTTAATTAATTCTTCAGTGCTTTTCTTGTGTTCTAGTTTCCTGAATACAATGGAGGATCAACTATTTATTAAAAGTGAGCCAGACTGGTTGACAGATACAGTTGAAAACTCGAACACTGTGAGTTGCATTTAGATTCGTATATGGTGTAACATTGCATTCTTAGTGATGTGCATGACAAGTGAGGTTTAGTGACTTAACACACTACTTAATGGTAAATGGCACGCTAACGTTTAGTAACGTAAGTCAATACTCATATTGTGTGTGCATATTCCTGATTGGGTCATGCTTGTGTTACTTCGCAGGAGACAACTGTCCTGTTGCCCTCAGAAAGCTTCAAAGACGAGGCTGCTGATATATTTGACGATGAAAGGATAGCTGTTAAGGAGGAACATGAACTACAGGTAATTATCGGTTCTGCGTTTTTTCGCTTGTAATGATTTTTAGAATGAATATTGTTTGGAAGATTGGAATACTTAGTCTTGTTTTCTATAAGAACGCCAACAGTAGCTGATGTTATTGTATTGATGCTGCAGTTCCACTCTGCTGGCACCCTGGATCCTATTATAGGTTAAGTCTAAACAATGTGCCATGTTATAACTCGATCATATAAGGCATTTGAGATATGATAGCCTTTAAGTGAATGCGCTGCTGGTTGCTAGAGGCTAGTGGGGAAGAGGGAAGACTGCCACAGCAAAGCGAGCTCGTTACCGGCATAAAACAATGCTAAGTTTCTAACTTAGGCGTCAGCAATCATAGCCTATTTCTAATGAATAATGAGTAATTGGTAGCACTGAATGAAAGTAGAACGAGCGATAACATTCTCTATTATACACAAATTAGCCAAAATACCCCATTAAATGACGAGAAATAAATCAGGGAATGAAGCTTAAATAAATGTTTCCTCCTCCGCTGTCTGTGACCCACCCAGCCATCCAAAATAGGATCACAACTTACATAGGCAAGATTCCGGCTGTGGCTGCCATTGTTCACATCAATCATCATCAAAACAGTACTGCCAACCTTATTCTTACGTACTATGCCTCACCAGCAACTGACCATTCTAACCTTCGTTTCGTCCAATCCAATGGTTTTTGACAATGGATACAGCCTAACGCGTCCAGATCAATGGTTCGTGACAATGGATACAGCCTAACGCGTCCAGATCAATGGTTTTTGACAATAGTTACAGCCTATCGTGTCCAGATCAATGGTTTTTGACAATAGTTACAGCATAACGCATGCAAATCAATGTTTTTTGACAATGGTTACAGCCTAACAAGCCCAGATCAATGTTTTTTGACAATAGTTACAGCCTAACGCCTCCAGATCAATGTTTTTTGACAATAGTTACAGCCTAACGCCTCCAGATCAATGTTTTTTGACAAAAGTTACAGCCCAACGTGTGCAGATCAATGGTTTTTGACAATGGTTACTGCCTATCGCGTCCAGATCAAAGGTTTTTGACAATGGTTACAGCCCAACGCGTCCAGATCAATGGATTTTGACAATGGATACAGCCTAACGCATCCAGATCAATGGTTTTTGACAATAGTTACAGCCTCAAGCGTCCATATCAATTGTTTTGACAATGGTTACATCCTAACGCGTCCAGATCAATGTTTTTTGACGATAGTTACAGCCTAACGCCTCCAGATCAATGGTTCTTGACAATAGTTACTGTCTTAACGCGTCCAGATCAATGATTTTTGACAATAGTTACAGCCTAACGCGTGCAAATCAATGTTTTTTGACAATAGTTACAGCCTAACGCCTCCAGATCAATGTTTTTTGACAATAGTTACAGCCTAACGTGTCCAGATCAATGGTTTTTGACAATGGTTACAGCCTAACGGGTCCAGATCAATGGTTTTTGACAATGGTTACAGCCTAACTCGCCCAGATCAATGGTTTTTGACAATGGTTACAGCCTAACGTGTCCAGATCAATGGTTTTTCACAATAGTTACAGCCTAACGGATCCAGATCAATGTTTTTTTTTTACAATGGCTACAGCCTGACGCGTCCAGATCAATGTTTTTTAAAATTAAACATTGATTTTGTGTCCTACTTTTCTTCATCAACAGTTATTTTGTATCCCGTATGTTGGCAACAATTTGTGCACCTCGGTGTGTGCCGTTAGAGTGCGCCTTGTTGACAGTTCAATTAGATGAAAGCGCTCTCGGAACATGGCAGCCGTTTTTTAAAGAACAATAAATAACACATGTTTACGTACTTTAGCACATATATGAGGTGCAGAAGTGACCAGGGTTCCTCATTTCAATACGTAATATCGCCCACAAGATGAAACAAGGACAGATGGTATGTAAAAGTCACATTCATGTCTGATGCAAATGTATAAGCCGCGTTCTAATATCAATCGGAATTAATGAATAATCTTCACCACATTTTATTTTTCATTTTCTTGAAAACTTGGCCGCCAACGGAACAAACAGAAAACCTTAAATTGAGGCAATTGTATTAAGCAATTACACGACTTTGCCTCTGGTAGTTCATTTGTCAACTCTTGATGTACAGGACCAGTTTGTAGAGTGCCATGTTCTCTAGAGTAATTTGTATAAATTCTTGTTTTAGACAGTTCAAGTGGGGGCAGATGACGCCCCTCAAAACCTCCATGACTAAGTTACTAACAGCTAAAGTGCATTCAATAACCTGAGTATCAACTTACCACGACTATATCAGTAGGAAGCGTCTTGACACCCACATGACCTGAGTATCAACTTACCACCACTATATCAATAGGAAGCTGCTTGACACCCACATGACCTGAGTATCAACTTACCACCACTATATCAATAGGAAGCGTCTTGACACCCACATGACCTGAGTATCAACTTACCACGACTATATCAATAGGAAGCTGCTTGACACCCACATGACCTGAGTATCATCTTACCACCACTATATCAATAGGAAGCTGCTTGACACCCACACGACCTGAGTATCAACTTACCACGACTATATCAGTAGGAAGCTGCTTGACACCCACCTGACCTGAGTATCAACTTACCACGACTATAATCAATAGGAAGCTGCTTGACACCAACATGACCTGAGTTTCATCTTACCACCACTATATCAATAGGAAGCTGCTTGACACCCACATGACCTGAGTATCATCTTACCACCACTATATCAATAGGAAGCTGCTTGACACCCACATGACCTGAGTATCATCTTACCACCACTATATCAATAGGAAGCTGCTTGACACCCACACGACCTGAGTATCAACTTACCACGACTATATCAGTAGGAAGCTGCTTGACACCCACCTGACCTGAGTATCAACTTACCACGACTATAATCAATAGGAAGCTGCTTGACACCAACATGACCTGAGTTTCATCTTACCACCACTATATCAATAGGAAGCTGCTTGACACCCACATGACCTGAGTATCATCTTACCACCACTATATCAATAGGAAGCTGCTTGACACCCACATGACCTGAGTATCATCTTACCACCACTATATCAATGGGAAGCTGCTTGACACCCACATGACCTGAGTATCATCTTACCACCACTATATCAATAGGAAGCTGCTTGACACCCACATGACCTGAGTAGAGATCGTTATTTTTTCTCTTTACTTCTCTCGGGATCCACTGTTCCATTATTCTTCATTTGATCACCCCTAGTTTAGCTCCCCCTCAATTCTGATCCTGAAATTATAGGTACCGTAATCATGATTTGTTGCACCTTAATCGACAGTTCTCTTTAGTAAGTTATCTGATAAATGTTCCTAATTTCTTTAGGTTTCACACCTCTTCCTAACCTTCATGGTATAATGGTGTAATTGCTTAGCACAACTGCCTGGAAAATAAGGTATTCTGACATAAAATTAACAAAAATGGCGGTGATCTTGAAGACACGTTTTCCCCCAACGTGAATGGCTTTAGTGATATCACGAACATTTTCTCCATGATGCACTGCTTCTACACTTCTTTTAATGTGTTAAATAATTGTCATGCTTTGAGTCTGAGACTGATGTATTCCCTATTGCACTTAATAATATTTTTACACAACACAGCCGCCTACTCCACGTCAACTAATAGATGAAGAAGAAGAGGAAAGAGAAGAAAGAGAAGAAGATGGAAGTGTCGAAGAGGACATGGATGAAGAAGTTCAAATTGTTAATTAAAATGAACGGTGGACAGTGGATTGCTTTAAAAAAAATGTGCAGTGTATTTTTTTTTAAATATATTTATTTGATCATTTGTGGTTTACATTAATTATATAATATTAATTATATAATATTAAATAGTGAAAAATGATATGATCTTCGTTCTTAAAGTGGTAAGTAGTTCTTTTTCCAACAAGCTGCGGAGAATTGAAGATGCTGTGTTGTTTGCAGAGTTGAAATATGCTGGTCTTGTGCACGGGTAAGTACAATCATTCTTTTCTTTCTTGCGTGTGTTGGTTTTAGTGAGCTGAAAAAATATATAGAGACACATTATTAATAATAATAATTATATTTTTGCGAGGAATTAAAAAAAACTTACACTGTTGTAATTAGAAGATATTTTTGTTGGGGATCCATGAGTTGTGAGTTGAATCGAATCCAAGCCAAGATACGAAGGCTCGGGTTCCTTTTCTACGTAGTACTTTGTCAACTAAGTAAATATTAGGATGTTTTGTTCGTTGTAACTCTGCTTCATAAAACGCTCCAAATATCTGCAAATTTTTATTATCTTTTAAAAGATATGTTCGGGGATTAGTATTTTGAACTTTATAAATTGTAAATAATTCCGTTGTCCAATTAGCTTCGTACCCCTTAGTGAAGTGTTTCTTGATTTTTGATATTCTTACAATGTCACCGATTTTATATTTTGGTTTTCTTAAAGTTTCATTATATTGTGTTGGCAATCTGGGTGGATTGTTTCTTTTTACATCAATAGGTTTCATGCCGATGCTGCGATGTATTTTGTGATTATACTTTACTAATAACTCAGGCAAAATATGTACCCATCGGTATGAACCTCGTGTTGTGAATTCATTCCACATCGATTCCCTAAGAGTTCGATTAAATCTTTCTACCACGCTCGCTTTAATGGAGCTCCCAGTGGAATAATGCTTTAGATTTTGTTTCTGAGACCATGTTTTGAATTCACTGTTATAAAATTCCGTTCCTCGATCGGTGTGAAAATAATTCGGCAATCTTTTACTTTGAGAATAAACAAATTTTAAGCTTTTTACAATCTCACTTCCTTTTTTGGTTTTAAGAGGAATTGCCCATGCATATTTCGAGTAAACGTCAATAATGGTTAATAAATATTTAAATCCATTATTCCATTTTGCAAGTTTGGACATGTCCACAAGGTCAGCTTCATGGAGGTCATCGATTCCTTTGCTAATAACACGTCGTCTTTTAAACTTTTTTCTAAGCGGTGCGTGAAGTTCTTTTGCAATTTCTCGTCTGATTTCGTTCATAGTTATTTTCCAAACAATGTTTTATAACATACTGTGCATTGTTTTACAAACGTTGGAATTTTTATTCAATATATCCTGCATTTCTTAGTTCTTCTTCAATTGCAAAGATTTCGCTGTCGAGTCCTGTGTGACCTGCAGCTTTCGATGCAATTAATTTTTTAAGTCTTGATACCAATTTGTTTGGTTCATTCCAGTGAACGAATTCAATATTGTTTCCCCCTTCAAATTTCCAAATGGCTTGTGGCGCGATGTGTTTTTTTTTGACCATATCCAGTATGCATCGTAGTATTTGCTTCTTCTTCATTTTCATCTGCTGTTTTTATAATTCTATCTATGTCTTCAGTGAGAAGGGGTTCAATTACATGTCTATACTTATAAGATTGCGTTCCTCTTGGAGCTGCATTGCTTGTATAATTTCTTTTGTGCACGTTTGAAACATTTAATAATTTCAAATATGAACTTAAATCACTCCTATCTATTAGAGCGGGGTCTGGTACTTTCCTTTGAATCAATTCAAGTAGACCTTCTGTAATAGGAAATTTTTCACCACCAACTTTTATCCACTTTTTATCAAAGAAAACTCGTTCGCGCCCCAAGTATTGTTTATCATTTCTTATCGTTATACCATATGTTCTATCCACGTTTTGTTTAATGAACGGATCAAAGTAGCGGTTAAGTAGTGAAATTATTTTGATGCTATCTCCATCTTCTTCGTCTGAAGTAGCAGTGGATTCAGAATCATCATATTTTCCTTTTCTTTTTCGATTTTCTTTATTTTGAGTTGACGTATTAGCAATAGCTACAAGTTGATATAATGAACTTGTTACTGGTTTAAAGTTAGTCTCTATATCTAATTCTTTTCGTCTAACATCATTTTGAAGTGAAAGATATTTGTCTTTAACATCTTTTTTTAAGCGAGAAAGTTTATCCTTTACTCGACTTTCAGCTTTAATCTTCGAGCTCTTCTCCATGACTAAACGGAAATTGTGGTTGTTTTACTTATTTATAGTATATTCAAAATCGATTTGAAGAGGAAGATCATCAGTTTTATGTTTTTTAGGGTCTCTAAGTCGAAACTGAATTTCATCTTGCTCTTCAACAACAATATCACTGCCATTCAGTTCAATCTCTTGACGTATATTTAAAATTGCATACACAATTGGAGATCTTGGTAAAACAAAAATTGGTTTTAATACGCCTTTGTAGGGAAGTTGGTACTGTATTTTATGATTATGAAGCGTGTATACTGGTGAATGGATTGATGGTGTGTTGGAGAATTTCAGAATAAATTTCGATAAGTTCTTTTTCTTTACTTCATCTTTTAATATACCATATTCTTCTTTGGATGCAGTAAAACTTTCGAGTGGTTCTTTGTTAACAAATTGCTCAATTTTTTCCAGTTCAGTTTTTAACTTGTTATATTCTTCTTTGGATTCAGCAGCATAACTTTCAAGATCTTCTTTTTAACAATATTGAGATTGTTAGCAACACCCTCAATACGAGTTTGTAAATTGCTTAAAATTTCTTTTAGTTGATTAACTTCAGTTCGTGAAGCAGCATAGTGTTCTACAAACCGTTTATTTGTCACATCTTGGTCGTTAACAGGAAACTAAACATTTGTTTGTTTTTGATGTTGTAGATTGTTTACAGTTTGTTTCAATTGATCAAATTCACGTCGGGAAGCGGCATATTGTTCAACAAACGTCTTATTTGCAACATCGTTATCGTATATGGGATTGTTTACGTGAGTAATTCGTTTACTCATCATATTTAAAGTTCCACCATCGTCTACGTTTAAAAAGTTTTGTTTATTAAATTTAGTGATTAAGTCTTCTAGATCTTTTCGAGAGGCAGCAAAGTTTTCTAAGTAATATTTGTTTATTGCATCTAACGAATCGATTGGTTGAGATATGTTTGTTATTCTTCTATTTAACATATCTACAGTTTCATCATTTCTTTTTATATTCAAAAGAGATTTTTTAATTTCATCGAGTTCATTTGTTACATGAGTTTTAAGAAAAGAATACGTTACCGCATCTTGATTTTGAATTGGGTCTTTAACATTTCTTATTCTTTTGTTACCCAAGTCGAGAGTATCTTGATCATACGGAAAGTGATCTTCTGAAAATTCTCGCACTAAACCATGAATGAATTCTACTCGTTGTAACACTTCGGTTATTCGGGTCTCAAGATATTTTTTTATATTCGATGTATGTTGCTGCATTGCAATAAGGTTTACTGCATCATTTGCAGATGATGGTAAAGCTAAGCCCGCGATACGTTTGTTTTGAAAGTCAAGTTCTTTTTTCTCTATTTTACAAATTGAAAAAATTAAACCTTTAAGGTCGTTAAAGTTTCGTTGTATGTCTTCTTTAGACTCGATTTTATTTAGCTCATTCAATAACTTCACTACATAACCTTTGTTGCACGCATCTTCAACATGTATTGGCGTTCCAACATTTTTTAACCGTTTGCCGTTAATACTTAGATGCCCGTCGCTTGTTGTTGTTGTTGTTAGTTGATTTCCATATTGCACTAGCTTATCATCGGAAGCCTCCGTGGCTTAGGCGGCAGCACGCTGGCCTCTCACCGCTGGGTCCGTGGTTCAAATCCCGGTCACTCCATGTGAGATCTGTGCTGGACAAAACGGAGGCAGACAGGTTTTTCTCCGGGTACTCCGGTTTTCCCTGTCAAAAATTTCATTCCAGCAACACTCTCCACTATCATTTCATTTCATCTGTCATTCATTTAATCATTGCCCCAGAGGAGTGCGTCAGGCCTCGGCAGCCGGCACAGTTCATATCCTCGCCGCTAGATGGGGGCTTCATTCATTCCATTCCTGACCCGGTCGGAGACTGGAAGCAGGCTGTGGATTTTCACTAGCTTATCATCAACATATGATTTAGTTGCAAAATCATGTCGTGAAGTCGGTCGTCCGATAGACACATTATTGGTTTTGTTAAACGATGTCATAGTTAAGTTGTTAACCACGCAAAAGCTATAACACGAATGGGCATTTACCTCTTTTTGAAGTCATATTTATAACTGAAAATAAACATCAAATCCATTGCGATATCAACCATTTTGTAAATCGCTATCTTTATCGATAACCAAAAAACCAAACTTAGAGTTTTGCCAACAATACGAACAAATATCAAAGAACTGTTCATAGCTCATATCTGTATTTGCATGATCGTTATATACGTGACGCAAGTTTGTTCCGTCTTGTTTAAAAAGAATTAAAAAATTAGCGTTATCTCTAATTAGATGTTTAGGTATACAAGAATGTGTTTGACAAAGATAAAATACGTCAACGTCGTGATGACGACCTCTACTGAAATAATCTTTCATGTGTTGTTGTTTATTGCTGGCTACATCATCAAAAACAAATATAGAGTTTTTTCTAGCCATTTCTGGAGGCATAACTTCATCATTATCAGAAAAAAAATCACTTTTTATTTCTTTTATGGAGTCCAAAAACTTTTTTAATTCAACATATTTACTTTGAGCAAGTGATTTAGAATAAATATAAACGTTTTCAAAACGAACTCCATTTTTATGACACAATAAATTTAGCATTACGTTTTTTTTGCCACAGTTCGATGGACCGCAAATGATACATCGAATTGTGTTCGGTAGTAAAACACCATGCTTTCTGTTTTCACTTTTACTCTGGTTTTCAGCATTAGTAAATGAAATTACTGGTAGAGTGTTTGACTGCTTAACAAACTTCAGCATGTCTACGTTTACGTCTGAGAATGCACACTGCACAAAAAATCACATCACATCAACATATATTGCTTCCACACGTATCATAACTTGTATTATATGGAATAATAGTAGGATTTTCAGGATTTAAATCAACGTTGCCGACGTAAAACCTCTTAAATATGGACAATATGGCGCCCATTTTTCATGATCATTTAAAGGATTATCGTTTTCCCTCAAATTTTCAATTTCAATCTTACAGAATATACATTTTACCTTATCACCATGACCAGTATAATAAAATCCTGCTGATGCTAAACAAAATTCGTTTGGACAGGGAAGAGGCCAATTTTGAAAAGTTTTAAGTCTTTCATATTCACATTTCAATTCTATGCTAGGAGAAATATTGTTTACGTAGGGGCAAGAAAAAGCCCATTTCTTATGCTCTTCAAACGGATCATCATCTTCTTCCCAATAACTAAGTTGCAGATTACAGAAAGCACACCTAACCATATCCTTATATCCATAATAGAAAAATCCTGCCGCTGCTAACCATGCAGTGTTCGTAAAACTGTCTGAAGACCAGGTCTTAAATGTTTTTAGCTGATCTCTTTCAGATTTTAAATTCATTTCTTTTTGACTCAATATCATTTGCATTAACTGTTTTTTGGAATACTTTACACAATTAAAATACTTCATGATGCTGCTTTACTTCACAAAGAAAATATGTTCACCACACAAAGCTAAATGTGAACTGAGATGAATCAACAAAACACGTTGGCTAATATGCATGATTTGCATGTGTTGGGTTGGCCGAGCGGTCTAAGGCGTTAGACTTAAGATCTAATTTTCAGAAATTGAAAGCGAGGGTTCGAATCCCTCACCTGACAATATTATTATTTAATTTACATGTAGAGTGAGGAGGTAATTGATCATTAATAAGAACTTTATTATGAAATGATACAAAAGACCTTTTCTTCTTCTTTATTCATTTAGAATTACAATTAATACAATTTTATTTCTCTTGAAGTAATCTCATTCTTTTTTAGTTGTCCAGATGTGTGTGGGTGTGTTGAGATGATCTTCTTCTTCTTTTTAGTTGTCCAGATGATTATTTTTTCTGTAGACAAAAAAAATATACACTGTGTTAAAAAGCAAACTAAAACAAAATATGTATAGCGGTCAACGATACTATTAGATTTAATTAATCACCTTTTATAGATAGCGATTACAGTTATCACATTTGCAGCGAAGATGAAACAGTTGAAATTTCCTCTTTAGATGATCTGGTAGATGTTCCCACTCTAGACGAATTCGTTGTGGTTCATATATAGTCAGTACGTTTATAGGAAAGTAGTTCCAATCAAACTTATTAAAACCTCGAAGTCCACTGTTTCGAAACTTGTTTATTATCGAACACACGATTTTCATGATGCCATCAGAAGAATTTAACCAATGTTGAACAGCATTGACATTGAATTTAGCACAACTATTGCTTTCCATTGCTAGAGATGGTAAATGTTTTGGACAATCTGTAGGTAAACGATGGCTATGTCTCAACATTAGGTCTGACATTCCATCAATCGTATTAAGATCGAATAATGAGTCAGGGGAAAGTGCTTTTAGCGCAAACAAAGAAAATTCCTGTGGCAAATTATATACAACTAAATATTCATATTTATTCTTAATAGACTCAAAAAAGAAGAAAGAGTTTTTTCACAATATGCTGCAACCCATGTGATCACGGGGCTGAATGAAGGTATATTACCGTTATTTAACATACAGTAAGCAAGTTCCAAACTGCCGTTTGGTAGCTTGCGAATGTCTGCAACTATTGGTTGCTTCTTATTCCACGTGCCAGCATCAGTAGAAGGAGAGTTTGTTGTTGTCAATTCCATGATTGCAACTAAAGTGAGAATACTTGTTTACTTGCTTGCTTATAACTTAGCAAATATTGGTTTAGATAATTACTTCATTCGTTAATGGTCTGTAAGATATTTGACGATCATGAATAAGAACACAATAAAGAGTTGTATCTTCAGGTATATTCTCACTTGTCTCGATTTCAATTCGCACATCGACTGAAGATGTCTTCACTGCTTCCACTTGTTCGAGACAATTAATTACAATAATCGGACAATGAGACTTAAATTCATCTCGTGAAACCAGAGTCTCTGAACGAACATCATCGATCTGATAATATACATTACGAAATTTAACAAACATGTCATACAACTCGCTGTAGTCATTTATGGCAATTTCAGAAGTTGGCATTTCATAGGGATAAAAAATTGAATTTAAAAAAACTCTTATAGATTTAATGTTACAATGGTCGAAATAGGAAGAGCATGTGTTTAGTAAATTTCTTCTAGTTTGAAAACCTAATAAAAATTGACGTGGTTTTTGAGTTTCAGAAGTTGTCATTACAGTCCAACTATATTTAGTTGTTCTAGGAAGAGAAGGCAAGACATGAACATCCCATGATCGAAAACCAACCTGAATGGGAATATTTTTCTGCATTAGTTTTAATCTTTTAATTTGTTCTTCGTCCGATAATAATAAAACGGGAATTTTTAGATAAACTTTAAATAACTTGACCTTAGAAAGATCGTTTTCGGTTGTCGATTGCAACGCACGTGCGTCACTTGACGATCGGAGAAGTATTACCTCATGCTTGCAGTTTAAAATCGGCTTTCTGTAATCCTCTGCTATTCCTAACAGGTTGCTTAAAGGAAGTATTATATGAAAACGTTTTGTGTTACTATCAACAATATTTGCTTCACTTGCTGGTGTTGTTAAAGAGGGAAAATAACCAGCATTTTGTAAAGCTGTATATTCGTTTTTTGAATATGATGCAAAGGTTTTTATAGAACTTGTTATACCTAGATGGCGTGTACGATCAATTTCTTTACCATTTAACGTGATGCGAATTTCGCTAAAAAGATTAGCCCCAAAATTTTGGTCAGGATGTGCTGTAGTAGAAGCAGCAGGATTTATGTTAGAAGTAATAATTTGACCTTCTAAGTGAAGAACACCTTCTGATAATAAAACTATGTTTTCTTCATTTTGAATCGGTATTCGAATTTCATCATTATTTTCGAATTTATTAGCTGAATAAGGTTGATAAACTCTTTCTTCTCGTCGCACAACTCTGTTGTCAACCTCTCTTTTATGTGTTATGTTAAACATGCTAAACATGTTAACAGCTTCAACTATAGATAGAAACTAAATAAGATTAACAATTGCATATATATTTATATTGAAATTAAAGTACGCGATAGCCTAAAGACTGTAAGAAATGTTTGTTGTTACTCGATAACTGTTTCTTAGATTTCAAGGTGCGATGTCGTTGTTTGTTTTTTTTTACAAATTTTAGCTGATTGATTTATATTATTTTTTCGAATCAGAGTCGACTTCTTTTTTTTCAAACTTTGAGTATTATATAGTATAACCATATTTGTGATTGTTTTCTAGTAAGCTTACTCAAGTAGAATGAAAACATAACAGTATTTCATTACTTTATATAGCAAGATATCGTGCTGGACGAATAATTAATTCTACAGTTAAATCTTCATCTTGCAAATCAATGAGCTGTTGAAGATGATCTTCAAGTTGCACAGATACATGTTGAATAACCTTGGTGTTCATAGGCAAAAAATTAATTGTTGTTGGTTGTACAACAATCGGGTAACCAGCAGGAACATGAGCTTTAAAATTATATAGAGTGTGTGTTGGTTTATGGTTCAAATAAGAACTCGTACCAAGCACAAGGTTGCAACATACTCGAATACTATTAACAGTGTTAATTTTAATCATATATTCAGAATGATGAGTTGTGTTTGCCTTGAACTTTCTATGAGAAAATCCCAACAAATCTGCAATAGAATCTGCAACACCAAAATCTATAGCAAACACTTTCGAATGTAGTTTACAATGATAAAAGACTTTATCATAATTAATATAAAATGATGGGAATTTGTCTTTGTCACCTAATAAATGTTCAACTAATAATTCATTAATCTTTTCACTTAATTGTTTTAACGTATAGCTAGCATTGGGTATTATTAAATTCGCTCTATCCACTTCGTTCAACTTTATAGCCAAAACGTTATTATTCTCGCTAATTGTTACTTCATTATCGATTCTATTTCGATCAATTTCAATTTCTCTTTTATTCTCTTTAGGGTAAACTTTCTTTTCAATACCTAAAGGCCCTGCTACACTGTTGGCTACAGTGAAATCAATATTAAACGGAGAAGACAAAACGAGACGGTTGTCTCTTTTTCCATCTATATCCTCTTCCACATACATTTTTGTTTTTTCTAAATGTTTTGGTATAAGTTTCGACAATGAGTGATAACTAAGTAAATCATCAAAAGTTGAGGCTAGATCTTCAAATTCATAAATACCCGGTGGTACCACTAAATCAATTGATAAAAAATTAGTAAAATGAATGCGAAATTTATTATTTCTGTTGGTAACATTTCGAATAGAATTAGATGTATACAATCCTGCAAGTCCTATTTCAAAAAACTCTGCTCCTACAAGATGAATCGGGTTCTCCAATGTAACATCAATCTTCGAGCCTTTACCTTCAAGAGTTATCCGTCTTTCGAATGCCATCTTTGAAATGTTTAAAGACGGTCTGTGTTTCCCTTATTTATACAATACAAGAAGACTAAACATAAATGTCCACAAATCGAAGAAGTAATCGATTGATATGAATGAAAATTATATTGTAGATAGCAATTTTTAAGATATGTTAAAATTTCTAATGATGGTCTTAAATTACCAATACTATCAAAATAATGCACATATTTACCACGTTTACTGAAAGCCACCCAATGTGAACCGGATTTATCCATCGGTTCAAGGTTAACAATACAGTTTTCATTTTTTCAAGGATATCTTGGTAACGTATCTCGCATAAAGACTCCTCTAAAATTTGGAATCTTTAATTGATGTGCGTATTTAGCTAAATCGAAATTACTTAATGCTTTATTTGGTATTTGGTTAATTATCTTTTGTATGCAGGAGGATTTAAATAAATGCCTTGACCTCCTTTTCCTTGCATTGCTTCTATCATTCGATTGTGTCTTTTCATTTCTTTTAGTTCTTCTTGAGCAGCTTTCGCCTTGTTTATAGCAGACGCCACCCCTGCTGCTCCGCTTGCTAGACCCCCCAAGCCCGACAAGGCTGCAAATATCGGAAGTAGGGGTAAAATACCACCTTGCTTTTTCGATGTTCTTCTTTTTTTTAAATCTTTTCTTGTTTTTTTTTATTATTTAAGTTTCGCTTACCTCCTCCAATCTTAGACTTAGCTTTCATGATGTTACCCACTGTTAGTGCAGCCGCTCTCTCTCCAAATGATGCGTCACGGGATTTTACACGAGACCAAGCTTTTGAAGCTAAAATTTCATCAGCCTCTCTTCTTTTGTTTGAATCTTTATGCTTTGCGTAAGCAATGTCGTGCTCATTGCACGCTTTATCTAATATATTTATTCCTGGATCACCACGGCTCAATCGCTTTTCTAATTTTGTTCCTGGTCCACAATATTCATTTCCCGGGATGTGTAATTCCACGGGTAAATTATCAATAGTTTTATTAAGTACACGACTGATTAATGATCCACTTCCTGTTCGTTTATATTGAGTGGTAGAGTTGCTCCTCTTACAACGCACCATTACTAAATGATATGTAATATAAAGTAATTATACATATATATATTTCTGGAAAATGGGAATGGTGGGGGGAGGTGTTTTTTTTTAATAATACACACAAAATTTGGGTTATTATTTATTCTTTTTTCATAAGCAAAGGAACACACAAAAAATTAGTATTATTACCAGCATAAAAGTGTGTGTGTGAAAGAAATAAAGTAAGTGAGATGAACTGCTTTAATCTCAATTTGTTTCTAATCATTTTTCAGAGAAAAATGACCAAACGGTAAAGTATCAATTCCGTTTTCAGTTATGTGTCTTTTATCTTCGTTTGATGAAATTGCCAACTTATTTTGCCGAACAGTAAATACAGAATGAGATTTTGAAATTATACAAACTTGAACTTTGTTGACTTTATCTCTGTTATAAAGACACTTTCGATACTCATCAATATTCATACTTTTACTCACACTCTTCTTAATGCCTTTAGCCTTACACAAGCTATTCATTTCATCACACAATTTTATTGCATACATTTTGGGTCGTAACCCCACAAATTCTTCAACAATCCTTCCAGCATTTTCATCTTTCATTAAACCAATTTCACCTTTATTTTGTCTCACAATGCCGAAAGGATTGTTTGTTTCATAGTTTCCAGTATCAAACAAATTTGAATGCTGTTTCATGAACTCATAAATATCATAATAGAATATATACATAAAACTATCGGTGTCTGTGTATAACAACCTCACATTTGATTCAGGATTTGCTAAAATAACATTGTAATGAAAGTCATTCATTTTACATTTAGACAAATCTAATATAGATGCACCAACATATACTGCTTGATTGTGAAAAATCTTTAGTCTACTCATCTCGATGACCAAACATTGTTCATCGAATATAATTCTATGTTTAAAATTAGCCTTAGCTATTAAAGACCTAGCACCACTAGCTCCATGCCATTTGGTGACCCATTTGATGTCCCTTAACTTCCTCACATTCATCAGTGAACGACCAAAAATTGCATTATTCATCAATTTATAAAAATTCTTTTCAAAATCATTTTTGGCATGTTTTCGTTTCTCTGTGTTCACATCAATATATGGTTTTAGCCATTGGCTCTGATTGAATTCAATTATTCTGTGAATACGATCTAATTTCATTCCTAGTTGAATACATTGCTTTAACAATCTATAATGCAAAACATAACGTTCTTTATTATCTAGGGTAGCCATTAGCTTTGTCAACTTTTCGGGGCATAGAGGGTAATCTGAATGTTTGTCATATAACTCTTGAGGATAAGTCAAATCTACTTCCAAAATATATCCAATTTCTGAAGTATCATCAATAGTTAAAACATCAAAGCCTTCAACATTTGCAACCCATTTAAAGCCACCCGTTGGAAGATATTCCATCATCGCATATCCATATAAATTATTAACTTCAAAGTACATTATGTAGGACTCTTGCTTTTTCTCATCATAAGTTTTCATATACTTATTATTAGCAATCGCATGTCGTGTTATACACTGAACATTTCCTCCTCGAATAGATCGTTCAAAAAAGTGTAACATATCAATATCTTGAAGCAATTCAAGTTGAACATTGGTTATCTTTTTCATAGCACACCAAGACATAGATGGAGCAGTGTAAAAATGAGCTGCATCAATGCCATAAGTTTCCATGCCATTCGATCTAAAATTTTCAAAGACATCCGCCAAAAGAAGTGTGTCAACTTTTAAATACAAATCGGCGTATTCTCCTAATGTTTGACAGGAAAACGTTTCCCACACCGATTGAGCAAACTCATACTCTTCATTCGATATTGTTTGATCATTAAGGCTGCTATAAAACTTGGATATTTCGGGTAATTTAGTTTCGTTAAGTACATCCATACTCGTGACGTATTCATAGGGAAACACACCTTTTCTCGCAGTAAGTCGAAACTGTGCATCATCATAAAAATAACGTCGTGTTATTTGCTTTGAATCTTCGCTTAACGAAGATGAACATTGATCTAGTGAACAGGACAAGAAATTATATGTATCGAAAAATCTTAACTGAATGAATCCATTCTTAGCCCGTACATACATTGTAAACCCTTTATAACGTTCCATATTCACCGCTAACAAACTTATATGACCAGGATTATGTAACACCTCTCCATCTTGTTTCTCACAAATTTCTTTAATTATAAAATGTCCATCATAGGCTGTTAGATTATGAAATGCTATAGGCAAAACCTTTGTTACTTTGTAATTTAAATTACAACTATTGTGTGCGCTTCCTCTATATTTTCCAGTTAAGTGACAATGATCGCGTACTTTGAGTTCATTAATTGCAATCGGTTTCTCGCAAATGTGACACATTTTACTTGACAAAAAGAATCTTTCTTCATTTTCGGTCATCTTTAACATTGGCTTAACCGATAAGTAATATGTTTGAAGTTTATCCACAATACTATAAAGTTCCTTTACAAACAATTAAATGCAATTATTTCCCCTAAAGAGTTTGAAACTGCACAATTCACTATCGAAATTACAATGAAGGTATAAAGAAATGCTGTAAGGAATATGTTTATGTGTTAAAGTAGAGTTATGAATGTCAGTATTTGGAAAACAGGAGGAAATTGGAGACAAGACGCATTCAGTGTCTGCATATATTATAAATGGAACTGTATCTTTAACTCGGAATTCTGTAAAATTAACAAATCTTTGTTCATCAGTCGGCATTATGCTTTTTGCAACAGGAAACTGTTTACAGTCTGCAAAGTGAACATTTAACTCATCCTCAAGAAAATAATATGACAAACAACGTCTACATATATAAATCCTTCTGCGAGTGCTAGTGACGCTTGAACGCACAAGGCGAGCAAGATTTCTAATTAAACAAAAGGGATAACTTTCACTGTTTCCAATCTGCAACATCAATAAGTCTACACTCCTTTCATATAGTTTATCCGATACATACAAAGGTACAATAGTAAAAGTTTTTTTTCCTTTTACTTCGTTTGTTCCCATACATACCCAATTGTTTTCATCATATTGTGCTCCATACACATTTACAGAAATATTGTTTTGGTTTTCAAAATTGTTTAAATATTTCATTTCCATCGGAATTGGAATACCATCTAAATTTAAAACATCTCTGTAATTAGGATAGGAAGAAAGATGATTCACGTTTCGAGTTTTTGGATACAAACCAGCAACCACACTCCACGCAAAACAAGCTTCCTTTGTATCATACAAATTTAGCACTGCATGTTTATTGACTATTACATCAGGCAATCTACTAGTATTGGACATTCCTACTCGAAATCCAACATATTTATTTATATTAATTCTCAAACTATGAATTTTTTCTAAAGCCCACCCGGAACCATTTGCTTCAAATTCGCTCATTTTTGTCAATGTACCTTCAATGATATTCTTATTATAAAATTCATTTAAATCAGTATACTCGAAAACTACCTCATTTTTGATAGCAAAATATTTTGTTTCTGATATGTCGCGAAGCACATATTGTGCACACAAAACTGAATTCACCTTTAAAGCTTGTACAGTTAACGCTTTCTTAACATACTTTGTAAACCAAATATTAGCATTCGCTAAAAATTCGCGAGGATCCAAAAACTCATTCTTAACATTTGATACTGCAAGTGTGTACACTCTAGAATTGAATGCCGTTTCAATTAACTCACAGCTCAAGAAAGATTCATCCTTTATTTGAATTGTAATTTCTTCGAAATTCACAGCTTGTTGCAATATGTGCTCACTAATAACTCTCCAACATTCAATCAACTCGGTTTGAGTGTTTTCCCCGATTTGGTATGATACTGAAATAGCACCGTTTAGTTCACTTCGAAAATTAGAAACACTTTCAAATGCATTGCCCAATTGGTTTCTTATATTTTCACTGTTATTATGTATTACAATATCGACCTTTCTACGTTTGCTAGGAGGCGAGGTCATTGTTGGTGTTGTCTAAGCAATTGTCCAATTTGCACTAAAGTTAATACACCACCAACAGTTGGTGTACCATCACTGATGTCTAAGCATACGTCCAATTTGCACTATTGTTAATACACCACCAGCAGTTGCTGTAACATCGGTTTACCATAAACCTATAATCTTTTAAAGTATATTCAAGCCATTGTGATACATTACTGCCTGTAATCTCCAATGAACAATGAACAGCCTCAAAAGGAAATTCATCCTGAAGTTTACCAAGCAAATTGTTTCTATACACATTCAATTTTGTTACATCGTAACACGTCATGGAAAATTCGATTTTGAAAACTTCATCAAATGTATTGTATCCGAAGAAACAAATAAAATGTTCATCTTCACATAATTCTTTCAATAGATATCTTAGAACTGTTTCTGTCACCTCTCGCTGACTATCATCTGATTTGCTAACATTGGTAACGTAGACTGAAAATGTTGAAATTCCACTCGAAGATGTCCATTTGTTAAAACAAGCTTCTTTCTCATTACGACTCACCTCGTTATCATCTTCTTCCTCTTCTTCCGGTTGTTGAAAGCATACACGATGATACTCTATTAGCGGGTGCGATCGATGTTCAGTTCCACTCAGGAAATTAACAGTTTTCCACTTCATTATGCCGGTTGTTTTATTAGTTTTTTAGATAATCTGAAAAATTAAACAAATTAAGAAATAATTAGCAACTAAATATATCAATCGTTATATCAATCAATACATAAAATATATATAATCCAATACTCACCAAAACATGTCGATGTGAGCGGTTCTTCAACCCAAAATACACCGTCATCAGTTTGCCTTCGAGTACTGTTTCAAAATGACTTGATGTGAGCGGTTCTTCACCCCCAAATACACCAGCATCAGTGTGCCTCCCATTGAGTTTAGTTCATCGATCTCTGATGCGCTTAATTTTGAAAATACTGCTGGTAGAAATACACTTGTTACTTCATCTTCCATGTTAATATCCACCACTATTTTTCTTCCAAACCTCGTCTGTACGGGGTGAATAATTTGGACCGCATATGGTAAATCAATGACTAGTTCTGCTAGTTTCTTATTAGAATACTCAGTACAAGATGATAAGTTATAGAACTTCGTTAGAGCTTCCATCACACAATTTGTTCCTCGTCGTTGACTTTCTTTATTTCTTTCACACACACACACTCTTCGCGCAAAAGTAAAAGTTAAACTCTTCCATGCACTCATCCATTTATATATCCTTCACCCCCACCCACACTCAGAAACCATATGCTGCAAACTAGCTTCTAACGCAATCATTTCTTTTTTTCCACTATTGCTTAAAGAAGTCAAAGATTACATTCTTAGCCAATGACGTTAAAGGTCAACTCTGTCTCACGCGAACACAGCAGACGAGATCAATCACACTGCTGCACATGGTCAAACTTGCACGGGTGTCAAATGACGGTTAGCATCCAAAGCAAAAAACAATAACAGCTGCACACCACATGTGTGGATGGAACCGCCTCTCCGCTCAGCCCACCCAGCGCGGGCAAAAAATACATAACAGCTGCACACCACATGTGCGGATCGCTGGCACTGGCACACATGCTCACACTCGCACGGGTGTCAGATGACAGTTAGCATCCTAATAAACAACCCCCATGACGTCAACACCCATTAACTTTTTATCATCATCGCACAAACAAGCCAAAAGGTCAACCCCTTCCCACGCTAACACGTGCAGTGCACATGCTCGCTCCTGGACCACGTGCTCGCTCTAAGGACCCATGACGTCATCCCATGACGTCATCAGGATTACGCAATTTCTGGTCATGATGCTGCAATATCCAAAGGGAAGTAAACTCTACTACTTCTGAAACTATTAGCGGTATCACCCTGAAATTTTGTACGGAGATAAAGGGCACTACTGGAAGTTCATCAATAAGACTTTCAAAAACCAGTTAACTACAAAACGAATATGGCGGCCAAGCGAAGTTGAAAATTTTAAATAGAACTTTCTCGCGATTTAATGATCCAAATGCAATGAAACTTGGTACAGGAAATGTTTATACACATTGTAATGCACTGGTATCTAATTTAGTTCAATTGTGTACATAACCTCAAGAAGGCGGCTGTGTGAATTTTAAAATTAAGGTTTTATTTCTTTTGTCGTAATCATGCGATCGAAGTGAAAGTTTGAATAATGAACCAACGCAACAATTTTCCTTTAATGGTACATGACTCTATGGCCTATACATATAACAATCCAACGTGGCGACAATCCGAAATATTTAGATGGATCACAATATCTACGAATCTATTACAGAAATCAATCTGAATTTTATAATGTTCATAGGGGCTATGAACATAAGTTCACCTATAAGACTTTCAATAACCTGGTGATCACAAATCCAACATGGCGGCGACGCGAAATATAAATATTCACACGGTCGTTTCTCGCAATTTAACCATCCGAGTGCAGAGACACTTGGTACAGTAAATCCTTATTCAAATGTTAATCCACTGGCATCTAATTTTTTTCAATTGTTTCCATTACCACAAGATGGCAGCAGTGCGAAATTTTAAAATCTTGTTTTTACTACTTGTGTCCTAATCATGCGATTGAAGTTTGAATACTACACGTACACAATAATCTTCATGTAATAGTAAATAACTCCAAGATCTACATACGTAAAAATCCAACATGGCGACCATCATCTATATTTAGTCGTTTCTCAATATCTACGAATCAATTACAGCAATGAAACTGAAATTTTGAATGTTGATAGAGGCAATTAACATAAGTAGGATACTTGAAAATAGGCTGTATATTTCTTCACGGAACTACTTGTTTTTTTCTGGTTTCTTTGCCAGATGTTATTGAATGTTGTCGAACAACTAGGGATTAGGCATTAACTGAAGATAGGAGCAATGTAACTTGGTCTGAAGAATAATTGACATTTTTATTTGCGTTGGAACTATTTTTGTACCATTTCTTAGGTTGTATTTTAATGACGTTTCGGAATATGGGACTTCTGAAGGGGACATTCGGACAGTAATGAAAGATGGAATTAATTATCAGGAGTGTTTATTTTCTAGTTAGCTTGTAGACTAACCACCAGATCCTCAATACAGAGTAACCTTTGGTGAATAAATCACTCATGGACACGAATTTTTATCTTAAAAAGTGTGGTTATTTGTAGTACATTTTGAACCTTCTGTTTATTAATTAGCATGTGCTTGGACTAACTTCATAACCACACCCAAAACCTGAGAGTAACGGTCTCGTGTGGGCTCAGCTCAAATCCACGTGTGTTTACTGGTGAAGGGATCTCACGAGGGTTGATTTGGCTTTCGACTCAGAGGTATCTCGGATCAATAATGGGCACAACATAATCACCCCGTTCACTTGATCATTAAGCGCGCCCATATCCGAATTCTACGTCAGACCACGTAACATAAAATTATGCGCAGGGATTGGGAACTGAGCTTTTACATGGAGAAAGATGTATGAGAGGACTGTGGAAGGATCGAGTGAGCTGTGAACTTCATCAGACTCAAGAGATGGAAACAAATATTTAAATAACAGAAGACACTAACAACACAATGAGCTGAGTAGGAAATTTACTGCATGTATTAGACATCATTCTATGTGTGATTAATACACATGGTGATGATAATTGTTGCATGAAGGGGCCTAACGTCTAGGTTATCGGCGCCAGTAACAAATATTTGGTATGATGTAGAAGGACATGGTGAAGGAGCAACCTGACAGGTCGCAGAGGAAAGAAGCCGGAAACGCTTACTTATTACTGTACAGTACTTGTCGAACGCTTAACAGCGTGAGTGCGGGGATTTGTGCGTAGGACCGCATGGTACAGAAAACTGTGAACATTTATTGAAATCATTTCTAATACGGTGGCGAACATTTACTTGCCAGTGCGGAATACGCTAGTAATGCATCGAATATTTCACACACTTTTTGGTGAATTAGTGAAACACTTGCGAACTGTTAACTGCATGGTCAGTCGTCGTGCTGTGTGAAATCTTGCTGCAAATTGCAAAGTTTATTATCAGAGCTAAAGAGGAGAAATACTACTCTATAAAACTGTGTGCAGTGTAATTTCGTTATTGAAGACCAAGGCAGCCAGATTGCAGTAATAAAATCATCTAATAGTTGACAAGGAGGAAGCGGCTGTATTGTGTAAGAATATTAACAAGTGCATTAGGGAAGAAATCAGTATCAGAGTCAAAGCAGTGCAATTACTTAACAAATTAAAAGAGTGTAGAAACAGTGCATCAAGGAGAGAATATTCGTGATCACCACCCTTTTAGTTACTTTTTATGGCAAGTAGAATATATCAGAATACCTTATATTCCAAACAGTTGTGCAAAGCAATTACACCATTATACCATTAAGGGTAGGAAGAGGTCAGAACCCTTAAGAAAAAATAGATATTTATCAGGAACTAAAGAAAACAGTCAATTAAGGTGAGAAAAATTATGATAACGGTACCTATAAATTTCGGGATCAGGAATCGAGGGAGAGCTGAACTAGGGGTGATCAAAGGAAGAATAACGGAAAAGCGGATCCCGACACAAGTAAACAGAAATAATAACGGTCTCGACTCAGGTCATGTGGGTGTCAAGCAGCCTCCTATTAATGTCATCGTGGAAAGTTGATACTAAGATTATTGTACGCACCTTAGCTGTTAGTAAGTTAGTCACGGAGGTTTCAAGGGGCGGAACTACGACGTCATCATCCTCCACTTTAGCTGTCTAAACAAGAATTTATACAAATTACTCTAGAGGACATGGAACTCTACAAACTGGTCCTGTCCATCAAGAGTTGACAAAAAAAACTACCAGAGGCAAAGTCCTTCAGTCGTGTAATTGCTCACAGGCCGGACGTTTGTTTTAGACGATTGCCCTTGACCTTGAAGCCTGCGGGTGAGCCTGTACACAGTCATTCTCTCACCCTATTGCTTCACAATTGTCACCACCGATCTGATGTAATGGAATTTCAGACTTGAGCAGACAGTACAGTCCACATCGAAGTATTGTGTGACGCGGAAGTACACGCTACGTAGTTACGAACAGAACGACATTATAGTTGCCAATGACTGTACTCCTAGCAGTCGTGTGAAACAGCTTTGTCAATCATCGTACCGCTTGGGGCAGCTGATAACAACACAGGTACTGTAGTAACTCGCCTCCAGGCTTCCATAAAAAAATTTCACTCATCTAAAACAAACGTCCGGCCTGTAACACAATTGCCTGCATGTAAGATTTTGTGTTTGTTCCGTTGGTGGTCACGTTTTCAAGAAAATGAAGAATAAAGACGTGGTGAAGATTATTCATTAGTTCTGATTGAAAGTAGAATGCGGCTTATACACTTGCATCAGACATGAATGTGACTTTTACATATCTTGTGTCCTTGTTTCATCTTGTGGGCGATATTACGCATTGAAATTAGGAACCCTAATCACTACTGCACCTCGTATAAGTGCTAAAGTACGTAAACATGTGTTATTTATTGCTCTTTAAAAAACGGCTGCCATGTTCCGACAGAGCTTGCATCTCGTTCAACTGCCAACAAGGTACACTCCAGCGGCACATATCTAGGCGCAAAAATTGATCCCAACATATGGGATACAAAATCACTGTTATTATATAAAAGTGGCAAACAAAATCAATGTTTGATAAAGAAACATTAATAGGGACGTGTTAAGCTGTATCCATTGTCAAAAACCATTGATCTGGACGTGTTAGGCTGTAACCATTGTCAAAAACCATTGATCTGGACGTGTTAGGCTGTAACCATTGTCAAAAACCATTGATCTGGAAGCGTTAGGCTGTAACCATTGTCAAAAACCATTGATCTGGAAGCGTTAGGCTGTAATCATTGTCAAAAACCATTGATCTGGAAGCGTTAGGCTGTAACCATTGTCAAAAACCATTGATCTGGAAGCGTTAGGCTGTAACCATTGTCAAAAACCATTGATCTGGACGCGTTAGGCTGTAACCATTGTCAAAAACCATTGATCTGGAAGCGTTAGGCTGTAACCATTGTCAAAAACCATTGATCTGGACGTGTTAGGCTGTAACCATTGTCAAAAACCATTGATCTGGACGCGTTAGGCTGTAACCATTGTCAAAAACCATTGATCTGGAAGCGTTAGGCTGTAATCATTGTCAAAAACCATTGATCTGGACGGGTTAGGCTGTAACCATTGTCAAAAACCACTGATTTGGACGCGTTAGGCTGTAACCATTGTCAAAAACCATTGATCTGGACGCCTTAGGCTGTAACCATTGTTAAACCATTGATCTGGACGCGTTAGGATGTAACCATTGTCAAAAATAATTGGTCTGGACGCGTTAGGCTGTAACCATTGTCAAAAACCATTGGATTGGATGAAACGAAAGTTAGAATGTTCAGGTGTTGGTGCGTGATAATACCGTAAAGGCAAGGTTGGCAGTACTGTTTTGATGATTATTGATGTGAACAATGGCACCCACAGCTGGGATTTTGCCCAAGTAAGTTGTGATCCTATTTTGGATGTCTGGATGACTCACAGACAGCGGAGGAGGAAACATCTATTTACACTTCATTCGCTGATTTATTCTCGTCGTTTAATGAGATATGTTGGTTAATTTATGTACAATAAAGTATGTTATCGCTCGTTCTACTTTCATTCAGTGCTACTCATTATTCATCATTCATTAGAAATAGGCTACGATTTTGAGGCCCAAGTTAGAATCCTAAGAATGTTCCATGCTGTGGCAGTCTTCCCTCTTCCCCACTAGCCTATAGCAACCAACAGCGCATTCACTTAAGGGCAATCATATCTCAAATGCCTTATATGATGGAGATATAACATGGCACATTGTGTAGACTTAACCTATAATAGGATCCAGGGTGCCAGCAGAGTGGAAGTGCAGTATCAATACAATAACATGAGCTACTGTTGGTGTTCTTATAGAAAACAAGACTAAGTATTCCAATCTTCCACACAATATTCATTCTAAATATCATTCAAATTATTACAAGAGAAATAACGCAGAACCGATAATTACCTGTAGTTCATGTTCCTCCTTAACTGCTAACCATTCATCGTGAAATACGTCAGCAGCCTCGTCTTTCAAGTTATCCGAGGGCAACAGGACAGTTGTCTCCTGCGAAGTAACACAAGTATGACCAAATCCAAAATATGCACACACAATATAAGTACTAAGTTACGTTACTAAACGTTAGCGAGCCATTTACCATTAAGTAGTGTGTTAAGTCACTAAACCTCACTTGTCATGCACATCACTAAGAATGCAATGTTACACCATATACGAATCAAAATGCAACTCACAATGTATGAGTCAACCAGTCTGGCTCACTTTTAATTAACAGGAAACTAGAACACAATAAGAACATAGCTGAATTAATTAAAGACTTTACTTATATCAGTAGGCTACGCCAAATTATTCTCATATACAATAAATGAGATGAGGAAATGCACAGTGATAAGGAGCGGTTATATGTTTGTCAACAACAGTAAAACAAATACGACCATGACGCTGGTCGAATAAGTTGTTATCACTGCGATTGAATTGATGAAATGAATAAGTAATTGTGGCTGCTTATAGAGCAGGGAAATAAAAATCCTACATTCAGTCCCCTTATTCCTATGAACACACAAACTTGATTTGCGGTGTGTAGATGAAATACTAGCCTATTTTTTCAGGCAAAATGGTACCGACGGTAAAAATCTATCAATACTCTTAATTAGGCACGTACAATTTACTGTACAGGATTGTAAATCGCCACTACTGATATCGCGTCAGGAGATGGCAGTCCAACGCGCTGTGACTGGGTGCGGGGGGTCTTGCAGTACGCATGCGCGGCCCTCATATTCCTAACTTAAATATATCGGCTTCGCGCATGCCAATCGCTGTTATTGCAGCACACGACACGCAGCCAGTGAAAGAAGGAATGTGCTGAGTGAGTGAAACACGTAGTGACCAACTTAATGTTTTTGGAATGCGCGATACGCAGTGAGCGGGAAGACATCTGCAGTTCAAACCCAACTGCCAACTCCTGGCGCGATATCAGTAGTAGCATACAGTCATTAGGAACCCAGAAATTACCAAGATCTTCTTGTGTTACAAACCACGGAGTTCGAACGAAAATCATTATCGACTCCAACTACCATGGGAAACTTGTATATTGTCGTCTTTAGGCTGTTCCTTTGTTATTTCTGTCAATTTTTGGGCGGCAGATACGAATTTAAAAGCACGACGAAAAGGACGAAAATCAATTAATGTTCTAAAAATTGGAATGCAGGCGAAGAAACTCACAAACCCCTGCGGACGCTGAAATAGGCAGAAAAGCTAAACAAAGTAGAAGACTTTTGCTAATTAGGAAGCAATAACAACAGTGATAGACGAAGCAAAGAGGATATTAAGAGAAGGCTCGCTATGACAAGGAATGCATTTATGAATAAAATAATCGCGTTGACATCAAATATAGAGTTAGGTTTTGTCCAGAATTCTAGATTGGGACTGTTTATGAGTGAACTGTTGGAAGGAGACGTGGTTGTAGACTTCCTGAGAAAATTCATAGAGGTACTTGTACTGTCACGATGGAGAATGTATCATAGTGGTGAAACGCAGAACTAAAGATGCTCCACTTAGACGTGGAAGATGGCTTCTGCAACTTAGGAACTTTTGTAGTAGCGGTAGTGACTTGGTGAACTAAAGAACTAGATCGTCAAGAAAAGCAAAGAGAGCTCGGCTTTACTCTATTTGTTTATCGGGGACAAGATGATAACATAGTGAACCCTTGCAAAGAAGCATATGAGACTCAGATTCGGGGCGTAACAGGTCATATTCGTAAGTTGCTGTCATGGCGCTTCATTAACTTGCAGGGTAACATATAACAAAATAACATGCAGGAAAGAGCGAAGCCAGGGTTAAAACAACTGAATTTAATAACAAATCACCATATTTACATTAACAATTAACAACAAAAAAAACTCCCAACTGACTCCCGCTTAATAAAAATGCCAAAAAAACTTAGGCGATATCTCTGGAGAGATTAATTACCTGGACCAAGTGTCCTTAAATAAAAGATGCAAAAAGTGACCATATAAGTGCGTACGCCGTTCTACATGCATCACGATGTGTACTTTGAATGCGTGATTCGTTATCATCCAGAATGACCCTTCAAACAACGAATCCACATTTCCTAGAGCTAGACCGACACGAGGGAACACAACTACAATACTTAAGTTAAACCGACACTTCCTAAATCTACTATAAACAAACACAAAATTTCCGTGTGAAATTGGACTTGAATTGCCGTAGCAACATTTACTGCCTAAAAACTTAGGACTTCTCACACAAATCAACACAAGTACATTAACACGTGACCAATAGAAAAATACTCAAATGACCGCTGTCAAAATTTACAAATACTCTACCACTACACCACACGGGTGTGACAAACAAAATTACATGAAATCGAGTCATCAACAAAGCAATAGGCAAACAGCCAACATTTACGTTAATCACAATATTCCTATCCATACAAGGTACAACAATCCGTTACACACATGGCGAACTCCCCAATTAATTATGGCTTAAAAATTAGCCATCACAATGAACAGGTTTGCTACATGAAAGCTTACAGGGTTCAGTCGGACAAATAGGACTGCCTATCAAAAATAAGTCACAGGCAAAACGGGCGGTTTGTGGAACTCTGCATGTCTGTCAACCCACGTGTCAATAACCTCGACCTCCCAGAGCATGGGGTCGAACCTCGAAGAAATGTGCCCCAAAGCACAATAATACGTGTGTGTCAGAAAAACATATGGACAAGAATCAGCAGTCTCCCAAGAGCACTCTGTCTTTCCATCTAAAAATACAACAGCAGCAAAAATATATAAGGGCGGTAGGACCACTACCCCCTCCTCACGTAGAATCAACACACACAAGACACATCAACACACACTGAATCACACGTATGGGTTGTGACAGACCCTGAAATAAAAGACACAAATAATATCCACATGCTGGCGCCATCGTTCTATGCCGTGACTAGTCACCTGAAAAGGACTCAAGAAAAATCTATCAAAATTAGAACGAAGGTGTTCTACAATTACTTTTAAGTTGGTGCACTCGGCTACCCTAACATGAATAATAACCTGTTCAGCAAAATGTTTTACAATCATTTCCTCCCATTCCTATTTCAAATATTAACGTTAATAAAGCACCATTTATCGAATGTAACGGGTTCCGCAATTGCAAGGATAAAAATCACGCACGCACGCCGCGTACATTACACATGACTCAAGAAAAATCAAAATATCAACAAACACTTTGGCCACGCGCCAACGGACATTTAAACATATAGTGTCGGTACAAGAAAAACAGCTAAAAACACGAAAGAAAAACATGACTATTTACAAAGTTCCCCGGCCAAATCTAACTACATAATTGAAATAATCCAATTTTAGTACATCACCGCTTCTGCATGTAGGACTAAGGACATCCTCCTCAACCCATTGCCCTATGGACAATTTAGCACTCCATAGTAGTCGTCTGCGTTGATTTCTTGAAGCTCATCCCAACTTCAAACCACGTGCTGATCATCTTGGTCTCGACTCCTTGGCATAAAAGTTCAATGTTAAATATTTGCCTATCTATAATCGCTTGCAGGCTACTCAGTTCACCCACAATTGTCCTACTGCGATTAATAGCGAAGACTGGCCCTAATTATATCGCACATACGCACTATAAAAACACACATACAATACACACAATTTATACATAAAATATACATCTCGAGTCCGCGCCACTGGCTCGTTAACAAGTTCAAAATCCTGGCTGCACTCGCAGTCGCTATCTCGTCCGGTATTTCCGACCCGTCTTGTGGACTTCGGTTCTGGTAAGCGCTAATGAGGGTGATACGATACTTCCCCCTTAAAGTTGAACTCGTCGTCTTTAAAAGAATGTTACAGTTTATCACGCGCTGGCGTGAAATGTTTAGATCACACAACTTAGTTGATTTTAGAACAAAATGTATTATAACTTTTAAAATTCGATACTGCAAACGCTGCGACTTTAGCTTCCCAGAGCTCAGAAAATAAATTAGCTTCACTGATTTTAGAGCGTAAAAATCACATTTCAAACTGGCGTGGAGTATGCCTCTGTAGGCTCCACACAATAAGTACTCCGATAAATTCGAGCGTCAAAATCACACTCCAAACTGGCGTGGAGTATGCCTCTGTAGGCTCCACACAATAGTTTTAGATAAATTCGAGCGTCAAAATCACACTTCAAACTGGCGTGGAGTATGCCTCTGAAGGCTCCACACAATAATTACTCAGATTGGCGTCAGGCCAGACTATTTATGAGAAACTGACAAGGGCGGTGGAGTGGGGCGGAGTCGGATAAAAACTTGCAGAGTTTTTGTCTCACAAAGATGGGGCTAGTGTCATTCTTCTCCAAATGAATCCAACGTCTCAAATTACTCGAGCGGAGATTAATCCGTTCGGCGGTTCCTTAGATACACACTTCCGCGCGCTTTTTACTACTGACGCCGTCCACCTCGTGGTCACGGCTTGGTCTCTTGCGATTGGCTGATTCAATCGTATGTTCGTTGAGAGGACCTCGTGATTCTTCCTTTATGTCTCCAATTTGGTACAGTAGTTGCACAATTTGGCCTTGAACTCGACTAATTCTGGCCGTCCCCCAGGAATAGCTACCAACTCAGCTTCTGTTGCAATCATTACGAAATGCTGGCCTCCCTAATATCCAAGTCGACTTCCTTATGTGCTGCCTGGGCCGTAGTAATAATAATAATAAATATGAATACTTATTTATCGAAGATCAATAAGTGTTCATTTATCCTCAGCAAGGTTTTGAAATTCGAAACAATTTATTGGTTTGGATTTCAAAAACAAAATCCACTGTAGTAACAACACATCTCTTTAAATCTCACTCAGCTGCTCGAGTGTATGCCCCTCTGACTCAATTAGTGTGCTCCCTTCTCGCTGGAATGTCATTCATATTTTCATTAGGTCTCCCCCTTCTCCTCACGTAGTTGCCACTCCCGTCGTCTCAGCTGCTCGTTGTTTACAAACAAAGTGCGTACTCACGCGCTCCCCGTGGATTTGAGTGTTTGCTCTCAAAAAAAAAAATATAAATTTTTTGGCAATACATATTCTGCACATATCATCTTTCCTAATCATCAAATGGTTCCCTTCTGTAGTACGGTTTCAAATTGGCGCTATTAAAAACAGATTTTGCACCAGTGCTCACTTCTTCTAATCTGTAGGCATTGTTACCCAGATTCTTAATTACCCGGAACGGGCCAATGAATTTCGGACAGAACTTGGCGAAGACTTTGTTCTTAGGGTCGGAGATCGGTGGTCTACGAACCAGCACTAATTCTTGTTCTTGTAACTCTCGGTGAAACTTCTTTCCTCGGTACCGTCTCAGCCTTCGGTCCGCTTGGTTCCTCATGTGCTCCCTCGTTCGCTGGATTCGCAAATCATGCGCTAATAATGGATCCCTTGGGCAAGGAATGATCTTGTCCCAAGTTCTTTCCGGCAACCTGTTGTGGTGTACAATCAGTGGGACTTGACCCGTCGACTCGTGCTTAGTAGTGTTCATGCACATCTCAATTTCCCCTACTTTGTCTACCCATTTATTGTGTTCGTTAGGAATCATTACTCTGTAGTATTTAGCGACACAGCGAATTGTTCTTTCGCTCGGATTTCCACAAGGATGACGAATACTTGAAAATATGTGTTTTATTCCTAGGCTCTCCAAACCTTGCCTAAAAACATTGCTTGTGAAATAGGTACCGTGATCTGATAGAATGGATTCCGGCTTCCCAAGCATCGGAATGACTTTGTTCTTAATTCGACTAAGGACTTGTCCTGATGTCGTCTTCTGTATAGGACATAGCACGACCATCTTCGAAAATACATCGACACATACCAAGAGGTGTCGGCATCCACGCTTTCCTTTTACTAAAGGACCAAAGCAATCAATCGCGAGCATCTCGCATGGTTTCTGCGGTAATAGTGGTCTTGGAGGTTGTTTCAGAATAAAGTTGTTCGGCTTTGTGCGCTGACAAGCGTCACACGTTCTAATTACTTCAACAATGGTGAATCTCATCTTGGGCCAAGTAAAGGTCTCCCCTATCGTAGCTTCAGTCTTATCCGTGCCGATATGTGCTAGGCTCTCGTGAACATGCCAAGTTAATCCCCTCTGTAGTGATGCTGGAACTAAGATCCGCAGTTTAGTATGATGCTCATCCACGTACTTATGTAACAAGTTATTCAAGTAGTGAAATCTCGCTTGTTTAGCACTGGCTTCCCGGTACTCCGGTGAATTTGGTTGTAACTCCTTCCTATAGAATTTTATCATCATCTTCATCCATGGGTCAGCTTCTTGCTCCTTCCGAATATCCTTCAATCTTGCCAAAAACTCACGAGCCTTAGGTGTCAAGGTAATATTGTGAACTTCCGCTGTTACTTCGTTTCCGTCCTCAGGGTTTCTACTCAAGGCATCTGGTATGACGTTCAATTTCCCAGGACAATGCTCTATTGTGATGTCAAACTGCTGTATGTAGATGGACCAGCGCGTAACTCTCTCACTTGCTATTGTTGTCTTAAATAAAAATGTCAGTGCATGGTGGTCGGTTCTAACAATGATGGAATAACCGTAGATCATCTTGCGCCACTGTTGGAGAGAATATAGAATTGCTAGTAGCTCAAGTTCCGTAACTGTGTAGTTCCTCTCATGTTTCCGTAATTTACGACTCGTAAATGCCAAATAGGATTTCTTCTTGGGTTCTTCAGCGTCCTCTTGGTACAGCATAGCACCAATCCCAATTAACGAAGCATCTGCTTGAATGATAAATTGTTTCTCAAAATCCGGATATCCAAGTTTTACACAGTTTTCCAATAAATCCTTCGTTGCTTTAAAAGACCTGTCGCACTCCTCGTTCCACGACCATCGATTCGCTTTCTTCAACATCTCCTGCATAGGCGCTACTGTTTCTGTGTAACCAGGGCAATTTTCTTTGAAGAAACCTGTCACTCCCAAAAATGCTCTAACATGTTTGACTTTGGTAGGTGTGGGAAATTTCTTAATAGCATCAATCTTGGCTGGATTAGGCCGCACGCCCTCGACATCAATTATATGTCCCAAATATAACATTTCGCTCTGGCAAAAATGTGACTTTTTTAAGTTGATCTTGAAGTTCATGGTTCTCAGGTTGTCCAGCAGTTTATTTAAATTTATCAAGTGTTCTTCCATTGTCTCAGAAGCGATTAATATGTCATCAACATATCTCGTGGTGAAGTTCTTGACCTCCTCAGTCAGATTTCTATCGAGTGCTCTAATGAGTGCACATCCCGCAGTTTTCACGCCAAAGGGCATTCGACACCAGATATAACTTTGATTATCGAATAAAAATCCCGTCAACAGTTGGGATTTTTCTTCAAGTTCAAGATGGTGGAAACTATTCGTCAAATCAACACTTGAGTATATCTTCTTCCCACGGAAGCCTTTCAAAACATCTTTGATCCTCGGTGCTTGGTCGTGCTCAACTAGCAGTTTGCTATTTAAAACTCGCGCGTCTAGGCATAGCCTAATTGATCCGTTTGGCTTGGTCACAGCCAATATTGCGTTCAGATAAGGAGTTGCAGCTTTCCTTATCATGCCAGAATCTAATAAGTTAGTAATAATATCCCTCACCTGAGAAAAATGCTTCTCTGGGATCGGGTACAATTTACTTTTAAATGGGGTCCAATCTGTTACCTGCATCGCATATTGAAAATTTAAAACTTTCCCAGGTACGGTGTCAAACGCTCCTTTATGTAATCTTAAAATTTCTTCCAATCTTCTTCTATCAGATTCCCCTACGATGGCTTCCTTAAGTCGCTCCTGAAGTAGAATTTCGAATTTGGTTCCGCCCATTTCTTCTTCCGCCAAATGCACCCAAAGTTCCTGCGAAATATCTCGGCTGTCCATTTCTAGCACTGCTGTCTGGTTGACTTGCTCTCCCCTCAAGATCTTATCTCCGGCCTCATTAGTGCATTCCTCAACAACCCAAGTATTGGCCTCTCTCTCCAGCGGATTCTCTTCCATATTTAAACCCACATGATCCAATCCTTCTACTTGTTTGAAGCTTACAGTGTTGTTATGTAAATCAATTACAGCATGAAAATCGCAGATGAAGTTGGCTCCTAAAATTATATTGTAGTTCATCTTTGGAATAACAATGAATGTTTGTGAAAAAGTATGGTTCAATATTTCCAGATCTAGAAATGCTTGCTGTTTACAATTCATAGTTTTGTCAGGAATGACACCTCTGACTTTCATTAGCGGTACCGGCATAATAGGAACAGTCTGTTTTCTTGCTATTTCTTTTATCAAAATTTCAGTGACTAAGCTCACCTGGCTACCCGTATCAATCAAACATCTCACCCTCATACCTCCAATATGCGCGTAAATAATTGGTAGCTGTCTGATAACATTTTCACGGTTCTTCACCACTTCCTCCAGGCAGTCGTCTGGGAATGCTACCCACTCTTCTATATTGGCCACTATCATCTCTTCTTGCTCCCTGGCGATCTCCGTTTTTAGCCTGTCTCCTTTCAGTTCATTAGTTTTTTTTTAAATCCCGGGCCCCATTAGATGTGTTTCGCCGGTTATCATTCTGTCGCTCCCGTTGCCTCAGTAAACTCTCTGCCCCCTCTCCTTGAGGGTTGTCTGGGCTCTGTCTGTTCGCCATGGCACGCCCCCACTTCTCCTTCTCCGCTTCTTCATTACTTAATTGATCCAAGTATTTACGGGATTCAATATATCGTTCGTCCCAGTTATTCCTATAATCTCCTCTGTTTTCTTGGCGATAGTCCCTGCCGTTACTCCATCTACCATCTCCATTTCTTTGGTAAGGTCTACCTTGTCTCTGGTTTCCCCTCCAATTCGTGTATTCCCGCTGGTACGTCCACTGATTATTTTGATTTTGGTTATTCTGATGATATCTCCCGCGGTTATTCTGATAATTCTGATTGTTGTTATGGAACTGGTTTCGGCCGTCAAAATCTTTTCTTCTTGGCGTGAACTGTGTCCCTGTGGACTGTGTCTTACTTTGGTTCCCCTGGCCGTGGTTATTTTGGAGTCCCTGAACTACCTCTGCCGTGTTGACACATTCCAAATTCCTTCTTCCTGTCTGTGGGCTTACCATACTCGTCTCATCTAAGTGTCTGAGTAATTCTTCGGCTTGGACTGCGGTCTGAATATTTCCTGCGACTAATAATTGTTGGATATGCATTGGGAGTTGTTTTCCAATGGTTAGAACCATATTCGGCTCGCTAGGCGGGTCATCAAAATCCCTGAATTTTACCAATTGCTGACTGAAGAATTCTGAAAAACGGGTTGGATGTGTACTGTGGTATTTGCGCGTGTACAGGTCCATTCTTAACCCCTGTTGTAACGAAGGACTCCAAAACTTCTTCAAAAACGCCTCGCGGAATTGAGTCATGTCTGTAAACGTGTACTTGAAACTTAAAAACCAGGTCAGGCTAGGTCCTTCTAAAAATTTCTCCACCAGTCTTAATTGTTTCTCCGGGCCGATGTGTTGGTCATTAAAGTAATCAGTTAATTGCCGTAGAAATGCTTTGGGAGTGGTTCCTGAATGTTCTTTAAACTTATCGGGCTTAAAATCATTACCCCGAATGACTTGGATGACTTGGGCTGGTGCCAAGTTCGGTTGCGGAGTTGAAGTCTCCCCCCTGTACTGCTGGAATGCATTAGTCGTTAGTCTGGGACTTTGACCCCGACTCGTGTCCTCAGCCAACTTCGAACCTGCCGGACTTCCAATACTTGTTTGCTTTTCCGGAATATTTTCGTTTGAAAATAATGTCGCATTCTCTAACGATCTAATCTCGTTTTTTATGATTAATTCTGAGTGTTCCTGTAATTTCGACTTCATATTTTCCTCCAGTGCCTGCATTCGCTTTAAAACTGCCAGCCTGTCTTCCTTATTCGCATGAGCCTGCTGGTCCCAATCTCGCCGGATCCTACTTTTTAAGCTATTTATTTTCGCCTCGTTCCTCTCCTGATTTTTCTCTAGCTCTTCACGTATCCGTTCCTGCGTTTTTACTAGTTGTTCTTCCAAATTATCCTGAGTTTTGACGAGCTGCTCCCCTACTTCTTGTCTTATGACCTCTTGTGTGTTTATTAGCTGGCCTTCCATCTCTTTTCTTATGATCTCTTGTGTTCTGCCTAATTGCTCCTCTAAATTTTCCCGCAAGTGTATCCGCTCGGTTTCAGCCTTAACTTCGACTTTATCTATTTCCTTTATTAATTCCAGCACGTTGTTATCTACCGAATTAATTTGCTGCTGTAGTTTCTCTTGGGTTTTCTTCACTCCCGCGGTGTTACTGACACATGCTGCCTCTATCTGCTTGAGTTTATCTGCCACCATCTCGTCAAATTGTACTAATTTGTTATCAAATTTCGCCTCCAATTTCTTCATTTCGCCTAACTGTTTGATGTTGTTTTCCGCAACCTCGCCTGCCAGTTTCTCTACTTTTTGAACGCTCTGATTAATATCATTCGTGATTTTTCCTAACTGTTCGGTCTGTGTTACCGCCTGTTGTGACAATTTGTGGTTTAGTTCATTGAATTGTTTGTCAGTGTCTAATTTCTGAACTTCTAACTGGACCGAAATGTTACCGCTCATATCAAGTAATTGTTTTTCACTATGCTCACGCTGAGCTTCTAATTGTTCTTTTAATAGTTCTTCCGTCTTTACGGACATTTGGATCGACATCTGTTCTAATTGTTCTTCCGTTTTCGCGGACATTTGGATCGACATCTGTTCTAACAATGCCTTAATTTCATCAACGATCGCCATTTCACACACACAAATATATTCAGAGAAAAACAGGGTTATGGGCTAAGGTTTCAGCCCTATACGCACATACATGTCACACATTTAAATATTACTGGCTCTAATTTAATGAAAATTTCAGTAACAAAATTTACTGAATACAATGACATTTATTCCCAAACAACAAAATAACCCCTAGTGATCTGCTTTTAAATTCCTAACCAACAGAATTTACGAAACACCAATTAACCGAAGTCAATTAAATGTCAAATATAAGGCAACGTCTTCCTGCTTTGACTGAGTTCATCAATAATGCAAATTTCTAATTTTAATGTGGGCGCCAGAACAAGTTAATAACAAATACCAAATCAAATTCTAACCTTGTTCAATATTTCTAACTTTAGGAACTCAGTGATTTTACTAATGCACATGGCGGTACAACATCGCCTCCATTTACTGAATTTACATGTCCGCTTGACCTGGCATCATTTCTCAACGAAATAAATATGAGATCAGCGAAGCAACAACAACAACAATCCCCACTTGGGCAGCCATTTTTGTTTTATGAACCCTTGCAAAGAAGCATATGAGACTCAGATTCGGGGCGTAACAGGTCATATTCGTAAGTTGCTGTCAGGGCGCTTCATTAACTTGCAGGGTAACATATAACAAAATAACATGCAGGAAAGAGTGAAGCCAGGGTTAAAACAACTGAATTTAATAACAAATCACCATATTTACATTAACAATTAACAACAAAAAAAAACTACCAACTGACTCCCGCTTAATAAAAATGCCAAAAAAACTTAGGCGATATCTCTGGAGAGATTAATTACCTGGACCAAGTGTCCTTAAATAAAAGATGCAAAAAGTGACCATATAAGTGCGTACGCCGTTCTACATGCATCACGATGTGTACTTTGAATGCGTGATTCGTTATCATCCAGAATGACCCTTCAAACAACGAATCCACATTTCCTAGAGCTAGACCGACACGAGGGAACACAACTACAATACTTAAGTTAAACCGACACTTCCTAAATCTACTATAAACAAACACAAAATTTCCGTGTGAAATTGGACTTGAATTGCCGTAGCAACATTTACTGCCTAAAAACTTAGGACTTCTCACACAAATCAACACAAGTACATTAACACGTGACCAATAGAAAAATACTCAAATGACCGCTGTCAAAATTTACAAATACTCTACCACTACACCACACGGGTGTGACAAACAAAATTACATGAAATCGAGTCATCAACAAAGCAATAGGCAAACAGCCAACATTTACGTTAATCACAATATTCCTATCCATACAAGGTACAACAATCCGTTACACACATGGCGAACTCCCCAATTAATTATGGCTTAAAAATTAGCCATCACAATGAACAGGTTTGCTACATGAAAGCTTACAGGGTTCAGTCGGACAAATAGGACTGCCTATCAAAAATAAGTCACAGGCAAAACGGGCGGTTTGTGGAACTCTGCATGTCTGTCAACCCACGTGTCAATAACCTCGACCTCCCAGAGCATGGGGTCGAACCTCGAAGAAATGTGCCCCAAAGCACAATAATACGTGTGTGTCAGAAAAACATATGGACAAGAATCAGCAGTCTCCCAAGAGCACTCTGTCTTTCCATCTAAAAATACAACAGCAGCAAAAATATATAAGGGCGGTAGGACCACTACCCCCTCCTCACGTAGAATCAACACACACAAGACACATCAACACACACTGAATCACACGTATGGGTTGTGACAGACCCTGAAATAAAAGACACAAATAATATCCACATGCTGGCGCCATCGTTCTATGCCGTGACTAGTCACCTGAAAAGGACTCAAGAAAAATCTATCAAAATTAGAACGAAGGTGTTCTACAATTACTTTTAAGTTGGTGCACTCGGCTACCCTAACATGAATAATAACCTGTTCAGCAAAATGTTTTACAATCATTTCCTCCCATTCCTATTTCAAATATTAACGTTAATAAAGCACCATTTATCGAATGTAACGGGTTCCGCAATTGCAAGGATAAAAATCACGCACGCACGCCGCGTACATTACACATGACTCAAGAAAAATCAAAATATCAACAAACACTTTGGCCACGCGCCAACGGACATTTAAACATATAGTGTCGGTACAAGAAAAACAGCTAAAAACACGAAAGAAAAACATGACTATTTACAAAGTTCCCCGGCCAAATCTAACTACATAATTGAAATAATCCAATTTTAGTACATCACCGCTTCTGCATGTAGGACTAAGGACATCCTCCTCAACCCATTGCCCTATGGACAATTTAGCACTCCATAGTAGTCGTCTGCGTTGATTTCTTGAAGCTCATCCCAACTTCAAACCACGTGCTGATCATCTTGGTCTCGACTCCTTGGCATAAAAGTTCAATGTTAAATATTTGCCTATCTATAATCGCTTGCAGGCTACTCAGTTCACCCACAATTGTCCTACTGCGATTAATAGCGAAGACTGGCCCTAATTATATCGCACATACGCACTATAAAAACACACATACAATACACACAATTTATACATAAAATATACATCTCGAGACCGCGCCACTGGCTCGTTAACAAGTTCAAAATCCTGGCTGCACTCGCAGTCGCTATCTCGTCCGGTATTTCCGACCCGTCTTGTGGACTTCGGTTCTGGTAAGCGCTAATGAGGGTGATACGATACTTCCCCCTTAAAGTTGAACTCGTCGTCTTTAAAAGAATGTTACAGTTTATCACGCGCTGGCGTGAAATGTTTAGATCACACAACTTAGTTGATTTTAGAACAAAATGTATTATAACTTTTAAAATTCGATACTGCAAACGCTGCGACTTTAGCTTCCCAGAGCTCAGAAAATAAATTAGCTTCACTGATTTTAGAGCGTAAAAATCACATTTCAAACTGGCGTGGAGTATGCCTCTGTAGGCTCCACACAATAAGTACTCCGATAAATTCGAGCGTCAAAATCACACTCCAAACTGGCGTGGAGTATGCCTCTGTAGGCTCCACACAATAGTTTTAGATAAATTCGAGCGTCAAAATCACACTTCAAACTGGCGTGGAGTATGCCTCTGAAGGCTCCACACAATAATTACTCAGATTGGCGTCAGGCCAGACTATTTATGAGAAACTGACAAGGGCGGTGGAGTGGGGCGGAGTCGGATAAAAACTTGCAGAGTTTTTGTCTCACAAAGATGGGGCTAGTGTCATTCTTCTCCAAATGAATCCAACGTCTCAAATTACTCGAGCGGAGATTAATCCGTTCGGCGGTTCCTTAGATACACACTTCCGCGCGCTTTTTACTACTGACGCCGTCCACCTCGTGGTCACGGCTTGGTCTCTTGCGATTGGCTGATTCAATCGTATGTTCGTTGAGAGGACCTCGTGATTCTTCCTTTATGTCTCCAATTTGGTACAGTAGTTGCACAATTTGGCCTTGAACTCGACTAATTCTGGCCGTCCCCCAGGAATAGCTACCAACTCAGCTTCTGTTGCAATCATTACGAAATGCTGGCCTCCCTAATATCCAAGTCGACTTCCTTATGTGCTGCCTGGGCCGTAGTAATAATAATAATAAATATGAATACTTATTTATCGAAGATCAATAAGTGTTCATTTATCCTCAGCAAGGTTTTGAAATTCGAAACAATTTATTGGTTTGGATTTCAAAAACAAAATCCACTGTAGTAACAACACATCTCTTTAAATCTCACTCAGCTGCTCGAGTGTATGCCCCTCTGACTCAATTAGTGTGCTCCCTTCTCGCTGGAATGTCATTCATATTTTCATTAGGTCTCCCCCTTCTCCTCACGTAGTTGCCACTCCCGTCGTCTCAGCTGCTCGTTGTTTACAAACAAAGTGCGTACTCACGCGCTCCCCGTGGATTTGAGTGTTTGCTCTCAAAAAAAAAAAATATAAATTTTTTGGCAATACATATTCTGCACATATCATCTTTCCTAATCATCAAATGGTTCCCTTCTGTAGTACGGTTTCAAATTGGCGCTATTAAAAACAGATTTTGCACCAGTGCTCACTTCTTCTAATCTGTAGGCATTGTTACCCAGATTCTTAATTACCCGGAACGGGCCAATGAATTTCGGACAGAACTTGGCGAAGACTTTGTTCTTAGGGTCGGAGATCGGTGGTCTACGAACCAGCACTAATTCTTGTTCTTGTAACTCTCGGTGAAACTTCTTTCCTCGGTACCGTCTCAGCCTTCGGTCCGCTTGGTTCCTCATGTGCTCCCTCGTTCGCTGGATTCGCAAATCATGCGCTAATAATGGATCCCTTGGGCAAGGAATGATCTTGTCCCAAGTTCTTTCCGGCAACCTGTTGTGGTGTACAATCAGTGGGACTTGACCCGTCGACTCGTGCTTAGTAGTGTTCATGCACATCTCAATTTCCCCTACTTTGTCTACCCATTTATTGTGTTCGTTAGGAATCATTACTCTGTAGTATTTAGCGACACAGCGAATTGTTCTTTCGCTCGGATTTCCACAAGGATGACGAATACTTGAAAATATGTGTTTTATTCCTAGGCTCTCCAAACCTTGCCTAAAAACATTGCTTGTGAAATAGGTACCGTGATCTGATAGAATGGATTCCGGCTTCCCAAGCATCGGAATGACTTTGTTCTTAATTCGACTAAGGACTTGTCCTGATGTCGTCTTCTGTATAGGACATAGCACGACCATCTTCGAAAATACATCGACACATACCAAGAGGTGTCGGCATCCACGCTTTCCTTTTACTAAAGGACCAAAGCAATCAATCGCGAGCATCTCGCATGGTTTCTGCGGTAATAGTGGTCTTGGAGGTTGTTTCAGAATAAAGTTGTTCGGCTTTGTGCGCTGACAAGCGTCACACGTTCTAATTACTTCAACAATGGTGAATCTCATCTTGGGCCAAGTAAAGGTCTCCCCTATCGTAGCTTCAGTCTTATCCGTGCCGATATGTGCTAGGCTCTCGTGAACATGCCAAGTTAATCCCCTCTGTAGTGATGCTGGAACTAAGATCCGCAGTTTAGTATGATGCTCATCCACGTACTTATGTAACAAGTTATTCAAGTAGTGAAATCTCGCTTGTTTAGCACTGGCTTCCCGGTACTCCGGTGAATTTGGTTGTAACTCCTTCCTATAGAATTTTATCATCATCTTCATCCATGGGTCAGCTTCTTGCTCCTTCCGAATATCCTTCAATCTTGCCAAAAACTCACGAGCCTTAGGTGTCAAGGTAATATTGTGAACTTCCGCTGTTACTTCGTTTCCGTCCTCAGGGTTTCTACTCAAGGCATCTGGTATGACGTTCAATTTCCCAGGACAATGCTCTATTGTGATGTCAAACTGCTGTATGTAGATGGACCAGCGCGTAACTCTCTCACTTGCTATTGTTGTCTTAAATAAAAATGTCAGTGCATGGTGGTCGGTTCTAACAATGATGGAATAACCGTAGATCATCTTGCGCCACTGTTGGAGAGAATATAGAATTGCTAGTAGCTCAAGTTCCGTAACTGTGTAGTTCCTCTCATGTTTCCGTAATTTACGACTCGTAAATGCCAAATAGGATTTCTTCTTGGGTTCTTCAGCGTCCTCTTGGTACAGCATAGCACCAATCCCAATTAACGAAGCATCTGCTTGAATGATAAATTGTTTCTCAAAATCCGGATATCCAAGTTTTACACAGTTTTCCAATAAATCCTTCGTTGCTTTAAAAGACCTGTCGCACTCCTCGTTCCACGACCATCGATTCGCTTTCTTCAACATCTCCTGCATAGGCGCTACTGTTTCTGTGTAACCAGGGCAATTTTCTTTGAAGAAACCTGTCACTCCCAAAAATGCTCTAACATGTTTGACTTTGGTAGGTGTGGGAAATTTCTTAATAGCATCAATCTTGGCTGGATTAGGCCGCACGCCCTCGACATCAATTATATGTCCCAAATATAACATTTCGCTCTGGCAAAAATGTGACTTTTTTAAGTTGATCTTGAAGTTCATGGTTCTCAGGTTGTCCAGCAGTTTATTTAAATTTATCAAGTGTTCTTCCATTGTCTCAGAAGCGATTAATATGTCATCAACATATCTCGTGGTGAAGTTCTTGACCTCCTCAGTCAGATTTCTATCGAGTGCTCTAATGAGTGCACATCCCGCAGTTTTCACGCCAAAGGGCATTCGACACCAGATATAACTTTGATTATCGAATAAAAATCCCGTCAACAGTTGGGATTTTTCTTCAAGTTCAAGATGGTGGAAACTATTCGTCAAATCAACACTTGAGTATATCTTCTTCCCACGGAAGCCTTTCAAAACATCTTTGATCCTCGGTGCTTGGTCGTGCTCAACTAGCAGTTTGCTATTTAAAACTCGCGCGTCTAGGCATAGCCTAATTGATCCGTTTGGCTTGGTCACAGCCAATATTGCGTTCAGATAAGGAGTTGCAGCTTTCCTTATCATGCCAGAATCTAATAAGTTAGTAATAATATCCCTCACCTGAGAAAAATGCTTCTCTGGGATCGGGTACAATTTACTTTTAAATGGGGTCCAATCTGTTACCTGCATCGCATATTGAAAATTTAAAACTTTCCCAGGTACGGTGTCAAACGCTCCTTTATGTAATCTTAAAATTTCTTCCAATCTTCTTCTATCAGATTCCCCTACGATGGCTTCCTTAAGTCGCTCCTGAAGTAGAATTTCGAATTTGGTTCCGCCCATTTCTTCTTCCGCCAAATGCACCCAAAGTTCCTGCGAAATATCTCGGCTGTCCATTTCTAGCACTGCTGTCTGGTTGACTTGCTCTCCCCTCAAGATCTTATCTCCGGCCTCATTAGTGCATTCCTCAACAACCCAAGTATTGGCCTCTCTCTCCAGCGGATTCTCTTCCATATTTAAACCCACATGATCCAAACCTTCTACTTGTTTGAAGCTTACAGTGTTGTTATGTAAATCAATTACAGCATGAAAATCGCAGATGAAGTTGGCTCCTAAAATTATATTGTAGTTCATCTTTGGAATAACAATGAATGTTTGTGAAAAAGTATGGTTCAATATTTCCAGATCTAGAAATGCTTGCTGTTTACAATTCATAGTTTTGTCAGGAATGACACCTCTGACTTTCATTAGCGGTACCGGCATAATAGGAACAGTCTGTTTTCTTGCTATTTCTTTTATCAAAATTTCAGTGACTAAGCTCACCTGGCTACCCGTATCAATCAAACATCTCACCCTCATACCTCCAATATGCGCGTAAATAATTGGTAGCTGTCTGATAACATTTTCACGGTTCTTCACCACTTCCTCCAGGCAGTCGTCTGGGAATGCTACCCACTCTTCTATATTGGCCACTATCATCTCTTCTTGCTCCCTGGCGATCTCCGTTTTTAGCCTGTCTCCTTTCAGTTCATTTGGTTTTTTTAAAATCCCGGGCCCCATTAGATGTGTTTCGCCGGTTATCATTCTGTCGCTCCCGTTGCCTCAGTAAACTCTCTGCCCCCTCTCCTTGAGGGTTGTCTGGGCTCTGTCTGTTCGCCATGGCACGCCCCCACTTCTCCTTCTCCGCTTCTTCATTACTTAATTGATCCAAGTATTTACGGGATTCAATATATCGTTCGTCCCAGTTATTCCTATAATCTCCTCTGTTTTCTTGGCGATAGTCCCTGCCGTTACTCCATCTACCATCTCCATTTCTTTGGTAAGGTCTACCTTGTCTCTGGTTTCTCCTCCAATTCGTGTATTCCCGCTGGTACGTCCACTGATTATTTTGATTTTGGTTATTCTGATGATATCTCCCGCGGTTATTCTGATAATTCTGATTGTTGTTATGGAACTGGTTTCGGCCGTCAAAATCTTTTCTTCTTGGCGTGAACTGTGTCCCTGTGGACTGTGTCTTACTTTGGTTCCCCTGGCCGTGGTTATTTTGGAGTCCCTGAACTACCTCTGCCGTGTTGACACATTCCAAATTCCTTCTTCCTGTCTGTGGGCTTACCATACTCGTCTCATCTAAGTGTCTGAGTAATTCTTCGGCTTGGACTGCGGTCTGAATATTTCCTGCGACTAATAATTGTTGGATATGCATTGGGAGTTGTTTTCCGATGGTTAGAACCATATTCGGCTCGCTAGGCGGGTCATCAAAATCCCTGAATTTTACCAATTGCTGACTGAAGAATTCTGAAAAACGGGTTGGATGTGTACTGTGGTATTTGCGCGTGTACAGGTCCATTCTTAACCCCTGTTGTAACGAAGGACTCCAAAACTTCTTCAAAAACGCCTCGCGGAATTGAGTCATGTCTGTAAACGTGTACTTGAAACTTAAAAACCAGGTCAGGCTAGGTCCTTCTAAAAATTTCTCCACCAGTCTTAATTGTTTCTCCGGGCCGATGTGTTGGTCATTAAAGTAATCAGTTAATTGCCGTAGAAATGCTTTGGGAGTGGTTCCTGAATGTTCTTTAAACTTATCGGGCTTAAAATCATTACCCCGAATGACTTGGATGACTTGGGCTGGTGCCAAGTTCGGTTGCGGAGTTGAAGTCTCCCCCCTGTACTGCTGGAATGCATTAGTAGTTAGTCTGGGACTTTGACCCCGACTCGTGTCCTCAGCCAACTTCGAACCTGCCGGACTTCCAATACTTGTTTGCTTTTCCGGAATATTTTCGTTTGAAAATAATGTCGCATTCTCTAACGATCTAATCTCGTTTTTTATGATTAATTCTGAGTGTTCCTGTAATTTCGACTTCATATTTTCCTCCAGTGCCTGCATTCGCTTTAAAACTGCCAGCCTGTCTTCCTTATTCGCATGAGCCTGCTGGTCCCAATCTCGCCGGATCCTACTTTTTAAGCTATTTATTTTCTCCTCGTTCCTCTCCTGATTTTTCTCTAGCTCTTCACGTATCCGTTCCTGCGTTTTTACTAGTTGTTCTTCCAAATTATCCTGAGTTTTGACGAGCTGCTCCCCTACTTCTTGTCTTATGACCTCTTGTGTGTTTATTAGCTGGCCTTCCATCTCTTTTCTTATGATCTCTTGTGTTCTGCCTAATTGCTCCTCTAAATTTTCCCGCAAGTGTATCCGCTCGGTTTCAGCCTTAACTTCGACTTTATCTATTTCCTTTATTAATTCCAGCACGTTGTTATCTACCGAATTAATTTGCTGCTGTAGTTTCTCTTGGGTTTTCTTCACTCCCGCGGTGTTACTGACACATGCTGCCTCTATCTGCTTGAGTTTATCTGCCACCATCTCGTCAAATTGTACTAATTTGTTATCAAATTTCGCCTCCAATTTCTTCATTTCGCCTAACTGTTTGATGTTGTTTTCCGCAACCTCGCCTGCCAGTTTCTCTACTTTTTGAACGCTCTGATTAATATCATTCGTGATTTTTCCTAACTGTTCGGTCTGTGTTACCGCCTGTTGTGACAATTTGTGGTTTAGTTCATTGAATTGTTTGTCAGTGTCTAATTTCTGGACTTCTAACTGGACCGAAATGTTACCGCTCATATCAAGTAATTGTTTTTCACTATGCTCACGCTGAGCTTCTAATTGTTCTTTTAATTGTTCTTCCGTCTTTACGGACATTTGGATCGACATCTGTTCTAATTGTTCTTCCGTTTTCGCGGACATTTGGATCGACATCTGTTCTAACAATGCCTTAATTTCATCAACGATCGCCAT